>JAEIFJ010002901.1:0-309134 GCA_018903435.1 Leucophenga varia
TAATTAGATATACCTTTAAATGATGAAAACTGAACTTAACTTTAAAAGAAAAGAGTTGGAAGAAATATGCTGTATGTAGGTGTCGATATTTATTTTTTCCACACCTACGAAGGAAGCAGCATATATGTACCAATCAACACAATTTAAAAGCGTGTCCGAGTACAAAGAGTGTTAAAGGAGTGAGAAGTAGGACTGCAGCAATCGATTATTTTTATAATCAAGTGATCAATTAGTTGAAGAATCAATAATCGAGTAGTTGATTGTGGACAAAATTCGCGGCACTGATTATCACAGTCATGGACAGAGAAGAAACCACGGGGTTGCGTGATAACAAAGATTTTTAAGTAATAAAATTTTTGGTCTCATCCCAACCTTATTATATCGATAGTGTTTATTAAGGTGGACATCAGAAGTGATTTTACCAAACTCTTATATATATATAAAAAACAAACTCAAACTTGGGCGGCAGGTTTGTATGGAAGCTATACCAAAAAAAGGGCGTGAACGCTCGGATCTGACATACAAACTCATTAGGACCAAATACAAATACTCAAAAATTTGCGAAAGGTTGTGGAGCTATGACTTAAAATAGGCGGCACTTTGGTCCAGACATTCAAACAACTTAGGACCATAACAGGCTGAAATAATTAGAAGTAGAACTCGTTTATAACGACTTCGCTTTATAGCGACCGACCGGTCGATGGCTTGGTTTGGCCCATTCAAACTTGTACGGAACTGCTCCCTTCGGTTAGTGCGATATAACGACGTAAAATCTTCGGTCCCTTGACCGTCATTATAACCGGATTCTAGTGTATTTTCATACTATAATTCGAAAGAATAGGTGTGGCACCTTAATTCGACACACAAAGAAAAGGTTAGACAGACAGATGAACTTGGCCATTTCGAATCGTTTCATCAAACTGATCAAGATGATGCCTCCTTTAATGCGACAAAACCCACTGACAACTTTGGTTAACGGGTATAACAAGGAACTGTACAAACGAAGCTTAAATACCCGTCGCAATTTATGATCATCAGTGGCAAAGATAATATTTCGGCGAAGGGGTGCGTGTTTTTAATGGTCCGATATATTCCAAGTTCAGGCATTAGACTAGGATTTAAAGATATATTTTTCTTGAAAAGAATCATAAAATGGGAGATAAGTTTGTATGGGAGCTGGCTACTGTAGTGGGTCGAATATTATCTAAACGTTATTTTAAACATAGAATGTCATTAAAAGTGAATTTTACCATTATAGACTATGGTTTGTACAGGGGGCTATAACTAAAAATGAGCGTGGTACCCTGATTTTGACATACAAACTACTTAGGGTTAAGAAAAAAAATCTTAAGTCTTAAAGCGCATTGAAACAGTCAAAAGAATAGACAGAATATAGATCGACATTGCTAGATCGACTTGAGTCGTCGAGCTGATTATGAACTTATATATATGTATTCTTTTATTAGATCTATTATGTCTCCTTTAATGCGTTACAAACTTTCGACAAGCTAATAATACCCGTTCGCACTTGTGTGACAGGTTTGCAAATAAAATATTTCCGATTGGGGCTGGGTCGTTTTTAAAACAGTAGCTTTAACTTCAGTTACACTAAAACTTATTTCCTTTCAAACAGTATTCTCAAATAATGCTGCTTCTAAAACTGCAGCTTAACTTGGTAAGCTTGGTATTACAGGCATGATCATAACGCATGACCATAACAAATGACCATAACGCATGATCATAACGCATGACCATTTCATGATCATTGCATGATCACAAACACCCTGTGCCAATGCGTTTTACTCTAAAAATAAATCAAAACTGTGACAAATATTTAAGCGTCTAACGCGTTCCTTTTCTTTTTTTATAAATAAAGCCAAAAAGTCGATTTAAGAAACGCAAAAGCAAGAATGTCAATTAAACTTTGCACTTTATACAAATCAATGCTAATCTTATTTTAAGCCAAAATAAGCAGACAAGAAAAAAAAAAAAAAAAACAAGTGAAAACTTTTAATAAAAAGCGCAAAGCAAACACACCAACTTTCATATGAATTTTCAAATTATTTTTAACAATTTGCAGGCAGAAATTTTCCCATAGATTTTATATTTTTGCATGTTGACATTAAGAACGCATTTGAAAAGTATTTGCGAAAAAAAAGAATATGAAGAAAATTGTTGTTGCCGATTTTTGCGCAATTGAAATTTGATTACTACGCAAGGATTTTGCAAATAAAGTCACACCGCTGCTAACGTAAGCTTAGGTTTATTATTTTTTTTGTTATAACACCCGCCAATGCCAGCGCCAACGTTACCTTCATATCTATCATGCCAACTTCTTGACAATATTATTTTTAACAAATGCGTTTGCTAAGAAAACATTTCTTCCGCTTTATTTTGACAGCAGACAAACAAATGTCAGTAACTGAAATTAAAAAGCAGCTATAACAGCAGCAGCAGCCGCAACACCAACAAAACCAAAAGCAAAAAGTGAAGTTACCAAAGAAGTTTTCCTTTTACTACTCGCTTAGCTTTTTTTTTTTGTTTTTTTTTATATGAGTATGCCCCACCAACAACGTCCGACAGCTAACATTCCATTTGTGCAGTTCTTTTAGTGTTCAGTGTTTTTTCTGTGTTTTGGTTTTATTTTCCAATTTTGCACAGCGTGAAATTTTCTAAATGTCATTTCGCTGTCATCTCGTGGATAATAAGATTACAACTACGCTGAAATAATAGGATTCGAACAAACGAAGGAATGAAAGCAAACAAGAGTACGAATTGAACAAACGAGCAAACGAAAGAACTAACGCATGAATGAATGAGTGAATGAGTGAATGACTGAAAAGTTTTTCTCATTTCTTGATACATACTTAGCTTGTTTTGTTTGGCTTGATAGAATTCTGTTGCAAGTTTCAAACGCAAAAAAAAAAAAAAAAGTTTGCAATCTTCTCTTGTGCAGCAGATATGTTTGAGAGGCAACAGTCGTAGATATATAAATATTGAGAGTAAGAATGGCGAAATCTATGCATTATATACGCCTGTACGATTTGTTGACATTGAAATCGCCTTTCGAAGAAACTTGATTTTCTGAAATCTGAAAACAAAGAAAGTGTCAAAAAAAAAAAAGAATAATATCAAACAAATTCCTACAATAGATACCAGTTATCCAAGCCATCATATTCAGGGGTGTCAGAATAATATCCATTTTAGTAAAAACAAGAAAGAACGCTGAAGTCGAGTATGCTCGACTGCAAGATACCCTGTACCCAATCTTTATGAACCTTACGCTAGGTTCTATTTGACTACCATACCTCATTGAAATGGATTTTCATAGAAAAACTTAAAAAATCGGGTATATCTTTGAATGGGGTTATACCAAAAATTTGGTTGGTCCTACCCATATTGGGATATTTTATTGGGACTATCATAGACATAATTTATACTAAATTTGAACTTCCTAGAATAAAAACAATGACGTTTTTATGCAAAAACCCAAAATTTTGGGGTACATTTATGGGGGGTACCCCTTTAAATGGGTCTAGAGAAAAACCGTTTGAAGTGCACACTTGACGGCCTAGGAGAGTATAAGTTTCAATTTTGAAAGCTCTACCTCTTATAGTCTCCGAAATAATCGTTTTCATACGGCAGACAGCATGACAGACAGACAGACGGACGGACGGACAGACAAAGCTAGTTCGACTCCCTTCCAATGCTGATCAAGAATATATACACTTTATAGGGTCTATCTGGCCTCCTTCTGTCTGTTATATACATTCGCACAAACTTAATATACCCTTTTAACCCTTTGGGTACAGGGTATAAAAAGATAAAAAATTGTTTTAAGAATTTTATAACTTGTGTTGTTCTTATTATTTCGAACATCACTGTATGTACATATGTATGCCTATGTATGTGTGTATGTACAACAATGCCTTAGCAGAGTTGTCAGCAACCTTTAATGTTTTGCGAAGAGATTTCTTTCAATTTTCTTTTGTTTAATTTGAAAAGTACGATCAAAAATACGTGATTAATTTATTTCTCGTTTCATATTAATTAAACTTTTGTTGGTTGGTTTATAAAAATCGAAATATTAGCAAAACTGTCTTCGAACAATGAAATTTATCGAAGTTCTGTGACACCGAGAATTTATTTAAAAGATTTATTAACCAACCGAAGGCAGATTTAGTAGAGTTTTCCCTGACAGCCCTGATTATCACAATTGTAAGTCACATATGTGCTTCTTTGTAGTTGAGCTGATTCAACAGCGAAGAAGCACAGCGCTAAAAAAATGTTTATATTCATAAATTTTAAATATTTGTAAAATATTTATTTAATATTTAAATAAATCTGTTCTAAAAAATGAAAAGATAATCCGACAACAAAAATGCAACTTGAGATTTAATTCAATCAATTAAATTATCATTTTTTTTTCACGCTTAAACTTTGAACAACACTGAAAATAAAAACCTCTAAAAAATAAACAAGGAAAAACATTGACTTTGATAAAACGAAGCTAAATTACTTTCACATAACTTTCAATAGCTTTCGTATGATCTTCAGTGGCGCAGATAAAATTTCACGAAGGGTGGGTGAGAGATCTGCAGTCGAAAAGTGTTAAAAAATTTGTCAATATATTCATGAACTTGCATAAATTTAATAACTAAGACGTGGAAGTTTACACCCAGCGAGGCATTAATCTCAAGCTATATTGGATCAGTTTCAAAGGTATGGAACTGAAATTTGAAATGAAAGCTATTATCGGACACGATTTCTTTGATTAGTAAAAGTAAAAGTTTCGAATTTCAGATCAAACAAATTATCGAACAAATTAAAATTGCCCATTCATAATTAAGTGTGTAGGGTGCAAGAAAATTATTGAAAAATTTTTCTATAAAAATTGCATCAAGTTTGCAATATTTATCAGTTTGATTTGAATTACACTGAAGTGTATTACTCAAGTAGAAGAAAAAAAAAGATCGAAAAATGAAAAGCTTTGTTACTGCTGCCTGCTTTGTACTTTTGTGCATCAATATAGCCAATGTAAGTGTTATTTGCTTTTGTTAATTTAATTTAAAATTAAATATATTATTTTATAACAGTCAGCTATGTTAAATGATGAACAAAAAGCAAATCTCGAAAAAGTAGTCACCGAATGTTCCATAGGAGTGCAACTGAGTGCAGAAGATGCTGTAGAGATAAGTTAGAGATTTAAGCAATCCAAGCGATACAGTTAAATGTCTTGCAAATTGTTTTTTATGAAAAAGTTGGCGTTGTGAAGAATGGACGTCTTCAGAGGAATATGGTTAAAATGTATCTTAAAGATATTAATGCAAATGAGAATGCGCATGAAATTGTAAATAAATGCAATGATGTGAAGGGTGACAATAACTGTGAGACTGCCTGGAAACTACATGAATGCTATGAGACATATCGCGAAATGTACAATTTGCCAAAAGTTGTTAATAGGAAAACAGCTCTCTTCACGCTCGCAAAACCCAGGCGAAAATTTGATTGTAATGAAATTTAACCACGGTTTGTTTTTAATTAAAAATTTGTGAACTAAAACTAATGTTATTGGAAATATTTTTGATTAATTAAATTTGAACAGTTCTGTGGGCGTGATGTTACATATACGATGCTTCTGAAAATGGAGTTTAGATGGAAGTGTTCCCAGAGCCTATTGCACAATGTATCGGCTGTGATTCCATTTCCGAAATTGAAACAAAATTCATTTAATAAAAATTTGTTTAAAAATTATTAATTGGAAAAATTTTGAGGAGAAAAACATTGAGAATTATTAAAATACTAGCATCTACCCGCGGCTTTGCTCGCATTTTTTTTTTTTTTGTTTTTATCTGGTAGCTAAATATAAATTGTTCAAAAAATTTGGGTTCAAATTTTGAAATTCCCTAAACACGACTAACCATCATTCAAATGCGGCAAGTTTCAAATCTCTACGTCTATTCAATCTAAAGATATTACTCTTTTTCAAGGCTCCCATTACGCCCCGCTCACCTGAAATAAAAAAAAAAAAAAATTGGTCAAAAAATCTTATTAGCCCACATATGGGTCCCAGGTCCAAATTCGGAAATCCCTTGAACACCTTAATCGCCAAAAAATGTTTTTTAACCATCTTTCAAATGAGCCCTGTTTCAAGTCTTTACGCCTATTCACTTCAAAGATATGGATTTTCCGGTTTCAAGGCCACCATTAGGCCCCGGGTCAAAAATTTTCCCAAATCCCGTCTTGATGCTCACCTGAATTCTAAAAAACACAAACATAAATAAATTTTTTAACGTCGTTTTGTTCCAAACATTTGGCTTTTCCAGTTTCAAGGCCCCATTAGGCCCCGGTTCAAAAATTGAAAATGAAACAGCCTATGTCACTCGGGAATAGTGTAGCTTGCCAAAGGTGAAAGAATTTTATAAATCGTTCCAGTAGTTTCGACCCTGTTCAAAACAAACAAACAAAAAAACAAACAAACAAAAAAACAAACAAACAAAAATCAAACATTTCTTTCATAAAATTAGTATAGATAAAAACGTTTTAAATTTCTACATTTAAAGAAAACTGGCGAATACCCGTCGTGTGGTACTACTTTGTACGGGCGCTTCGGCTGCTCATTCTGCACTTTTCCGTTTCAGAAGATGAGCAATGTGCAACATACTAAAAAATACCAGTGGTATTTTTTTTGCAGCGAAATTACAATATGTTGCGGCTAGTATATAAAAAAATATAAAAAAAGCAAAACATTGCTTTAGATGTATTTCCATTCAACTGCATTGTTGTCTTTCAAATAAAATCTGTTTGGGAATCAACGGTTAAATGGTTTAAACGTCCATAGCGGACATAGAAACAGTTTTACTAATTTATGCATAGATTAAATTAAAAAAAAAATTAAACCTACATTTTTTGCGAGTTCTAAAAATGCGAGCAATTAATTCTGCTGTATGCTATGGAAGACTTTCATCTGAACTCATTTACAGAAACAACGAATTTTTCATCTAAAAAGAACAGGGTCTTTTGGAACCATTCCTTTGGTTCTTTCAAGGCTTTTGATAAATATTTTAAACTGATAAAAATACTTTTTCTTTCATTTTTAAATTATTTAATCCAAACATAAACACCACAATTTAGTGAACAAGAATCTTTACAAATTTCTATTCAAAGAAATCGATTTTTTTACCTCAAATTTATACATCAAGCAACAAAATTTGAATAACTCTACACATTATGCCATTGTTTTCATTTCTTTTTCGCTCATAGACCTCTGAATGCTCTGTCTTGTGATCTTACGTGCTGACTGCAATCGATATTTGTTTTTATTGGCCCAGAGTATATAGTAAAACTTGCGACGATCGGTCAGTGTTGCCCATTTCTTGCGTGACATGCGCCAATGCAGGCCATTCAAGTAAACTGGCCTGACCAATACGACACAAATGCTCATAGAAATCAACAAAGTAAAGATCCATTGGATTAGTTGCATGCGTGGTATAGTAGCGCATCAGTCTAATCATATCGGTGGAACTCATCTTTTTTTAAATTGCGCGAAATTCAAGCCAAGAATAATATTAAACAATTTATTTCGTACAAAAATTTATTTTTTTTTTTAATTTTGCTCTTTTGTTATGTTTAGAATGTTTAAATTAGAATAAAATATAATTTGATGTTGCTAATGTGTCTACTTTGATTATTGTTTTTAAATAAATTTTATTTATACCCGTGATACACGAAAAAGTAATTAAAAAAGTTCTAATAGAAATAAATATTTACATTCAATAGCGAAATGAAGCCAAAGCAAAGCTTTTCTGTCCATGCGACTCTTTATCATCCGATCTAGCACGCTCGATGGGAGCGTTAATAGTGCTCGCGGCGATTTGATCAGTTAAAAAAAAAAAAAACGTTTAATGCGTAAACAAAAGATACAGCTAGACAAACTGACTGAAGCAGCTAGAAGTGAAAAAGAATTAGATCAAGTCAGACTCAATTACTTGATTGGCAGACGTTCGGCAAAATATATCACTTGAGACTTTATTATTATTTTTTTTTTTTTATTTATTTTTTTTTTTTTAAAATTTTTTTTGTTTTTTTTCCTACATGGTTATTTGTTATATTCTAAAAAAGTTTGCAAACAAAAAAAAAAAAACGAAATAGAAGCCAGTTTTTCTATAAAAATCGCAGAGAAGTACGCAACATGCCACAGTTCAATTTTTGCTCTACCTTAGTCAACTTCTTATAAACAAAAAATAAATTCTCAAAATGAAATGCTTCATGGCTGTTGTACTCCTTGCGCTTTTGGCTGTGGTTTTAGCCAATGTAAGTTATATTAATGATTTTAATATATAAAAGTCTTATTAATTTCTATTTTTTTATGACAGCCCGTTGAGTTGAACGATGAACAGAAAGCGCATGCCAAGAAATCTCCAGGAGGAATGTGCCAAAGAGCTTAATCTGAATGAAGAAGAAACTGCCAAATTGAAAAGCTAAAGATTTCACCAATCCTAGCGATAACATTGTTGCAAATGTTTGTTTCTTTGAGCGTACCGGTTCATTGAAGGATGGTGTTGTACAGGAAAGCGTAGTACCAAAAACTGGGTGGTTTAATTGTGAAGAAAGGCACGTACTATTTTCGAGAATATCATTTGTAACGGGCCTGGGCATCAAACATTGCGATACTGCATTCCAATTGTATGAATGCTATGAGAGCAATAGACTTTGTTAGCCTAAAAAATGCTCAATCTCTCAATGAAGAAATGTGTAACGTGTATTTGGACAATAATAAAATAATAAAGATTTATATTTTTAATGAAAATGTAAAACAAAATTATTAGATATTACTTTTTTATTTAACATAAAATTCGATTTGTTCGGTTGGCAGAGAGTGGCGTGAAACCCAGTCAATACGGTTATGTCGATCAATACAAGTCTCTGTCAATTGAGCGTTCTATCTGTTTGTTTGCTGTACGAAAGTATAAATCTCTCAGCTGTTCCTGTTCAGTTATCAGTGGTTATTAATTTTTATTATTCTTCGCGAATCTTCATTCGTTGTTGAACCCACCACGGTTCGTTGGTCTTCCACGATTTCACATCAATAAACAATTCACTGAAAGCCCGGTCGGTTGAAACGATTGAATGGTGAAATACAATATTTTTTGATATTTTTTATATAAAAAGAGGAAAATAAACGGCAGAATGCAAAAATGTTTTCCGACAAACTGTCCTTCGAAACAAGCAAAAACATTAAATTCGGTAGCATCAAAGCTCAAATACCGCTACACGAAGCCTCAATAATTTTCTTGAAAAACAAAAAAAAAACAAGAAAAAAGTTAACTTCGGTTCGTCCGAAGCTTATATACCTGTTTCTACATCATTTGACGTTGATAGACCTTCGTGTACACGCGTATTTGTATTAATTTTTTTAAATACTCTTAAATCTTTGGTCCCACATTTTTTAATTTTTTTAAAATTAAAAAACTTAAAAGTTTAGAAATTCGCGGTCCGAACCAATTTTAAACTGAAGATTTGGCATGGTATAAGAAGCATGTGTACCATATTTAAAGCCATTCGCTTTATAAATACATTTTATACCCCGCACCCAAAGGGTAAAGGGTATATTAAGTTTGTGCGAATGTATGTAACAGACAGAAGGAGGCAAGATAGACCCTATAAAGTATATATATTCTTGATCAGCATTGGAAGGGGAGTCGAACTAGCTTTTTTTGTCTGTCCATCCGTCCTTTTGTCCGTATGTCCGTCCGTCCGTCTATCATGCTGTCTGCCGTATGAATGCGATTATTTCGGAGACTATAAGAGGTAGAGCTTTCAAAATTGAAACTTATACCTCCTAGGCCGTCAAGTGTGCACTTACAAACGGTTTTTCTCTAGACCCATTTTAAGGGGTACCCCCATACAAATGTACCCCAAAATTTTGGGTTTTTGCATAAAAACGTCATTGTTTTTTATTCTAGGAAGTTCAAATTTAGTATAAATTATGTCTATGATAGTCCCAATAAAATATCCCAATATGGATAGGACCAACAAAATTTTAGGTATAGCCCCATACAAATTTACGCTAAAATTTTGGGTTTACATAAAAACGTCATTGTTTTTTATTCTAGAAAATTTAAATTTAGTATAAATTATGTCTATGATAGTCCCAATAAAATAGACCAATATGGGAAGGCCCAACAAAATTTTAGGTATAAACCCAATCAAAGATATACCCGATTTTTTAAGTTTTTCAATGAAAGTCCAATTCAATGATGTATGGTAGTCAAATAGAACCTAACTTAAGGTACATATAGATTGGGTACAGGGTATCTTGCAGTCGAGCATACTCGACTTCAGCGTTCTTTCTTGTTTTCTTATAAGAACATGACCAAATGTTGTACTTTTTGTATGGGAGCTATACCCTAAAAGTGGGCGTGGCACATTGATTTTAACATAGAAACTACACAGGACCAAGAAAAGCTTAAGTTTAAAATTTCAGCCCAATATCTTTAAAACTGAGCGAATAAAACCGCGCAGCAACACACAGACAGACGGACAGACAGACGGGATGGCTAAATCGATTCGTCTCGTCGAGGTGATCAAGAATATATTTACTTTATAGGGTCTACGATGCCTCCTTTAATGCGTTACAAACTTTCCGACAAACTGATAATACCTGTTTACACTAGTGTAACAGGTATACAAAAAGGAAAGGAGTTTGTATGGGGTCTGTATGTTATAGTGGCCCGATCCTTGTCATATCGGTAGCATATTCATAGGATAAAAGTAGAAGTGATTTATACAGATTGGAGTGAATATATCCATAAATAAGAACTATTTTCATTAAAATCTGAAAAATGGGGGCTAGGGGGGTTTATGGGGGGCCCTATCAAAAAATGGGCGTGGCAATTTTATTTTGATATTGGAGGGCATTAAAAGTGTTTTTACCCAATTTGTAGTAAATACATTCCTAATATTAACTATTTTCATGCAAAAAATCGTAAAAAAAAGTGGTAAGTTTGTATGGGGGCTGTATCTTAAAAATGGGCGTGACACCTTGGTTTTGACGTACAAACTGCCAAGGAGCACAAAAGCTTAAGTCTAAAATTTCAGGTCAATATCTTTAAAACTTTCCGAGAAAAACGCATTGTAACAGACAGACGGACAGACAGACAGATGGACATAGCTAAATCAATTTGTCTCGTCGAGCTGATCAATAATATATATACTTTTAATATATAAACTTTTTGACAAACTGATAAAACCCTTTACACTATGTGTGGCGCTTATAAACGTTAAACTTGCTACTTGAGTAAAACACCAATTAAAGAAATATCATATTATTTTTATATGCCTACTTAGGACTGTGAAAAATATCGTAGTATCGAATAAATATCGATCTCTTACGAATATTGATATTTTTAAAATGCTGCCGCCTTTAACAGTTTATCGATTAAATCGATGTGGTGGCAAACTTTTGTTAAAAAAATTCAGTTTCGAAGGGCCGTAGACATAAATTGTCCTATCAATTTTTAGATGATCGTAAAGTATCGATACATATTTAAGTAGCAGCGTATATTGTAATTCGTGGCCATACGTATTACGTCATTAGCATTAGGTTAGACAGTAAATTGTTGTCGATGTTGCCAAGTCCCACAAAGTTTGTTTATTTTTATACCCGTCACACACAGTGTGGAGGGTATTATCATTTTGTCAGAAAGTTTGTAACGCATTAAAGGAGACATCTTAGACCCTATAAAGTATATATATTCTTGATCAGCTCGACGAGACGAGTCGATCTAGCCATGTCCGTCTGTCTGTCTGTCCGTCTGTATTTATGCGATTCATTCGCTTAGTTTTAAAGATATTGACCTGAAACTCGGAACTTAAGCTTTTCTCAGTCCTAAGCAGCTCAAGTGTTAAAATCAAAGTGCCACGCCCATTTTAAGGTGTTGCCCCCATACAAATTTACCGTTTTTTTCGGATTTTTTGTATGAAAATAGCAATTATTTATGAATGTAGTCACACCAAGTTGGGTAAAAATACTTCTAATGTCATCTAATGTCAAATCCAAGCTGCCACGCCCATTTTTAGCTATAGCCTCCATACAAACTTACCGCCCATTTTCGAATTTTATATGAAAATAACTAAAAATACTTCTAATGTCATCCAATGTCAAATCCAAGCTGCCACGCCCATTTTTAGCTATAGCCTCCATACAAACTTACTGCCCATTTTCGAGTTTTATATGAAAATAACTATAATTTATGAATGTAGTCACTCTAAGTTGGGTAAAAATACTTCTAATGTCATCCAATGTCAAATCCAAGCTGCCACGCCCATTTTTAGCTATAGCCGCCATACAAATTTAACGCCCGTTCTCGAATTTTTGTATAAAAATAGGTATTATTTATGAGACTATTCACTCAAATTTATGTAAAAACACTTCTAATGATATCCAATAACAAAACCAAGGTGCCACGCCTATTTTTAGCTATCGTCCCCACACAAACTTATCGATTATTTTAAAACAAATGTATGAAAAAGTAATTATTTTCGAATATATATTTATAAATGTATGTAAGCCACTGATGATCACACTAAACTATTCAAAGATTCGTGTGACGGGTATTTAAGCTTCGGTTCCACCGAAGTTAACGTTTTCACTTGTTTAATTTAATTTTTTAAATAAATTTTTTTTTTTCTCATTGTCGATGAGAACTGTATATAATTTAATCAATAAAAAGAGATACTATTTTAACTAATATTAAATTTCAAAAAAAATGAACTTGAATTTCTTTAAATAAAATAAAATATTATCACATTCATTTTGTTGCCATTAAACAATTTAAATAAAATGAATTAAAGCATAACAATAAATATTGCTTTTTAATTCTTTCATGCACAACATTCCGTTGTGCATCAATTTGTGAGAAAAAAAAAACGAATTGTTATTAATTAATTAGTGGCCATGCATAATTAAAATAAAATACATAATAAAAGCATTAAAATGGCGATTGTTTTTTTATTTTTTCTTTATCAGAACAATGCACACTGAACTGGCTGAATGACGGTCCAACTGTTTGTCACATCGCCTGCAGCGCATTTAAAGCCGTTGACAATTTGAACAATGATGAGAATAATTTTTTTTTGTTCCATTTTTTTCATTTATTTAGGTCAATATTCTGAACTGATTTTTCTTATTAACTGGCTTGAGGCGTAGTGTTGCCATCATAATACTCGTAATCTTTATATATAAAATAATAAAAATGTTTCTATGTCCGCAGTGAATGTTAAAACCATCCAATCGATGAGTCCTAAACTAGTTTTATTTGAAACGCAACAATGCAATTAAAATAAAATTCCACTAAAAAAATGCATTAGGCACATTCGGTTCATTCAAGCAGTTCATATTCTAATTTTTCCATACAAATGTGTTTTTATTTTTGTATGTTTTGATTATATTAGGCCCAACATATTGCGAACTTGCTGCAACCAAAAACAAAAAAAAAAAAAGGTAATTGCAGCATGCCCCAACGCACTATGGGCCCGCTGCAGTAAACAAAAATGGTATTTTTTAGTATGTTTTATGTTAGCCGCAAGATATTTTGGTTACGCTCCAATCAAAAAAATAAAACGAATAATGAAAAACTCCATCAAAAAAAGAATTGCAATTGCCCAAAAAAAACGCAGATGTGAAACGGAAAATAGCCGCCGATCCGTCCGTACAACATAGTAGCATACGCCGGATATCCGCTAGTCTATATATAAAAATAAGTCCCAAGTTCTGTTGGTGATCGATGGACGCGAAAACTACTGGACGGATTTTCACGAAATTTTGCATGTGTGTTCGTATTCACACAAGGATGGTTTAGGGCATAAAAAAATTGTAAAATGTAATTTTGACCCTGGGCCCAATGGGGGCCTTGAAACCGGAAAAGCCATATCTTTGGAGTGAATAGACGTAGAGACTTGAAACAGGGCTCATTTGAAAGATTGTTAAAAAACATTTTTGGCGTACAAGGTGTTCAAGGGATTTCCGAAATTTGGACCTGGGACGAATATGTAAACCCAATATAGATTTTTTTGACCAATTTTTTTATTTTTATTACAGGTCAGCACTAGACTGGATTTTAGAAAATTTTGACCCGGGGCCTAATGGGACCTTGAAACCAGAAAAGCCATATCTTTGAAATGAATAGACGTAGAGACTTGAAACTGGGCTCATTTGAAAGATGGTTAAAAACAGTTTTAGCGTTCAAGGTGTTCAAGTGATTTCTGGAATTTGGACCTGGGACCCATATGTGCCCCCAAAATAGATTTTTTGACCAATTTTTTTATTTTTATTACAGGTGAGCACTTAGACGGGATTTTAGAAATTTTTGACCCGGAGCCTAATGAGAGCCTTGAAAAAAGTCATACATTTGGATTGAATACACGTAGAGACTTGAAACTGTACATATTTGAATGATAGTTAGTCCCACATTTTTTGAACAATTTATATTTAGCCACCAAAGAGAAGCAAAAAAAAAAAACAACGCGAGCAAAACCGTGGGTACCTGCTAGTTTCTTAAAAACACGTGAAAATTTTATTTGCAGCATAAAAATGAACAGAAAAACATTATATAAAATCAATGTCGAATTTCAAAAACCATTTAGCACCAATTTAAGCTTTCATAGCCTTCAGCATACAAAGCTCAAAATTATAAACCAAATCGCATTCATTATCGCCTTTCGCATCAGCACAGCTCATAAGCGATTGATTAATTTTAGCCGAATCTGCCTTAAAGATGCCATTTAAGTATTGTTGTATCATAACAGGATTCTTTTTACCAGTGCCATCAATTAAACCCATTTTCTTGTACAAACATGAATAATAACATTTCAAAGGCTTTGAAGGATTTGCATTGTTCTTATCTATGCCATTTTGTATGATTTTGGCATCATCTGCGCTTACAGCTTGTTCGTTTCTGCATGATTCTTGTAGTTTCTGGAATGCAGCTATGGCTGCAGCATCCTGTGCCTTTAATTTATTTAAAAAAAAAAAAATTTTTAAATTGATTTTTTTATTATAAAAAAAAATATTTGTACCTGTACACTCGCAGCCAGCAATACAGCTAAAGCCAACGCACATATTACAATAAGTTTCATATTGCTAGCTTGTTTCGCTGTGATTTATGTTATACTTGGCTTATATTGTTCGACTGCGGCTTAAATAGCTTTTTGCGTTATTAAGTTTTATATGTCTTTTAAGTGAAAACAGATTTTAATTAAATTAAATTTAAAAAAAAAAATTTAAATACTTCAATTATTCTATTAAAATTTTTTTATTTACACCTTTTGCAAATAAATTTGTATAAAAAATATTTAAAATTGGCATCAATTCGTAACTAGGTCGCAATTGCGCTAATTAAGTGATTAACAGCAATTTTTCATTTTATTGTTTTTTATATCTTTTAATTTTATTTTAATTTAATTTTTTTTTTTTTACAGTATAACGTATCAGACCCAAAAATGTTTTGAGCAGTGTTGTAAATTTTAATACTCTAAATTATATGGTTCTAAATTTAATTTAGTTAAAAATACGTAAAAATTATAAATGTGTACTATTTTTTATGTAGATACATTTTTTTGTGAAACAGTTCTGAAAAGTACTGAAAAAGCTGTTACTACTCATGCATAGCAATGCGTTGTTATTGATAGTTACGCTTGGTTAATAGAGCTGAAAACTGAACGATAGTTTTTTTTCTATTCGGTAATTTTTAACATATCGTTCTATAGTATCGATATCATTGCAATAATTTATTTCAATATCGATAGTTTCATAAAAAAGTATCGATACAATCGTTATTACAATCGATATATAAATGAGCTGATAGGATTTTGTCTAAGTCTTTTAATTTTTTTCTTACTTGGTTAAAGATTGGATTCGATATTGATTTTTTTTGAATACTGATAAGACTTAATGTACATGGCGCGGCATCAAGATCTTTGTTATTTAAGCATTGAATAACTCTGCCAATTTTGACAATTGTACACGATTATGTGACGTCATTCAGTACCATTTAGTATCTATTATTTCCAACCTTAGCATTGCACAGTGGTTGCGCCCATAGGCCAAAAAATAAAAAAAGTCTATTACAAAATACTTTAACAAAATGCTATCGTATTGTCTCATAAATGTCCAAACTTTTTATGGCAAACATGGTTTTTCTGGATTTGCAACGGGACTTTCTAAAAATAGCATTAAGCAATTCAAAGTGGTCAGACGTCAGCTTTAGTGTTCCAGATTAAATTCTTTAGCATGTACTTTGAAGTTGAAGGTATTTTGAACGTGTTTTTATGTTTAGTTGAATTTTTTGTTGTGATCCCACAAAATTCCACAACTGAGTTGTATGTCATTGTAATTGTCTGGCTTTTAAAGTAATAAATGTGTTAAGTTTAGCTGCAGAAATTTGCAGATGTGAGTATAAACGTAAATAATCTGACGACGTCTTACATTTTTCAAGGTCAGTTTTCCTGCAAAACATCTGTTTTGCACATCAGTGTGTCATCTAGGGACGACTTTCCAATAACAGTTTTTTAAATTTGCAGTGTTTGACTTCAGGCAACAAAATCCATATAGGAAAATTCAGGATCTTACTTTTGAGACCGTTAAACGGCTTATTGATAAATATAAAATCGACACAAACTAAAAAATAATTATAATACCCTTTTATTGTGTGGTAGTAAACGAATATTTGTTGGGGGCGGGAGTGGGCGTGTAATTGTCCGACCACGCCTATTTTCACCACATTACCCTATAAACCACTAAAGGTATTTTTGGCCGCTCTCCCCATTTAAGTGCAACCACTGTGCATTGCTTGCTTTGGCAGTTCTCTTCTTTGTTTTAAACAAAAAAACAGTTAAAATGGTTTGTCTGTATCAGATATATTTAATACTTTTGTATAGGACCTTTTAGAATATATAAAATTAAATTAAGAACGTTTAAAAAGCAATTGTTGCTCATGAGCAATTATAATTTGTTGTTGATTGATACGCATGGTTGCCTCAAATGTTTGTTGTAAAATGATTAAAAATTAAAATGCCTGAAAGTATGCTTTAAAAAATGCATTATATTTAAATCGAATAATGTATAGGGTACATTTTTATTTAATTTCGACAAAACTAGCAGCGCATATTATTTACATATAACAAGAATACACTTAAAAAAAATGTGTTTTTTTTTTTCAAACAACACCACTTAATTTTGCTCAATTTTATTCTCCTCGGAATGCTTAATGCCATTCACAAAACCATTCTCATCGGCATTGCCATCAGCATCAGGATCATTATTACGCACAATACCATCCACATCGCCGCCACCATGTTCAAGTACCTCACGTATACGTTGCTCTGCTTCAAGTGTTTTCAAATGATTATAACACAAATGCAATTTATATGCAGCTTCACAACGATTTTTACTATCCAAATCCATGCATTCTTTTATTTCAGGTTTTTCACGTTGCATTATATCCTGCACTTGCGTTTTAAATGCCTCCTCAAGTACCACATCGTATTTGATCAAATCGAGACGTTCGTATAGACAGCGTACAAAACATTGCAACGGTTCATTGCGTTTTAGATCTAGAAATGGCATTTGTGGATTTCCCACATAATCCATATCACCGAATTGTGTTGTATCGGCGGCAATTGTTTCATCATCGTTATAATCGTTCTTAGCGCCTGCATCATCATAATTGGTCAGCAAACTAAGACGAAACAGTTTCAATTGTGACATAGAAATTTCAGTTTCACGCATGCAGGATCTTAGCATATCCTGCGAAAGTTGTGGTTGTTTCTCCTCTTTGGCAACGTTTTTTTGCTCAAGTGCTGCAAGTTCATTTTGCGAGAGCGAAAGATTCAATGAAACCGAAAGCATACGACACTGCACAGAAGAAAATAATTGATTTTGTGTTTTTTTTTTTTTTGTTTTTTGTTTGTTTTAGAGTAAATCTTAAACTTACCCATGTCGGCTGCAGCAAACAAACGATGCCTAGCAGCGGTAGCACATTTATAAAAATACATTAAAAAAAAAAGAAATATTTTTTTTCCAAGTTTAACTAATTTTTTTTTTTATTTGAATTTTTTTCCGTTCAATATTTTAACAAAAAAATTTCGTCAACTAATATTTTTTAATCGCAACGCTTGATGCTTTTATAGGCTTCAATTTGCTGCAAATAATTAAAAATTTTAAATACATTTTAATGGTTTCTGAGTTAATTACAGCAAAATTATGCAAAATGCCAATATTTAAATATAATTTTATTTATTTATATAAAAAATAAAAAACTTAAAGCTTATTATTTTTATACGCTTCAATGATGTATTTAAAATACACTAAATGCCAAAATAAAACAAATAAAACAACGCAATCCATTGTAATTGTATTTTAATCTTTTAATTACAAACTTCAATCAAATATCAAATTTAATGCTGTAATAATATTGATGCTAAATAATATTAGATAAGATGATCGATAAATTTCAAAATGAAAAAAATTACTTTTACGCATTGAGTATACGCCACGTGTACTGTTAAGCATATTAAATGCTGCTTAAGGCGCTTAGAGTGTTATGCGGTCAGCTTTTTGGTTAGCTAATTAATTTGATTGATTTAATCTGCTGCTATATACAATACAAACCTAAACGTACATATAAACTTATGCAAAAGCATAGAGTTTGAGTTTTAAATCAGATTTGTGCAGGGTGCTGCGTTTTTGTGGTTACCGATGTAAAACTGCTCAAAAATTAAAAATTTGCTCTCTGATTGACATATGTGAGCGCACGTTTGAAGCATTGGTCTTCACTATTTTCAACATGGAGCACTATACACCAACCGACAAGCCTCGATGTCTTTAATATGGGCAAAAGCATGCAAAATATCATGGCAATTCAAGCCGATTTTTGCCAAAAAATTATCATTTCTATTTGTGTGAAAGACGATATATGCCGATAAACTAGAGTCCCTAGGCCAACTCAAAGATATGCCCAGAGATATGCCCAGATATACTACTATCTACAAAAAGTGAATTTTCAATTTAAAGTTCGCGAGCTTAAAATTTCGAGCTAGTTCTTTTTTTCTTGAGTTGGCAGGACTGTAAACAAAATCTGGGCCAAATTTCATGTCAATGTCATTATCAGTAAAAAATTTAAGCTTGTGTTGACCAAACGATCAAGAGTGAATTTTTTTGATTTTTACAATGTCTGATTTAATTGAGTAGAGAAGTGTCATCAAATTTTGTTTTCTGAATGGAATAAATGGAATAAAAATGTTGAAGAAGGCTTACGGGGACCGAGCT
Organism: Leucophenga varia; assembly: GCA_018903435.1. NCBI lineage: Eukaryota > Metazoa > Arthropoda > Insecta > Diptera > Drosophilidae > Leucophenga > Leucophenga varia. Next base: position 19,328 of record JAEIFJ010002901.1, read on the forward strand.
CTACCAAAATCAACAACATTTGATTGGTATATATTGTGTAAAGAAGATTGAGAACGTGTTGAAGACGAAGAGCGCCCTGGTCGACCATCGACGTCAACGGATGATGCTCACATACAAAAAGTAAAAGAATTAGTGCTTGCAGACCGTCGATTAACTATAAGAGACATTGCTGATGAAATTGACGTATCGAAAGGATCAATTAATACCATTTTGAAAGATGTTTTGGGCCTCAAACGTGTCAAGTCTCGATTGGTACCAAAAATGGTGTATTTCCTTGAAAAACAGCGTCGATTCTTCGTGACTTTTTCTCCAAAAATGCAACCAATATCGTTCCGCAACCAACGTATTCGCCTGATTTGGCTCTGTGTGACTTCTGACTATTTCCAAAACTCAAGAGACCACTCCGGGTAACTCGATTCGAGTCGATTGAGGAGCTTTTGACTTTACCGGAAGGGAACTATTTGGCATGTTTCGACGATTGAAAAACGTTGGCATAAGTGTATTTTATCGGGAGGATTACTTTGAAGAGGATGAAATTGATTGACAAGTTTAAATAAAGATAATTTTACAAACAAATTCACCTTACTTACTTACATATATGTTAGTAGTATGCCCCAAAAAGTGATGAAAAATTCCTGATATCATCTTCCTTAAAGGACCAAACAAATTATAAAGGTAAAAAAAAAGTACTGCTCACAAACATAACAACAATCTTCATGCCCTGTACCCGAAGAGAAGTGCTATAAAATTCTCTTTCGAAATTTTTCATAATTAAAGAAATATTTTGTCAGGTAGATGCAATTCAGTTTGGGAAAAAAAACCTTCACATTCCATGCTTTGCACATACGCTAATCTTGATTGTGATAACTCCCTAAGCAGACCAGAAGTTAGCCAAGTCATTTCAAAAAGCAGCAACATTGTTAAATGGTGCTACCGGCACGTAAAGCCAATGATAAAACATGCTTGAGCGTTTCAAGAAATGGCAAAAATCACCCAAAGCGATGATAGTGCTGGAAGTGGATCGTCTGTTATGAGAATACCATAAAACACTGGCATATAAAACAAGAAAGAACGCTGAAGTCGAGTATGCTCGACTGCAAGATACCCTGTACCCAAACTTTATATACCTTAAGTTAAGTCGTATCTTACTACCATAATTCATTGAATTGGATTATCATACAAAAACTTAAAAAATGGGGTATATTTGTATGGGGGGCTATACCTAAAATTTTGTTGGTTCTACCCATATTGGTCTGTTTCACTGGGACTGTCATAGGCATAATTAATAATTAATTTAGGGTTCCTAGAATAAGAAACAATGACGTTTTTGACCCTACAGGGTATAAAAAGATATTAGACCAAGATTTCATACAGCCTCAAAATGAATTAAGCTTCTTCCTGCACGCACCGGTGTTGGAGAGTTTTTAAATCGTGGTAGGAAATAAAGGTCGTCTATCCGAAGCTTTACATAATAAAACAATGATACTGATCCGTCGGAGAGGCTCTTCTCAAAAGCAGGGACAACTGCGACGGCGGTAAGAGACAGATTGTCGTCGAAAAATCCTCTCCAAGCTGCTATTTATGAATTCAGTACTGGGCGAATTACTTAAGAATTTCCTTTGGATAACGAAAGTAAGTAAAGTTTTACTATTACTTTCAAAATACAAATGGCATATGTTTTTCTTAAAGATGCGGATTTTTGATCAAGGATTCAATCAACTTCGCCAAGACATAGTGGTCAGGCTGAGAGCCTGATATAAAAAATTTATCCGGTTAATCGTTTCCAGATTCATCGGTTATTATTATCTTATTATTATCGCAAACGATTAATCGATCGTTTCGGTTAATCGTTTAAGCGATTAATTGGTTTATTAATTTTTTCTGCCGTCCGTCCTGACGTCTGCCGCATAAAAACGATTATCTCAGAGACTAAAACAGATAGGGCCACCATAATTGCTAAGTGATCTCTAGCCCCATTTTAAGGAATACCACCCATAAACCTTTACCAAAAATTTTGTTAAGTTGTCTTTTAACTTTAAATTTATTACAGATTATGCCTTCAATAGTTCAAATGATATATTGCAACATGGGTAAAGTCCCTATACAAATTTATCCTAATTTTTTGACAATTTGATTAAAGTATGATATATAAAAATTTGATATAGGGTTTCTTGAAGTCGTGCATACTCGACTTTATCGTTCTTTCTTGTTGTGTTTCAATCAAGTTATTCACTAAAAAATAGGGGACTGCAAAACGAATCACCATGTATATAAATGTAACTCGATTTTGTCATGAATAAAAGTTTAAGCCCTTTTTAAGAGTTAACAAGCAAGAACGTTAACTTCGGAAGCACCGAAGCTCAAATACCCACCACACCAAACTTTATTAATTTTCTTGAATAAATAAAAAAAAAAGAGAAGGTGAGTTTGTATGGGTCTATATGTTATAGTGGCTCGATCCTTGTCATATCGGAAGCATATTCATAGGATAATAGAAGAAGTGATTTTACACAGATTGGAGTGAATATATCCATAAATAAGAACTATTTTCATACAAAATCTGAAAAATGGGCGCTTGGTTTGTATTAGGGGCCATATAAAAAAATGGGCGTGGCACCTTTCTTTTGAAATTGGATGTCATTAGAAGTGCTTTTACCTATATTAGTAGTAAATACATTTACAAATAATAACAATTTTCATACAAAAAAATCGGAAAAAATGGAAAGTTTGTATGGGGGCTATATCTAAAAATGGGCGGGGCACCTTGGTTCTGTCATACAAACTGCCTAGGAACACAAAAAGCCTTCCGAGAAAAACGAATTGCAACAGGCGGACAGACGGACGGATGGACAGACAGACAGACGGACATGGCTAAATCGATTCGTCTCGTCGAGATGATCAATAATATATATACTTTCTGGGGTCTCCGATGCCTCCTTTAATGATTTACAAACTTTCCGACAAACAGATAATACCCTTCACACTATGTGTGGCGGGTATAAAAATATATTTTGGTTTAATGATAGTTCTGAGTAATTAGGTTTTTATATATTTAAAAAAAGTTTTAAAACATAATTGGCCACGTGTAACTAAATATTGTGTATGAGAAAAAAAACGAGTGATGTTTATTTGGTGCAACATAGCAACAATTCACATTATTTTTGAATAATTATAATTTAAACTAATGTACTTCACGTGGAATCTAATTTATGCGATCTGGTCTCTGAAATAAATTATTTTATATGACAAATAAACAGCAGAACGGACAGACTGACACATTAGCAATTCAATATCGATTCGACTTATCAATTTGATTGGTAATATATGTATTTCGAGTACAAAGCAAGTACACTGATGGGCACAATTATTTCAAAAAGATCAAAAATTAAATAATTTTTGCAATATCTTCATGATGTGTTGATCTGATCGTCATGTTTATAACGAAAGATTTAATCCATAACTGGCTCAAAATAGTTTTCAGAGTGTTGATAGGAATAAAATGCAAATACAATAATGCTAAGTTTATAAGAACCAAAAAAATATTCGCATTTGAAAAAATATATGCCTGTCTCTTCGTATCTTTCTATATAAATATCGTAACTGCTATATTTAAGTAAAATATATTCTACTATATACCTTGTCTTAATAAAATTTAACTAAAATAAAGCCACAAAATCATATAAGACAGCAATAGGCTAGACAAAGGCAGACAAAAAAGCTTTTGGGCATAACCGGAAAAAAAAAAAAAACAAAACATTGGAAATTTCAAACACACAAATAAACATGAAGCTTAACTTAGTTGCGCCTAAAAGTAGACACTCAAAGGACATTCACTCATATATACTGCCTATACATATACATGTATGTACGTACGTGTATAGCTGCTGTTGCTGCTATTGTTGTAGTAGACAAACAGGATGTCGCTAGATGAATTTCAGTCAGCCATTGCCACATTTACTACTCCAACGCCATTTCCGCTTGAATTGCAGCAGCAGCAAATTGAAAAGCGCCAACTTGGCTGCTTACTTCCGTAAAAATAAAAATTACTTTCATATCTTTATATATTTTGTTTGGCTTTGTTTGTGCAACGAAAGACAAATCTTATTATTTTTGCCTGAGACAAACAAATGAAATCTATAAAGTATTTTTCAGTACGACTACGGTCCGACAAATGTTGAACTGGCGGCGTCTATAATTCATTTTGTCACTTCCGTTTGTCAGTTTCGCTTACAAACTATTATCACAATGACAGCTAATGCTGCAAAACAAAAAATAATACATAGATCGATTGGGTGTATTAAGTTGTAGTTGTGCACTTTTAGTTGCTTTATATATGATTTGCAAAAACTTTCTAATAGACCCAGTATATAAAACAGCAGTGTGAGCATTTTCTTTTGTGGCTAACATACTAATGTGTGTATTAAAAAGACAGCTAATGCATTTAAAAGGTTAAGCAAAAGAACCAAACACAAAGCAGCCCACTACTACACATCACTCCACTTCACCCCACATTGACTGCTGTCAGTTGCCTTACAAAGCGTATCAGCGCATCTAAAGAACTTCAACTTCAGCTTCAAAACATCTTCTTATCATTCGTTTAGCCACATTAATGTAATTCAATTTGCGTTCAACACACACACACTCAAGTCCAATAGAAATAACTTCATTTTTAGTTCGATTTGTTTACGATATGCCATGTTTTGGTGGTTAAAATTCATTGCGAATCGAGGTGGTGGCTTTGTATTTTCTGCTACGTCTTTGATCTCAGATTTCTTTAGATACAATTTTTCTTTTGCGTTTGTCTGTTTTCATGCTTGATTTTTTTGAATAGTTAAATTGCAGCTCTCAGATCCATTAAGTTAATGATGCTGTTACCTTTGACGTTAGACATTTGTAAAATTATCTTTTCAATAAAATATATATTTTGTGAAGCTATTTATAAAATATACAACTAAATTCCAAAAAAGATTTTACATTTCCTAAATTTTATCGCTAAAATCAATTAAAAATTCATATACAACCTACATGAAATGTATTTCCTCTATTTCTCGTTTTATAAAACAAATAATCCTTGTACTTGTAACAGCATAAAGTTCTCCCTTTATGCCGCCAACAAGTCACATACAACTTGGAAAATATTTTTGTAATTAACTCATACCTTGCTCGCTGTTAGAGTTAAACTTCTCTTTGCATCCTTCTAGGATTTACATATACATATGTACATTCGCAACTCGTTAAATAAATTAAAAACAAATAAAACTTGTCATCAGAAAACATTGTCCTTCTGTCAACATGCTCAAAAATTCAACAACTAAGATTTTACTTGCAGCTATGTTTGGTATGTGTCAATATTTGCACATGTGCTCAGGTTGCATTGAATCTTTATAAAATTAAATTTATTTAAAAAAAAAAATCTTTCTTAAAATTAAACTTAATAGTTTATAATTGAAAAATATTGAAATATAAATTATTTTAACATTTGATTGAGTTTTATTAATTTGACTAGCTGACATACTTCTGGCATTTAGCCAAACAAAACTGCATTTTATAAAAAACCAGCTTTATTATTTTTAAAATTATTTATTATGTATTTTTTTTTTTATATTTTTATTTAATTGTTATTTTTTTCTATTATTTATTTATAAAAAATTTAATATTATTGTAAACTGCCACACTTCATTGCAGCTGACAGCATAATGATTATATTTATCTTTTTTTATTTTGTATTAAAGTCCTTTTCTCTCTTTTATTTTTTTAATTTTCGTAATGGTTATTTTTTTTTATTATTATTTAATTAAAATGTTTTTTTTTTTATTGCTATACTTTTATGTAACGATAATCATTAATCATAAAAAGGTGAATACAAAAACAAATGTTTACTTCACATAATTAATTATAATAATAATATATTTTTTTTTTATAAAATGCATTTATGTTGATTAACCATTTACAGTTCAATGATGCATTTACTTTAATTAAATTAAAGAATATAGGTAGGTATATATGTATTTACAATAATATTTTTAAATAATTTATGCACAAATTTTATAATTACATCTTTCTACTAAAACATATTTCTGGGCTTTTTAAATATTAATCGTTTTAATTTAAAAACCACACAAATGTAAAACGCTGCTAGGAAATTAAGAATATCAGTACTTAATTTAAGAGCGTATGAAATCAAGCACAAATGTTTATATTGGTTCTTACAACGAGCAGCATGTGCTTGTATTGAGAACCATCGTGCTTAATTCATGTTATAAAAGCTTAAATTGTAAAATGAGAGAGTAAAGTAGTGAAACTCGCGATCAACGCTCTCACAAATTTAGTTTCGTCTTACTACTCTAGTATTTCTTCTCTACTTCTCTAATTATTTTTATTTTTATTGTTTTTAACTTTTCATTTATTAAGAACAAATAAGAATTAATGTTCTTGATATGAAAACGAATGTTCTTGTCATCAGAATTAAAATTATTGATAGAAGAACTAATACTATTGGTCAAAGATTATTGTTATTGATACCATAACAATTGTTGCTGATATAATAACAAATGTTATCGATATAAGAACTAATATTCTTGATAGAATCGAATGATAGGAGATCGAATGTTCTTAATGCCAGAACGAAGGTTCTCGGTACAATGTACAATAAAATAAGAGAATATTAATACTTCTTTAAAAATGTCTGCTTATCATAGCTATCAAAGTTTCATTAGATTTATATTTTTGAAGATGGTGGTATATTTCCAAATCAATGTCAGTCAGTTATTTGAGCTTATATTGAAAACGAGTAACAACTTTTGAATTCCGACGATTCATATTTGGATTTAGCTACCCAAAATACATTAGATATGACCACCCTCATCCACCGTACAAGACCGGAAATTGGAAAAAATTGCGTGTTATTTTTTTTAGTTTTTATTAAAAACTGTTTAAGTAAAATTTACAAAAATTTTCAGTATTTTGAGGTTAGAATGAAAACATGAATTCTGATTTTAGATTCAGATTCAGCGATCTAAAATACATAAGAAACGTCTATTCGGGTCCACCACACTTTTTTGTACTTTATTGAGTTGGTGAGCTCATTCAGCGACCCAAAATATATAAGAAATTACCGCTCTGGTTCACCGCACAAGACATGACTTTTTTTTCTGTGGCTATGTTATTAAATTTCAGTTTTTCCAGGCATATATGTTTCTTGTTAATAATAGATTTTGAGCTACAAAGTTCGATCCTTCTTTAACTGATCCTAAAGGGTCTACCACGTACATAAGGCTCCCAACCGAGTTGTTAGTGCTGTTAAAACGGTATATTTTTGTCTGACGCTTTAACTTTGATTTTATTTAGTTTTGTGCTTAAAAATCGATTTTATTTATTTCTTTAAAATAATATTGTAGCATCTCTATTCGCAGACAAATGATCATGTTATTCTGTCATTAAGTTATTCTTTTAAATCTCCTAAAAGTATGCACTTAAAATGAGTTTTTTGTCGGAAAAATGTTGTGTTCATTAATACTAACATGTACCAGCTCGCGTTTTTTATACCCGTTACACAAAGTGTAAACGGGTATATTCAGTTTGTCCGAAAGTTTGCAACGCATTGAAGGAGACATCGGAGACCCCATAAAAGTATATATATTATTGATCAGCTCGATGAGACGAATCGATTAAGCCATGTCCGTCTGTCTGTCCGTCTGTCTGTCCGTCTGTCTGTCTGTCTGTTGCGATGGCTGTTACTCGGAAAGTTTTAAAGATATTGACATGAAATTTGAAACTTAAGCTTTTTGTGCTCCTAGTTACTTTGTATACCAGAACCAAGGTGCCACGCCCATTTTTAGATATAGCCCCCATACAAACTTACCACATTTTTTCGACTGTTTGTATGAAAATAGTTATTATTTATAAATGCTTTTACTACAATATAGGGTAAAAACACTTCTAATGGCATCCAATATCAAAATAATGTTGCCACGCCCATTTTCAGATATAGCCCCCATACAAACTTACCACTTTTTTCGATTTTTTGTATGAAAATACGTATTATTTATGAATATATTTAATCCAAATAGGGTAAGAACACTTTTTATGTCATCCAATGTCAAATCTAAGGCGCCACGCCCATTTTTATGTATAGCCTCCATACAAACTTACCGCCCATTTTCGAGTTTTTATATGATAACATTTACTATTTCAAAATGAATTCAATTAAATTTGGTAAAATCAATTCCAATGTCCACCTAAGTGAACACTTTCGATATGGTAAGGATCGGGCAAATATAACATAAAGCCTCCATACAAATTTGACCAAATTCATCGTGAAATTTAATCTAAGCACCTGGTGAACATATAAACTATAAAAAGTGTTGTGTAACGGGTATTTCAGCTTCGGTTCCACCGAAGTTTTTGCTTCTCTTTGGTGGCTAAATATAAATTGATCAAAAATGTGGGTTCAAATTTTGAAAATCCCCTAAACACGACTACCCATCATTCAATTGCGCCCATTTTCAAGTCTCTACGTCTATTCAATCCAATTGAATGACTTTTTTTTCAAGGCTCTCATTAGGTCCCGGGTCAAAATTTTCTAAAATCCAGTGTAAGTGCTCACCTGTAATAAAAATAAAAAAAATTGGTCAAAAAATCTATATTGGGTCCACATATGGGTCCCAGGTCCAAATTCCGGAAATTCCTTGAACACCATGAACGCCAAAAATGTTTTTTAACCATCTATCAAATAAGCCCTGTTTCAAGTCTCTACGTCTATTCTCCAAAGATATGGCTCTTCCGGTTTCAAGGCCCCCATAAGGCCCCGGGTCAAAATTTTTTAAATTTTTTTTTCCTTTTTGACCACATATATGATGAAAGCAATAAAAGAAAAAAAAAAGTTCAAATCGGTCGAGTCAAAAATTTGATGGCCGAATAATCTCACGTCGCGGCGATGTCAACTGGCCGCCAAGATCGTGTGATTTGACACCGTTGGACTTCTTTCTTTGGGGTTATTTGAAAGAAAAGGAGTACGCCAATAAGCCAACATCAATTCAAGAGCTAAAGGATGAGATAATTCGGCACTTTAACGACATTGAACCTCAATTATGCCTCAGCGTCATCGAAAACTTAGACCATCGGATGGACGTGTGCCGCCGGAGCCGTGGCGGCCATTTGGCCGATATTTTGTTCCATACATAATGAGTCATACCAATATATCATAATAAAAAGATATGTCAATAATTTCCAAAATAATTCGTGTTTTATTCAAAATCAACATCGGCCCTTGAAATTTAACCACCCTATATATAGATGACACAGTGCAATATTGTTTTATATACTCGTTACTCATAGTATAAACGTAAAGGAGACGTCGTAGACCCCATAAAGTCGATCTAGCCATGTCCGTCTGTCTGTCTGTTTATTTTAACGCATATTACCTAAAGACTACCGGAGATATTTAGCTAAAATGTGAAACTTAAGCTTTTCTCGAAAACAAAAGTGATACGCACATTTTTACGTATAGTCCCCTTACAAAATGACCGCCCTTTTTCGAATTTTTGTATGTTAATAGTTATTGTTTGGTAATGTATTGACTCCATTGGGTAGAAACCTCTTTTTATATAATCCAATATCCAAAGCAAGGTCCCACGTCCATAATTGGACATAACCCCATACAAACTTGTCGATTATTTTTTGATTTTTTTTTGGAATATCTGTATTTTTAGCTTAAAATTTGGTACCAATATTGTGTCTAAGCTTAAGTTGTATCAGACCATTGATCCCATACCCCATCCCATATCGAAGTTCTATCCAAGCCACTGATGATCACACATATATTTTTAAATATTTGTGCGGCGTGTATCTAAGCTTCGGTTCCATAGAAGTTAACGTTTTTCCTTGTTTTCGTTATAAGACTGTTTTCTGAACCAACACATCTGGTTTCAAGAAAAATTAGGTTCAAAGCCCTATTAATATTTTTTTCGGAAGAAACACGTGCTAGAGACTTCAACTTACTCTTAAAATAAAGCTTGGGCACCAGAATCGTGTTTATCGGTCAAAATTACATCGAAAACTTCATATCACATAAAAAAGTTTATTTTACATGTATAAGTTATGTATGGGCTTTCTTGAAGTACGTTAAACTTTTATACAGTATCTTTCTACTTTCATTATAATCTAAATTTTAAACGCTTATTCAAACCAAATTTCATTAGTTCAAAATACATATTTGAAAGTAAAATTCAAAATCGATTGAAATCCCACAGGTGCTTATACCTTTAGCTCCACATCATTCATTTCCGGTTTCGTTTGACACCAACAACTTGACACTAATGAACAACAATTTTATATGCAAAAGAACAATTCATGGGAGAAACTTGTAAAATTCAAATTAAATCCATTTAGACTGAATTGTTTGGGCTCATACGGAAAAATATAAGATAAACTCCCAAAAAGTAAAGCGAAGGGAAGACAATGTAAAGAAAAACTCATAAATTACTAATACACTTAATACCTAAATGAAATTGTCATTGTACCTAACTCAAAAAAAAAAAAAAAAAAACACTTGAATGTTGTAGAAACCATAAACATTCATAAAGACCAGACATGTTAGCAGACAGAGTTCCAAATAACAATGAAAAACTTTAAATTGTTATCGAACAATTGTTGCCAATTTTCATTTGTGAACACTCAAAGTCGAATTGAATTCAGTTCGCATGAAGGCGAATTGAAGTTTATTAAAGTTTTATAAAATGAATAAAAAATAAAAAAAAAGCAATTTTTTTCTTTTGATTGGGATAAAGTTCTAAACTTAAGTTAGACAGGTGCTGGCCATACGTAGTAAATATGCGGCACAACTTATGCAAATCGAATTCAAGTAGCCAAAATTCAAAACTTTGGGGAATTCTTGTGCATAGAAAAAAACACAGAAAGAAAGAAATAATTCCCAATGGGATTTTCATTTGATCAAATTGCTAAATGAGAAAGTTTTTTTTTTTTTTTTTTTTTTTTTTTTTTGGGTTCAACCCTCAGAAAAATTTTATACGAAAATATTTACGCAGCTCATATGTTTGCATTTTATGCTTTTGTAGCGAAAGTTACACAATGCGGTGTGGGCGTATGTCATGTAACGCTTTTAAAGCCAAAATCCAATTAACAAATCATTAAACTTTCATTAAACACGCGGCGGTCAAAAGGATATGACGACGCAATGTTGCAACGTTGTCCTTGTACAAGTGTAGAGGCGTGCGCTCTGCTCGATGTATGCAAGGACTTTAGGCCGTTTGTTTTTTTGTTTTTTTTTTTGTGTTGTCTCTATATAAGCTTAAGCAAATATGCACACACGTTTACAATATGACGCTCTGTGGCCGGAAACGGATGTTGCTTGGGTTGGTAGAAAGTTCGCGTGTATATTCAATCCCTTTATACTACATTCAGGCCTCGCTAGCAGGCACTTTTGTTGATTCGTTTTGCACGCAAAAGCGTTTTGAGTGCGAAAATTGCTTTTGGGATTTGTGTATGTAGTGCGTTTCTGTATGCATTTCCATTGCAGGTTTGTTACATGAGTTTTGTTGTGCAATATTCTGTGAAGTTATGTATTTGGCATAAATATTTAAAATATGGGCAAACCCAGTAAGCTTTAAGAAATTTGATTAATGTTATTTATAAGTTGTTGAGAAGGTCTTTTGTTATTTTTTTTTTTTTTTTTTTGAAATAGTAGCAGCACCGCATTGCCAGTACATTTTTTAATGCTGCGCTATCTAACCAAAATAGAATATTTTCAGTTTTTTTTTTTTAAAGTTTTAAGAAAAAATTTTAAAACCCTTAAAATAAAGTATGTGTGCCACATGTGGGCACCCATAGTAGTTAAGTCAAGTATATTTTTTAGACCCTTAAAGTATGGTAAGTGTGCCACATGTGGGCATCCCTAGTTGTCAAATCAAGTATATCAAACTGATCGTAGTAAGTTCGTGTAAATTCTTTTAAAAAGGTTAGTGATTCAATAATTTATTAGTGTTGTCATTGAGTTTCCGGTGCTTGGTCTGTTTAAAAAATGTCTTCCTAATCCGATTGTGGACACCCTAATATAACCGATTATTAGGTGTTTCTCACTTCAAATAGCATGGGCGGAATGAAACACTAGGCAAACCATTAACTAAGCGCACCAAGGCACCAACTAAACCATAGTCTAAGCACAACAAACATAGTGCTTCTTATTTCGAAGAAGGTGGGTAATGTCATATTACAATATTTAGTATTTTTTTGACAAATGAAAGCTTTCAAAATACTTTATGACTTTGTCGAAGGTTTTGAACTCTCTTGGATCTACTTACATGTATTTTGGGGCGCTAAACATTTTTCGTAAGGAAAGTCTTAAAGATATCTCACATATTTTGACTATTTTTAGTTATTAATATATATATCTAGAGAATGGATAGATCCAAACAGCTAACCTGTACATCATTTGAATTAAAGCCTAAATACTCGTCAAAAAATAGTTTTAAATAGTTTATCTTTGATCAACAGTGGCTTAGATAGAACCCCGAGATGTGATGTGTGGAGATAAATGGTCTGATAAAACTCAAGTTTATACACAACTAGCAGGTACCCGCGGCTCTGCTTGCTTTTTTTTCTTCTCTTTGGTGGCTAAATATAAATTGTTCAAAAAATGTGGGTTCAAATTTTTGAAATCCCATAAACACGACTAACTATCATTCAAATACGCCCAGTTTCAAGTCTCTACGTTTATTCAATCCAAATTTATGACTTTTTTTTCAAGGCTCTCATTAGGCCCCTGGTCAAAAATTTCTAAAATCCCGTCTAAGTGCTCACCTGTAATAAAAATAAATGATATTGGTCAAAAAAATCTATATTGGGTCCACATATGGGTCCCAGGTCCAAATTCCGGAAATCCCCTTAACACCTTGAACGATAAAAATGTTTTTAACTATCTTTCAAATTAGCCCTGTTTCAAGTAGAGACTTGAAAGATATGGCTTTTCCGGTTTCAAGGCCCCCATTAGGCCGCGGGTCAAAATTTTCCAAAATCCCGTCAAAGTGCTTACCTGTAAGAAAAAAAATTGGTCAAAAAATCTAAATTGGGTCCACATATGGGTCCCAGGTCCAAATTCCGGAAATCCCTTGAACACCTTGAACGCTAATAATGTTTTTTAATCATCTTTCAATTGAGCCCAGTTTAAAAAGTCTCTACGTCTATTCAATCCAAAGATATGGCTTTTCCTGTTTCAAGGCCCCATTAGGCCCCGGGTCAAAATTTTCTAAAATCCCGTCTAAGTGCTCACCTGTAATAAAAATAAAAAAAAAATTGCAAAAAATCTATATTGGGTTTACATATGGGTCCCAGGTCCAAATTCCGGGAACGCTGTCGAACGGGATAAAAGTATCCTATGTCCTGGCTCTAAGCTACCTCCCTACCAATTTTCAGCCAAATCTGTTCTGCCGTTCTTGAGTTATAAGTGGTGTAACTAACACAACTTTCTTTTATATATATAGATTTAGGGATTAAATTGCAAGCAAAAAATATCTAAAAATAATTTTCCTGAAAAAAAAAAAACGTTATAATGAACCGATCCGTATCATATCGGGGCTGTGTAGGTAGGATGATATTAGATGTCTATTTTCATCCAATTTGGAGTGAATACATGCATAAATAATATCTATTTTTTATACAAAAATTCAAAAATGAGCGCTAAATTTGTATGGGAGCTACACGTTAGAAAGGGCGTGGTGTTCTAATTTGAACATACAAACACCCTAGGATCGAGAAAGCTTTAGTTTCGACTTTCAGCTGAATATCTTTAAAACTGAGCGAATGAATCAACTCGTGACAGACAGACGGACAAACGGATATGGCTAAATCAAAAATATAAAGACTTTATGGGGTCTCCCAAATATTAAAATTGATAATCACAACAGGGTTTTTTTGGTGAAAGTTTTTGGAATGTACGCTTCAAAATACATAGAAATAGGTCCATAAGAACCCAGGACATTTTTGGTGTAAACCAGTATAATATGCGCACTTCTCCCAACTACATATGTGCATATATTGTACTGAATTAGCTCGAAGAGACGAATCGATTTAGCCATGTCCTTTGATTATCTCTCCAAATATTACTGGGGTTTATTCTAACTCAGTTGATAAGATATTGCTAAAAGGGTTAAATTCAGACTGCGACGCCTACTTTTAGCTATAGTCTTCATTCAAAACTAACTCAAATTTTCAATATGCAAAAAATATTTGTTATAGCAACCCATATACACAAATGGATACATGGTTGAAGTAGGAACTTTATAGGATATATCCTTAATGCAAAACTACTGCCAATTTACGTATTTTTATGTAAACAAAAATATTTATTTCCGCTAAATATGGTAAAAATACTTTATATGCCAGTTCGCTAATACAAAAAAAAAAAAAAAAAAAGAAAAACTTTTTTCCTTCAATACTTCAATACTTTTCAAACAAAAATAAAAACATAAAAAATAAAAATAAAATTTTTTTCATTCAATAAACTCATTTCAACCAATTAAAAATTTAACAAAACAATAATAATATTAACAAATAATACTCATTAAAAATGTTTTTTTTTTCCTTTCAAATACAAAATTAAATTGTTGTTTAACTTCCACTCGATAAATTGCGAGTACATACACCCTTCTTCTTAAAAAAAAACAAAAAAAAACTTCTAAGTTACCTTAGAGCATAGTGGGGAAACGTTTAAAATTTCAACTATGTACTTGGATAGCGACAATGGCACAATAGCGACGCTAATGAAAACCAAACAGTTTACAATCGAAATGTCAACAGAACTCAATCAAAATGCACTTAAAAATGCAAAAGGATACACTAAACAAGGACAACAACAACAACCAAAACAGCAGCGACAGTATTAAGCAATACAGTTCGACTATATATGCGCATACGCCCAAAGTAAATGCCAAAACAAATGCGTCGCTGTAAAAGGACTGAAAGCAAAAAGGTTCGAAAGGGGACGCGCAGCTTTTAATTGAAAACGCAAACAAATCTCAGTACAAACGGAAAGTAAAAGTCGTCGACTGTTGACTTACGGAATGCTTAAACGAGGGTTTTAAACATGTTCAGTAGCGTAATGTTTCAAAGGGTGATTAATTAAGATCTAAAAAAAATAAAAATAATGAAACCAGTTCTTATTTTCATTTTAAAAATGTGAATTCAATTCGCTTTATTTTCAAAAGGTAATAAAAACAAGAAAGAACGCTGAAGTCTAGTATGCTCGACTACATGATACCATGTACCCAATCTTTGTGAACCTTAAGATTGGTTCTATTTTACTATCATATCTCATTGAATTGAATTTTTATACAAAAAAAAATTGGTTATATTTTAAATGGGAACTATACCTAAATTTTTTTGGTCCTACCCATATTGTCATATTTCATTGGGACTTTCATAGACATAATTTATACCAAATTAAGACTTCCTAGAATAAGAAACAATAACGTTTTTATGCAAAAATCCCAAATTTTGGGGTAGATTTGTATGGGGGTACCTCTTAAAATGGGGCTAGAGAAAAACCGTTTGCAAGTGCACACTTCACTGCTTCGGAGAGATTAAGTTTCAAGTGTGGTAGCCCTATTTCTTATAGTCTCCGAGATAATCTCTCTCATAGGGCAGATAGCAGGACAGACAGACAGATAGACATATAGACAGATAGACATATAGACAGATAGACAGATATACAGATATACAAATATACAGATATACAGATATACAGATATACAGATATACAGATATACAGATATACAGATATACAGATATACAGATATACAGATATACAGATATACAGATATACAGATGTACAGATATACAGATATACAGATATACAGATATACAGATATACAGATATACAGATATACAGATATACAGATATACAGATATACAGATATACAGATATACAGATATACAGATATACAGATATACAGATATACAGATATACAGATATACAGATATACAGATATACAGATATACAGATATACAGATATACAGATATACAGATATACAGATATACAGATATACAGATATACAGATATACAGATATACAGATATACAGATATACAGATATACAGATATACAGATATACAGATATACAGATATACAGATATACAGATATACAGATATACAGATATACAGATATACAGATATACAGATATACAGATATACAGATATACAGATATACAGATATACAGATATACAGATATACAGATATACAGACAGACAGACGGACAGACATAGCTAGTTCGACTCCCCTTCCAATATTGATCAAGAATGGATATATCTAGCCTCCATCTGTCTGTTACAAACTTATTATACCCTTTTACCCTTTGGTTAAAATGGTATAAAAAGAAAATAGCTACGCCACTGTTTATTTACTTTCCGTTAAGGGCTATGCTTCTTAAATCAGAAATCCACGAATAAAGAAAATAAAATGCATTAATTAATTATGAGTATTTGTGCAATGTCTGAAGTAAAGCAGCAAAGAAAATATTAAATTGAAATGAAGAATGAATAGACCAAAGAATTTCTTTTTTTTCTTTTTTTCTTAACAATTTTAATTTTTTTTAAATTTATTTTTTTTTTTAACATAATTCACAACCAATACATAAAAAAATAAAAAGAAAAGTGCCGACGGGTACCTTTGAGAATACTTTCATTTCAAATTAAAATTCTTTGGCTTAAAAAGCAGCCTTTTGCTCGAAATAACATTTGTACAATTGAAAGCTGGTATCGCATTTATCGGTACCCTTTACACTGTTGCATTTGCTCTGTGCGCCCTTAACTGCATCAGCACCAAAAATGGGACCCAATTTTGCATTGATCACATCCTCTTTCACTTGACCGTTAGCAACGAAACCAGCTTGTTCCAGGAAGCAGTTAGCAAAACATTTAGTCTTATCATCAACAGCGGAGAAATCTCCAGAACGCAAGGCTAGCGCTTGTTCCTTTGTGACGCCTTCCTGTTGAATGCAAAAAGCAGCATGTGCACGTGCACGCTCCTTTTGTTCGTCAGTCAATTGAGCCTGTTTAGTTTAGTTTGAAAAAAAAAACAAATTTTAAGTTTAGCTCTGATTAAAAATTATATAAGTACATTTATGTAACTCACGCTAGCCACAGCAATCAAAGCGAAGACAATAACGAATTTCATTTTGAAGTTTTTTGTTTAATATTTTTTTTTTTTTTTTTCAGAATAGCTTAACGAACTGTTCAGTTGCTAATGCGTTAACTCACTGCTTGATAAGTTGAATGCAAAGCAAGCTTTTATATGATTTTCGTAGCTCACGTCGCCTATAAAGCGCGACTTAAAAAAAATAAAAAATAAAAACTATAAACAAACCAACTCTGTTATTGCTATACGTATTTTTTTATATATCGTATTTATATGTATTAATATTTATCATTTATTTTTAAAGTAATTTTTTTTTTTGTCTGCTATTTGTTTTTTTTTTTTTTTTTTTTTTTTGACCAATTAAATTTTTGTTTTTTTTAAATTTTTTTTTTATTTGTTTAATTTTTTTTAATTTTGAACGATATATACGATATATACGATATTATAGATATTAATCAAAACTCTAAAAATATCGCTATTATCAATACATCGAATCTAATTATTGAATATATCGAAATATAAATTATATTATAGGTATTCATAGTACCCAAACCCCTTTTAGACTGACAGTATTTGCATACTTTTTCAAAATTACAAAAACAATATGTATGTATTTTGTTGCTGTAATTTTAAAAAAGTAAGCGAATACTGTCAGTCAAATAGGCGCTCTAGGTTCTATGAATACCTATATTAAATATTACATCGATACTTTTCAGAGCAATAAAACAACGATGTTATCAATACATCGATTCTAATCCTTAGTAAAAAGCAATAAAAAAGAAAACACAAGGAAAACGTTATCTTCAGTGGAACCGAAGCTTAAATACCCGTCACACGAATTCTTAAAGAGTTTGTGGGATCATCCGTGGCTTACATAGAACTTCGAGATGGGATGGGTTGGGTAATAAAAGGTAAGTTTGTATAGGGCTATACGTTATAATGGCCCGATCCGTACCATCTCGGTAGTGTGTACATATGATGGTATTAGATGTGATTTTACCTAATTTGAAGTGAATACATTAATAAATAAAACCTGTTTTCATACAAAAATTCGAAAATGTGCGGTAAATTTGAATGGTGGCTATGCCTCAGAGTGGGAGTGGCAATTTGAATTTAACATACAAACTACCTAGGACTGAGAAAAGCTTAAGTTTCGAATTTCAGCTGAATATCTTTAAAACTGAGCGAATGAATCACTTCACAACAGACAGACATACAGACAGACGGACGGACATGGCTAGATCAATTCTCATCGTGTTGATCAAGAAATATATATTTCATAGAATCTCCGATGCCTCCTTTAATGCGTTACAAACTTTCCGACAAACTGATAATACCCTTCACACTATGTGTGGCGGGTATAAAAAATATATTCTAAATTTTGACTACGGTTCTGAAAACTAAAAATTTCAAATTTAACATTGTATAATTATCGATATATATGTAACATACAGAAAGGGGCTAGATAGACCCTTTAAAGTACAGTAGATTCCGGTTATAAAGACGGCCAAGGGACCGACGGATCGTTTAATCCGGACGTCGCACTAGCCGATGGGAGCAGTCTCATTTCAGCTTGTATGGGGACCAACCAAGCCATTGAACTTTGGCCGTTATAGCCGGTCGGTCGCTATAAGCGGAGCCGTTATAACCGAATTCTACTGTATGTATATATTCTTGATCAGCATTGAGAGGGGAGTCGAATTAGCTATGTCCCCCTGTTCGTCCGTCTCACAGTGGGGCAAAAAAAGTATCCTAGAACAAATTGATTTTGAGAGCGCAATTCTTAACCGATTTTTGAAATTCTTTTAAATTAAAGCTAATAAAATTTCGGTTTTAATAGCTATTGTGTTTTTTAAAAAAAAAGTTCCATTTTTTTTATTAACCTTGAAAAATATTTTTTTTTGTATTTGAATGCTTCCAGTTTTTGAGATAATACCGCGAATTTCTAATTTTTAAGAATATTTTAAATTTGTTTACTATTTTAAGATAAAATTTAATACAAATGCTGCACACGAAGATCTATCCACGTCAAATGATTAGTAACAGGTGTATAAGCTTCGGTCCAATCGAAGTTAACGTTTTTCTTGTTTTAATTAAGCCTATCTCATTACAAATTTTCAAGAGATAGTAATGAACAACTTCCTGGTGTTTTGGATAAATTTCAAGTGTTATCTCAAAAACTGGAAGCATTCAAATACAAAAAAAATTAAATTTTTTTTTTTTTTTTGCCCCACTGTGCGTCCGTCTGTCATACTGTCAGCCGTATGATAGAGACTATAAGAGATAGTGGTACCATATTTGAAAATAAGACTTTCCGAGCTGTTCATGACTTTCGCAAGCACTATTTTAAGGGTTACTTTGGGGGTAACCTTTAAAATAGTGCAACCCCAAAATGTGGGTTTTGCTTAAAAACGTCTTTGTTTCTTATTCTAGGATATCTAAAATAAGTATAAATTATGCCTATGATAGTTCCAATGAAATATACCAATATAGGCAGGCCCAAAATAATTTAAGGTATGGTAGTAAGATTAACTTAAGGTACAAAAATTTTGGGTACAGGGTATGTTTCTTGTTATTGCTGTATTGGAAAATGTTGGGAAGACGATATTTATTTAGATTTTTACACCCTTAAACTGTAGCAAAAATTGGCACCATTTTTGTTGCTTAGATTTCACTGGGTTCGCGTGAGCCCACGTAGGCTTAGTTTTTCATTTTTAAATTATAAATTCTCAGCCAATAGATTAAGATTCTAAGCCACTGTGCGATATCATGATTTGTATTGAAACATTGTATTGAAACCGAACGAACAAATTATTAAAATAAGTCAAGGTCAAGTCAATTATATGCCAATTTGCACAAACCAAACTGTCTCGTCGATAAAAAAATTATTATCTAATTATAGAAAAAAAATCGTGCTATGAGTGCAAGTAAAAAATTTTAATTTTCAATCGATATTATAGATTAACAGAATATGAGATGTTTTCTTTACAATAGAGTTCGATATATGTTAATATTCACCATACAACGCCGGGTACCATAGCAAATTTAGTACACGTACACAACTCGTCTGGTATAACTTTATCTTAAATCTATTGATTCACAGCTGAGTGCTTCCCCCAGCTTTAATTACAATTGTACAACTGAATGACCCGACATTTTGGTCAGTGATTATTTCATGTTTATCTAACTTAACTGAAGCTTGAAATTGCCGCTAATTCATTTGCATATGATTATTTTATTGCGACATTATTTGACAATTACCAAAATTGTAATTATTGTCAATTTGTAGAAATTATAAAATGTCAACACTCGGATTCAGTGATCTAAAAAAAAAAAATGAACAAAATGATTGTGGCTCACAAAAAAAATAAAAAAAATTTCGCTAATTTGTATTTGTTTATATTTTCCGCTTTGTTCTATCGACATTTCGACTTGTGTGTTATTAAATTATTATTTTTAATTATACAAAATCAAGCTCATCGTATTTCAGCAGCTGTTGTCATAAAACTGGTTCAAAAGCCGGCAATATTTTTGGGGCCAAAGTTTGATTTTATAAGCGCCACGTTTGGCGATATCGCACAAAACAACGAAACTCAAACGTCATCAAATGAGATATAAAAAAAAGTCATTAAAAACGTTTTTATTTATTATTGTTTTTTGATCGACAATTAATGCTAAAAAAACAAAATATTTAAATTATTTAAAAAAAAAAAAAAAAATAAATAAAAATGTGTATCGAAATCAATACAAATAAGGAAAAATTATAACTTTTGTAGCACCAAAGCTCAAATGCTTTGCAAAGGATGGATAAGGTGCAATTGTTCTTCAGACAGCAAGTTTTGATTTATAGAAATATCAAATGAGCCCAAATTTTAAGCCAAAAGTACAGAAATAAAAAATTATTTCCATGAAAAAAAAACCCTGAATTGGGACTTGAATAAACGATTTCTTTTAAAAACTTAAGTTCGATCGGACAATATCGTTGCTTTCCACAACGGCTTCAAAAATTAAGAAAAATGGCTCAGCTCCTTAAGATTAGGCAATTTCATATAAAGATTTATGCTTCATCCTGACCATTCACCTCTTTTGAGACCTGTGTGAGACCTTATTTGATGCCTGGGATTAACGAGCAGTACAATTATAAAGTTTTCTGGATGTATTCAATTTTTATACCCGCCACACATAGTGTGAAGGCTTTTATCAGTTTGTCGGAAAGTTAGTAATGCATTAAAGGAGGCTTCAGGAGACCCCATAAAGTGTATATATTATTGATCATCTCGACGAGACGAATCGAATTAGCGATGTCCGTCTGTCTGTTTGTCTGTCCGTCCATCTGTCTGTCTGTCCGTCTGTATTTCTGTCTGTCCTTCTGTCTGTCCGTCTATTGCAATGCGTTTTTCTCAGGATGTTTTAAAGTTGACCTAAATTGACCTGAAATTTTAAACTTAAGCTTTTAGTGCTCCTAGGCAGTTTGTATGTTAGAACCAATTAGTAGCCCCCATACAAATTTACCACTTTTTAAATTTTTTTATGAAACTAGTTATTATTTATGAATGTATTTACTACAAATTGGGTAAAAACACTTCTAATGGCATCCAATATCAAAAGAAAGGTGCCACGCCCATTTTTTTGATATGGCCCCCATACAAACATAGCGCCTATTTTGCAGATTTTTTTGAAAATAATTCTTATTTATGGATATATTCACTCTAATCTGGGTAAAATCACTTCTTCTTTTATCATATGTTATGAATATGCTACCGGTATGACAAGGATCGGGCCACTATAACATATAGACCCCATACAAACTTACCTTCAATTTTTTTTTTTTTAAAGTTAATGTTTTTTTTTTTTTAGCTTAAAATTTTACATACAAGTGTCTCATTTTTGAACAGGTCTGAGAAATTCTGGGTCAACAACTACCGCATGGAACGGATAATAAAAGAGACTATATGAAATATAGCTAACATATTTGAAACTTAGACTCATGTGAACCGTCAGGTGTTCATTTATAAACGGCCTTTATCATGACTTATTGTAACGATTAGTTAGAAAGACTAGCACTGTAACAAAATAATTGCCCTAAAATTGGGTGCAGGGTATCACGCAGTCGATTATATAAGATTTGCATTGATTTTGTAGCGTCTTTATGCTTTGCTGTCCTCTGCATAAATAACTTTGCTTGTTTACTTATTTTTGAGTTTTTGTTTTTAAGTTAAAAACTGATAATGCAGCAGTTTTGCTTTTGAACAGACTTTTTTTTAGCAATTTTTCTTTAATAATTTAGTTCATACAGCAGCGACCTTAGTCAACAAGATAAATATTCACGACTTTTTGTGTATAAGTGTAGTTTTGCAATTAAACAAATTGTTAGTATTATTATATTTATTTATTAGGTTTTGAATGCAATTTTGAATTATTTTTATATTATTATTTTATTTTATTTTTTTTTTGGTATTTTCATATTTTTATTTATTTTATTTTAATTTTTTGGTCCACTTCTTCTTGAGAGAACTTTAATATTAATATAAGCTACCTTCAAGTATAAAAATTTATAACTAAACTTATTAAGCGTTTATACTAGTTGAACTAGAAGTGTAATTTGCAGTCTCCATGTATAATAACTTAATTATTCCATTTAATAAGATACATCTGTGATTTTTCCTAGAAAATTAGAAGACAAAAAAAATACAATACCTATTACATATCATTAGATATTAGACAGAATAAAAAAAACCAACTGGCAGCTTGCATTTGTTTTAAATATAATTTGTAATATAACTCACGTAGCGAATCACACATATGAAGTATATAGATACAAAAGTATCTATAGCGCTTATTAACGATATTTTGCATGATCAATATATTATTTTATTCTATAAGTACTTTTTCTATATAAAATTATTTGATACTTATTTCTTAACTTAATTTACAATCTTTTTTTTTTTATTATTGTTAAGATCAACGATGAGTTTGCGTGACTGACTAAAAATCATTTTATGACTCAGCTAAACTTGACTCTGAAAATAATAAAGTAAACAGCTGTTCAAGAGCAAATTAAGTAAGGTTTTAACACAAAAAAAAAGAGAGAGAAAAGAAAAAAAGTTTGCAAAAAAATTAAATAATTAAAATGAAATACAAGCATAAACGGCAGCACAGATGTTGCCAAGTAAAGAACGCTTTCATGCGGCAAAGTGTGCCGATCGCATTAAAAATTTGCTGACCGGTTTATTTTTTTTTTTTTTTTTTTACTAATTTCTGAGTTTTGCTGCTTATAAAACGTCGACTCATGACTTTTTTTTTTTAAATTTCTTATAATACAACTCGCTCCAAAGTGTAAAGTCCAAAATCTAAAATTGAACAAATAAATTTAAAAAAGCCAAAATAAATTTTAATTTATACAAATTTCAGACAGAAAACTAGACGATTTTGAATTTGTTTGAATATTAAATTTCGCTTATAATAAAATGTTAATTAAATGCAAATCGAAAAAGCGTATTTATAACGTCTTCTGCTGCTGAGATACAAATTTTTATTCTAAAAAAAAATAAATAATAAGGAAATTAAAATATTTTTGAGGCTTTGTATAAATGTTGCAAAAAAAATATATATTTAGTGTAAAATTGCAATTAGTTATAATTAAATGCATTTTACATTGTCATTGTCAGTTTAATGCGATTACTTAACTAATTTAGGCATAAAATATGCATTAATTATCGTTTATATATTTTATTATTACTATTGTATGCGAGAAATTAAGATTTACTGCAACGTATTATTTTGTCGTTGTTGTTGTTGAATTTATCTAAAGTTAACGCAATTTAATTAAAAGTTGTAAATTATAATAGATGCACAGCCAGACATTATGCTGTAAGTTTTATGTTAAATGTGAGTAATGAATGCATTGAAAACCAAAAAGATACAACATTCAAATGTCATATGTACCTATACCATTCTTGTTATATGCAAATTAATATAATTACAGCAAAGTAACAATGCAACAATGCAAATAATGTCCTGTAGGAATAAGTTTAGCTAAATATGATAGAAATTATTGTGAAAGAGAATGAGTTGCTTATTTTTATGTTTAAAATAATGATATATTATTTTTGATATATGTATGCTACTCAGAAATATTTTCAACAAAATACAATTTATTCATAAGTGTTACTTGTTTTATGTAAGTACTTAAGTTTTTTTTTTTATTTTTTTAGGGCTGAAAACTCTTCAAAATGTATCGATACTTTTCGATACACAAAACATGTTAACAATTTTGATATATCGATATTTTCCACCACATCTTAATATCGTTAACAAACCATCGACTTATCCATACATCGATACTTCTCTAAGCTTTATAAAAAAAATATCGAAAGATCAATAGAGAAACAAGGAAAAACGTTAACACCGGTGGCACCGAAGCTTAAATACAGGTCACACCATGATTAGGCTATCATTTCATGAGTGAATGTACATTCGGTTTGAAAAGGTGTTTTGTCCCATACTGATCCAACTTAAATCAAGTGTCTTATTGTGATCAGAAGTTGCTTCAATAATTATTTTGAAAATATTTGAAATAAATTGCTTCATAAGTAATCCATTTTTCCATACAAATACTCTCAAATTAGAGGTAAATTTCTATATGAGGTTTATATTAAAGTGATCACTCCTCAGCCAAGGATTTTTTTTCTAATAGAAGTGTTTTTATCGTATTTGACACATCATCGCTTCATAAATAAATAATTTTTCATACAATAACTTTAAAATAACCGCCACATCTGGGATAACTTTAATTTGATCATCAATAGCTTTGGTAAAATTTGGAGAAGTGATGGCTTTGGAGTCAATACTTCGATACAACCAAAGTTTAGATACAATAAACTGCTAAAAGTTTAGCCTAAGGACAGAATAGTAAAAATTTTCTTGAAAAAATTAGCATTTTCTGACTTACAATATCAGTAGAGTATATATATATATATCTCATTTGGAGTGAGTATATTCATAAATAATAACTATTTTCTCACAAAAAATACAAAATGGGCGGAAAATTCGTTTGGGACCTCTACCTATAAATGGGCGTGGTACCTTGGTTTTAACATTAGATGACATTTGAAGTGTTTTTAAACAATTTCGAGTGAATACATTCATAAATAATACCTATTTTCATGAAAAATATCGAAAAAAGGTAAGTTTGTATGGGGGCTATACCTTACAATGGGCGTGGAACTTTGATTTTCACACTTAAACGGTTTAGAACTGAGAAAAATTAAGTTTCGAGTTTCAGTTTAATATCTTTTAAACTAAGCGAATGAATCGCATAAATACAGACAGACAGGCAGACGGACAGACAGACGGACATGGCTATATCGACTCCTCTCGTCGTGCTGATCAGGAATATAAATATACTTTACAGGGTCTACGACGACTCCATTAATGCGTTACAAACTTTCTGACAAAATGAGAATACCCTCCACACTATGTGTGTCGGGTATAAAAAGACTTTAATATTTGTATGGAGGCTATGCCTAAAATGGGCATTGCACCTTGATTTTAACGCTTCAACTGCTTAGGGCTGAAAAAAAGCTTAAGTTTAGACTTTCAGTTCAATATCTTTAAACTAAGCGAATGAAATATGTAACTACAGACAGACAGTCAGAGGAGCATGACTAGATCGACTCCTCTCGTCGAGCTGATGTACGAGGTGTATTCAAAAAGTATCGCGAATTTTGTATTTTTTTCAAAAATTATTTATTTATTCATGAATATCTATTTTGTCCCCTTTAAAGTAATCCCCATGAGATATTATACACTTGTGCCAACGGTTTTTCCAATCTTCGAAGCACTTCGAAAATTCATTTTTTTTTATCTTGTTCAGCTCCTCCTTCGATGCCGTTTTTATCTCGTAGCGTAGCGTAACGTCATCCTTTAATGGGCCTCTTCAGTTTAGGGAACAAGAAAAAAGTCACAGGGGCCAGATCTGGGGAATACGGTGGCTGCTGCATCATTAGTGTATTGTTTTTTGCCAAAAAGTCGCGCACAAGCAACGATGTGTGAGCAGGGAGTTATCGTGGTGCAAAAGTCAATTTTTGTTCTTCCACAAATCCTGGCGTTTGTGGCGGATTGCTTCGCGAAAATTGCGCATAACTTGCAGGTAATATTCCTTATTGACTGTTCTACCCTGTGGCAAGAACTCATGATGCACCACGCCCCTGCAATCGAAGAAAACTGTCAGCAAAACTTTCACATTCGACCGAACTTGACGCGCTTCTTTCGGTCTTGGTTCGTGCGGCAGCTTCCATTGAGATGATTGAGCTTTGGTTTCCACGTCATAACCATGAACCCACGATTCGTCACCAGTTATGACCTTCTGGAGCAAATTTAGGTCGACGCGGACAGAGTCCAACATCTCATTAGCAATGTTCATGCGATGCTGTTTTTGGTCGCATTTGAGCCATTTTGGTACGAATTTCGCGGCGACCCGTCTCATGCCCAAATCATTGATAAAAATCGAATGGCACGAGCAACTCGATATGTTTAGGTCCTCAACAACTTCTTTTACGGTGATTCGACGATTGGCCAATACCATTTTCTCCACTTCGCTATGGCGATATGGAGATGTATCTAAAAATAGGCGTAGTCTTTTTTTCAAACTTTACCTAGTTGTTTTCGAGAAAGGTTTAAGTTTCAAATTTTAGCGTTGAAATAAACGGACAAACAGGCAGACTTATGGCTATGGATATGGATAGATCGACTAGTTTCACCGAATATAGTTATGATCTAGTTATGAGATGTAATTTAAAACAGATGCACGCTGTTGGCGCATTTTAGAGACCATTTACAAATAAGCGGGTAGTCAATTAAGATATCAAAAATCAATATCGTAATAAGTCTAATAACCAACATATTTAAGTAAGCTAAGGGCTTTAGGCTTTATATTTTCCGTAGTATTTGGTCTGTTTTTTTTTATACAGCTGGCTGAAATCTTTAAATAAAAATATTTTTTTTAAATCAGTTCTACACGAATGTGCCAGTTGGTAGCTATCTATGTACTGAAATACAATATATATTATTCGAGTTGTCTGTAAACGGAAATGTTTTACTGATAATCACACACAGAGTGATATATAACATTAACAATAAATGATGCCAATGTTTGAGGTTAACTAATTACAATTAATAAGGAATCTCCAAATACAAAATAGCTAAACTATACAAAGTACTTAAGAAAGCAGATGATTGAGTGAAACGAAAGTAGTTCAAGTTCACTTTATCTAGTTAAAGATACAACAACAATGAACACAAACTAAGAAACCCTTGCATTGTTCACATTTTAAGTTAACATTGTAAACCAAAATCTTCAAAAAAAAAAAAACATCTTTTGTTTAAACCCGAAGCATTTCAAATTATACATAGCACAAAAGTTAAATTTTATGTATTTAATTTATGACTTAGTAACTATAATGACAGCACAGACACACATGCACATCCTCTTACTTAAATTATGCAGTTTTCCGATCATTGATAACACATTTATATTGCGCAGTTAGCATGTATGCACAAATAAATACTACGTTTATGCGGAAATTAGTCATGATTTTTAACAATATATTTCTGATAATTTATGCTTAAATATTTAGTAATAAATAAATAAGTTTTCATTACATAGATTGTTAGTTTTCTTGTTAAGACCCACATTATATTTATTTGATTATATATAAGCCAGCATATAAGATTGTATAAACGTAGTAATTGAAACATCTGTGCTTATGAGTTATGTTAATTGTTAATGTTTGTTACTATATGAGTAATTTAATATAATTTGTCAGTATTGTATGTTCTTCTTGTAGTTTGTCATTAAATTACGTTGCATGATTTATTTATATATAATAAGATAAATAGAATAATGAAACATTTTAGAAATCAGTGTTATGCCCAAAGTCAAGCGCCAAGAAAGTAGGTATACATTTAATATATTTATTTCTTTTAAGCACCTTTTTGAACTATTCTCATAATTTACTACTATAAATTCTCAACAGTTTTTTTCGTTTATAGCTAATAATAAATCATATAATGAAATAAGCGCATAAATATAGTTTTTCCAGCGCATTAAACGCATTAAAATTTTTATGTTTATTGCAAAGCATTATTTATATTGCAGAAGGCGTTATCAACAACAACAACGATGAAGCGAAAAGAATATGATACAACAATATAAACAAAATAAAGCATTTAAATAGGAAAACGAACAAAAACAAAGAGACGAAAAAAAGTAAAACTTTTTCAAACGGAAAAACTGCAAAGGAAATGAACTCAATCCAAAAGTATTTTTTTATTGTGACGTAGAAAAGATTTTTGCATTGCATCATCGGCAGCAGCAGCAGTGACAGAAATTCATAAAAAATTTGCGTGAATACAATTTAAGCTTTGAATGACATTTTTTTTTTTTTTTTTTTCAGAAACTCAAGTTTAAATGGCGAAAACTTGACAATTGCTAAAAGTTTTTTATACCCAAATGACAATATTCACTTATAAAATGAGATAAGAAATTTATACCTTCATATAAGGATTGTGACAAAGTTTTATAAAAAATAATAAAAAACAAGCAAAAATGATAATTTCGGTAGCACCGAAGCTCAAATACCCGCCACACGAAACTTTAATCTATTGCTTGAAAAAATAAAGAAAATGGAAGGTGAGTTTGTATGAGGTCTATATGTTATGGTGGCCCGATTCTTGTCATATCGGTAGCATATTCATAGGATAACCGTAGAAGTGATTTTACACAGATAAGAGTGAATATATTTATAAATAAGAACTTTTTTCATAAAAAATCTGAAAATGGGCGCTAGATTTGTATGGGGGATATAACAAAAAATGGGCGTGCCATCTTTCTTTTGATATTGGAAGCCACTAGAAGTGTTTTTAGAGAATTTGTAGTAAATAAATTCATAAATAAAAACTATTTTTATACAAAATATCGAAAAATGGTAAGTTTGTATGGGGGCTATATCTAAAAACGGCGTGGCACCTTGGCTCTAACATACAAACTGCCTAGTTTAAAATTTCCGGTTAATATCTTTAAAACTTTCCGAGAAAAACGACAGATCGACAGACAGACGGACATAGTTAAATCGATTCATCTCGTCGAGCTGATCAATAATATATATATTATATTTTATGGGGTTTCCGATGCCTCCTTTAATGCGTTACAAACTTTCACATGTTGTTTTCAAATCGATGGCGACTAGAATGAAAAAATAATTGAAAAATATATTGTATATAAAAATACATAGCTGTGCGTTAACAACGCTAAAACTCGAGAATGACTTGACCGATTTGAACAATTTTTTTGTTGCTCTCATCATAAATGTGGTCAGAAAGAAAAAAATTGGAAAATTTTGACCCGGGGCCTAATGGGGGCCTTCAAACCGGAAAGGCCATACCTTTGGAGTGAATAGACAGTAAAGTAGACACTTGAAACAGGGATCATTTGAAAGATGGTTAAAAAACAATTTTAGCGTTCAAGGTGTTCAAGGGATTTTCGGAATTTAGACCTGGGACCCATATGTGGACCCAATATAGATTTTTTGACCAATTTTTTTATTAAGGTGAGCCGTTAGACGGGATTTTAGAAAATTTTCACCCGGGGCCTAATAACAGCCTTGAAAAAAATAAGTATTAGTCCGATCAATTTAGACATAAACATATTAGTCAAATAACAATAATTCCCGGAGAGCCAATAATTGGTGGAGAGCTTGGGTTTACCATTACAAATAAAGTTTTAAAAACCGCTATCAATCCTACGTGTGCTACAAAAGATATTAGCGGTCAAAAGTCAAAATTTGAGGTTTTTTGGATTTTCCTCAAAAACGGTAAGTTTTATCAAAAAAAAAAAAAACATCTAACCAAGTTGTAGATCTTGAAATTCTCTACAAAAGTGGTCTTCATGATTTTTTCCAAAGAGTTACCATTCCTGAGATATCTCGATTCTAAGAGTCACATTATACATGATATGCACACATTTCCCCACCTGTGAGGTAGTGTATTCGGCGCTTTTTTTACCGTGGTTACCCCTGTAAGCCTACTCCACTAACTGTCATGACAATTTTAGGATAATTTAAGAGAACAATACCCATCAAGTTCTAGATATTACTTTATTGCTTTAGATATTTAATAAGATTTTATTCTTTTTTGAAATTAAATAAACACTAACTGATTGTTTTTATACTAAAAAGGCATACCACAAGCTAAGGTGACTTACAAAGGAATGACACACACTGTTAGAAAATTAAGAAAAACAGTTCATGATCTATGAACATACGAAATCATGCATGAATGTTCCAACTGGTGCTAGTATCATTCACAATGTATTGAGAGCAATCATGCTTTATTCTAGTTTCAAAAATTTAATTTGCAAAAAAGGAGGGCATACTGATGAAAAATATCGTCTACGCTCTTACATATTTTCTCTCGCTGCGTCATCTTGATTTGAGCACGAACGTTCTTAATATGAGAATGAACGTTTATGATATTATAATGAACATTCTTGATATGAGAACGAACGTTCATGATATGATAATGAGCGTTCTCGATACGAGATCGAAGTTCTTGATATGAGCACGAACGCTTTTGATATTAGAACGAACGTTCTTGATGTGAGAACGTGCGATCTTGATATGAGAATGAACGTTCTTGATACATGAACGAACATTCTTGATATGAGAATGTAAGTTCTTAATATGAGAACGAACGTTCTTAATATTAGATCAAACATTCTTGACATGAGAACGAATATTCTTAGTATGAGAACAAACGTTCTTGACATGAGAACGATCGTTCTTGATATGAGAACGAGCATTCTTAATGTGATAACGAGTGTTTTTACACAAACGTTTTCCATTAATTTACCATTTTGGTGCATATACTACAAAACAAATTCAAGCAGTAAATCACAGTTAGAAAAATTTAGTGAACGAAGTTCTAAATATATATACCATTCGTTCATGATACCACACAATTTGTTGTCAAATCAAGATACATTTGTTCTGGTAATGAGCACACGTTCTTAAAATCAAACCAAAATGTGCTTAAATCATCTTTTTTATTACTTTTTTTATACCCGTTACACATAGTGTAAACGGGTATATTCAGTTTGTCAAAAAGTTTGTAACGCATTGAAGGAGGCATCGGAGACCCCATAAAGTATATATATTCTTGATCAGCTCGACGAGACGAATCGATCTAGCCATGTCCGTCTGTCTGTCCGTCTGTCCGTCTGTCCGTCTGTCCGTCTGTTTGTTGCTATGCGATCTTTTCGATGAAGATATAAAGATATTGGGCTGAAATTTTAAACTTAAGCTTTTCTCGGCAACGACTAGGTTAAGTTCGAAAATGAGAGTGCCACTCCCATTTTTAGGTATAGCCCCCATACAAACTTATCGATTTTTTCGATTTTTTTTTAAATAGTAATTATTTATGAATGTACTCGCTCCCAATTGGGTAAAAACATTTTTTTGGTCATCCAGGGTCAAAACCAAGACGACACGCCCATGTAACGGGTATTTCAGCTTCGGTACCACCGAAGTTAACGTTTTTCCTTGTTTTTCTTGATTTTACAAAAACTTGGTATACTTTGCTTGGGTTCCTCTCTTTGTATAGTTGTCCTGAAAGACTTCAAATATTATTGCGGTTGATATTTATGAAAATTAAAGTTTATGAGTCTTTATTATTAATTTGTTTTTTAGAGTCTTAATAAGAAACGCGCCACATTTAATATTTTTTTTCGTTTGAAAATCAATCATCATTTGATTTATTCTGCAGTGCATTGCATGCCTTATTCCATCAATATTCCAAACTGCATATTATGCAACTTAAACAAGCTACTCAAACCCTTTTTACACATGTTTTTTATGAACCAATTAACGCCTCATTAT
This sequence comes from Leucophenga varia, assembly GCA_018903435.1. NCBI lineage: Eukaryota > Metazoa > Arthropoda > Insecta > Diptera > Drosophilidae > Leucophenga > Leucophenga varia. The sequence continues at coordinate 51,407 of JAEIFJ010002901.1, forward strand.
GTCGTTAACACATTTTTTTCTTTTTTTTTTGTTACTTCGTCATTGTCATAATTTTGTAATTTATTATTTTTACATTTTCATGACAAGTCGTAAATATTTATATTCATATTTATATGATGACATTTTTTTTTTGCAACCGAATAAAATAATAATAAAAAACGTAAATAATCTTTTTTTTTTTTTGTACCATGCGTGCTGAACAACTGAATGTATGTACGACAGTTGAATCTATAAAAAAATAATAATAATATAAACGAACATAAATTGATATGTAAATAGAGTTAAACACAAAAGAGCACGCATCCTGTACCATATACGAATATATTTGTACTATGTAATATATATTTACTTTAATATGTATTTATTATGAAACTATAAATTCGTTTATGACTCAATATAAAGCAAAATATTTATTTCATAGTTTCTATACAAGTCAAGTTAACTGCTGCCATGCAAAAAAAAAAAACTCAAACTCCAAAATATTTGTAACTTACAACGAACTGTTGACAGCATCGATAATTCATGACCTGCTTGAATGTTACCTAACTGTGTATGTATGTATGTGTATGCTAACTACGATATTACCTACAGCACGTGCAAAAGGATATCATTGTCCTTTGGCACATTTGTCCTTATTGTCGTCGTTCGTTGCTTGTTCGAATTGTTGTTGTTTATTGTATTGTATTTCATATTTTTAGTGCCATTAAGACATATAAATATAAAATAAATAGTCATAAATTCATAATGTCAACTGTCAACTGCCATCGGTAGAACTACAAACTATCTCCCCTCTCTCTCTCTCTCTCTCTGTCTTTTCTTTTCTCTATCTTATGCTGCACATCGTTAAAAGTTTTACATTCACAAAAATTTATAGCTTTTGCATTGTGCATACCAAATAGAAAGTTTTACAATTATAGAACAATCAGTTTGGGACTAGCACAATAATATCTATAATTACAGCAACTTCATTGCATATTTTCCTACAAAAATTTACAAAATAATTATGCAAATTTTATAGAGTTAGATTCAAGTTTATTATTCAAGTTAAGCTCTGCAAATACTTCTTGAGACAAGATAAAAATATACAGAATGAAAATAAATTTATATTTAAAAAGTTATGTGTGTCAATAGAAAAGTGGAGAAAACCTTCAAACTGCTTGAATGAAAATAGCAAACTCTTCTAGTTATTATACTGCCAGATTCCAAAATATAAGGTTGTCAAATATGTCCTTTCCGCTTTTTTGCTCTTTATTTAATGAATTTATAAAAAGTGTTACAGTGATCGGATTTAGTTCAAATATGCGCTGTTTTGTTCGATAATCTGTTTCCATATAGACCCTTGTAGAATAACCCTCCTTATTTGCGAAGAACTCGGACAGCCACTTTTCACAAGCCTCTTTTTGAGGCCAACTTTACACAACGAAGGGCGTTCGCCATAGACAGGAACAGGTGGTAATCACTTGGCGCTATGTCCGGGCTATATGGTGGATGCGATAAAACCTCCCATCCGAGCTCCCGTAGCTTCTGATGAGTCACCAAAGATGTGTGTGGCCTGGCATTATCCTGGTGGAACACTACACCTTTCCTGTTGGCCAACTCTGAACGCTTCTGGTCGCTCGTCTGCTTCAAGCGGTTCAGTTGTTCACAGAAGACGGTAGAATTAGGCGTCCGGCCAAATGGGAGCAGCTCATAGCTGAATATTCCCTTCCAATCCCACCACACACATAACAAAACCTTGGTCACGGCTTGGCCACTGTTTGGGACGATTCACCGACCTTCGACCACGACCGTTTTCGCTTGATATTGTCGTATGAGATCCATTTTTCGTCGACAGTCACCATTTCCGTTTCAGCAGCATCGATGTGTGTCGATTCGCTTCTCTTTGGTTTTTTTAGGATCTGTCGCAGCGTAAATATGGAATCGATGGTTGACTTCTTTGGTCTAAAACCGGACTGATACTGTCCAACTATACGTCCTACGTACGGTTTCAGACTATTGCATATTACGCCAGACAGAATTTTGTATGCGATAGAGAGGAGACTTATTCCGCGATAGTTTACGCAGACTCCAAGTCCTCTTTTCTTTAAGACTGGGCACAGGACACTCAGGTTCCTGTCATCAGGCATACGCTCACCAGACCATATTTTGCACAAGAGTTGATGCATACATCTGGTGGCTCCACATGAATCCCATCATCAGCCGGAGGACCCTTGGCGCGCGCTGAGTCTAGTACGTACCTTGGCTAGAACAATGTAGTACGCTCGTACATTAAGCACGCTAGAAGAGTGCCTGGCATCAATCACCACATGATTTATTTGGGTTCGGATAATTAGGTCGCCAATGCGCCATGTTGCCTTGTGAGTCTCGAGATGTGGGAATCTGGTACTACTTATGATCATGTTTCTGCCCGCTGAAAAGTCGATTAGCCTTTCTCCATTATTGTTGGTGGTGTCATGTAGGCAAAATTTACCGATGGTAGGGCGAAAGAGTTCTTCTCTCTCAATTTGAGCGTTGAAATCACCGATGACAATTTTGATGTCATGCTTAAGGCGAGTTTTCTAATCGCTCGTAGATTGGTCTTTCTCCATCTCATCTTTAGCATTTGTCGGGGCGTGTACACATATAAGGCTAATGTTAAAAAATTTAGCTCTGATGCATATCGAGGCGAGACGTTCATCTACAGCTGTAAACGTGGAGACGAGTCTGCGTAGTTTATTACCAACCACGAAGCCACATCCAAATATGTGTTGCCTCTCATGACCACTGTAGTAGATGTCACAGGTTGCTAAGTTTATGCAACCATGGCCAGTCCATCGCATTTCCTGGATTGCAGTGATGTCTGCTCTGAAGTTGTCAAGATTGGTAGTAAGTTCTTCTATTTCACAATCCCTGTTAAGGGTTCGGACGTTCCAGGTGCACATACGTGTGTCGTGATCCTTGTATCGTTTTCTTGGATCGCCACTTTTATTTGCTCTAACGGTAGTTGAGGCCTCCAGAGCCCTCTGCTGCCGCGGAATTATCCACGGTGGATTGCCACCTGGAGTACTTTCGTTTATACTAGCCATCATTGAATTTGGTACACTTTGTTTTGTGTGTGTCTCACGGGTTCTTTGTTTTACGTCGTCGTTAACCACTCCACCGACCAACCTCACATCGAGGATTCGCTCTTTAGACGACTCTAACATCAAGCTGAGCCTGCTGTGGTAGTATTCACCACACGGACACGGAGCAGTCAAAAATACTTTGACAAATTATATGAGCGGAATGGTTTATTTCTAACACAGATTTACACAGAGAACTCATAATTGACACCGTTATAGAACAAATAGAAGCAGTTAGTAGAAGTTACTTCACCAGAATCCTGTTGCTTGCAAACAACTAGATAAGTATTGTAACTTACCCATACTTGAGCTAACTAAAAAACGACGTCTAAAAAGGATCATACCAGCTGACTTACCGCATTATTAATTTGAAGAAACTTCTTTTTATTTATTATTTTTCCTTTATCGATATTATAAAATATACAAAATGTTGCGGAAGACAGATGTATAAATTTATTTATAGGAAAATAAAAAAATAAAAAAAATAATTCTTTTAATTATTGTCATAAACAGCAAAAATGCCGTGTTGGTCATAACATTTGTACAAATTGAAACCTCTTTGACATATGCCTCCAAACCTAGGAGCCGGGCATTGTCTTAGCGTAACTTCGACCGTATTACGTCCAAAAACAGGACCAAATGCCGCTCTAACGGTTGCAGGCTGTACCTGTCCATTCACATAGACACCAGTTCGCTGCATAAAACAAGTTGCGAAACATTTATCATTTCGATTGACATTTCGGAAATTTCCATTACGTAATCTTTTCGCTCTTTGCATGGTGATGCCGTTCTGAGCGGCGCAGTAACGAACAGTTGCAAGTGCTGCATCCTTGGCGGGTCCAGTCAAATCCACACACTGTTGAGTAAGAAATATCAAAGTTGATATTTAAAGCTTGAATATAATTTTTTTTTTAAGGATATCACTTACGCTAGCGACAGCAATCAAAGCAAATACAATTAAAAGTTTCATTTTGATAATTTAAATTCTATTTTTAAATTTATTTTAAAAATAAAAAATTTATAGTCTTACAACTATTTCAGTTGTTATGATTCTGAGTTTGATGAGAGGCTCGTTTTTATATGATTTATTTATTTGTTTAGTTCTTCGAAAATCTCTAATTGAAAAACATCTGTATTTGCCTTACCCTAAACAGCATTAACTTTTAACCTTTGTGTTTCAAGTGATTTGAATAATTTTTAATTGTTCAAGTGTTTTCAAACTTTTAAACTAAATCTTATATATTTTTTATAAAAAAATCATTACCAAAAAAAAAAAAAAAAAAAAAAGAGTTATAAAAAAATTGGAACCAAAACATTAATACATTTTGAAGCTATTTATATCAAATTAATAAAATAAATATACTCTAATGTAAACTAATGTATTGGAAAAACGTTTACTTCGGTAGAACACAATCCCAATTACCCGCCACGTCTTGGTTTAGTTTATTTATGACCATCAGTCCGATGCAACCTAAGTTATAGTGGGCTGATCCTTATATAGTAAAATCGGTAGAGTAAAGATGATATTAGATGTATTTTAACCTAATTTGAAGTGAATACATTCATAAAAAAGAACTATTTTCAACCAAAAAATACAAAATGTTTCGAAAGTTCGTATGGGACCTATGCCTAAAAATGGGCGTGGCAACTTAGTTTTGACATTGGATGACAATAAAAGTGTTTTACCCAACTTGAATTGAATTAATTCATAAGTAGCAGCTTTTTTCATACAAAAACTCAAAAAGGAACGACCACTTTGTAGGGAAGTTATAACTAAAAATGGTCGTGGCACCTTGACTTTGACATTGGATGGTATTAAACGTGATTTTACCCAATCGAGTGAATGTATTCTTTAATAACAACTATTTTTAAACAAAACATAGTTGGAAAAAAAGCTTAAGTTCCAAATTTCAGCTTAATATCTTTTAAACTGACTAATGGAATCGCGAAGAAGCCAACAGACGGACAGAGAGCAGGACGGACAGACGGGCGCATAGTGTTGCAAAATAAGTAGTCGTGGAGAAATTGATTTTAGCTTTAATTTAAAAAAAAATTCAAACATCGGCTAAGAATGGTGCTCTAAAAATCAATTTGTCCACGGATACTTCTTTTTGCCCCACTGTCGGACTGCCGGACTGACAGACAGACGGACATGACTAGATCGATTCGCCTCATCGAGCTTATTAGGAATATATTTACTTTATAGGGTCTACGAGGTCTCCTTCAATGCGTTACATATTTTCAGACAAACTGAATAATATTCAGTGAATATACCCTCCACACTTGTGGGCTAAAAAACTTTTGTTTTTAGAATAATGTATTGTACAAATATTTAATTTATTTGATAAACAAAAACAATGAACAAAAACAGGAACTAGATTGGAGTCGAAGCTTTAATACCAATGATACCCGAAAAGAGACTCACATAAGACTCACTCGAAGATTCGTGTCTTGAATATTTAGCTATTGTGAACCTTTAAAAATTATCTTATCTCAAAAATAGGATATAAACTTATTTATATGGTATACTATGGTACAAAAATAGTCTGAAATATAGCTTTGAAGTACAATATAATATTTTATTATTGTTCAAAATAATAACTATTTTCAAACAAAAATTCGAAAATGGGCGGTAAATTTGTATGTGGGCTATACCTCTGATTGGGCGTGGCATTCTGAATTTAGCATACAAATTATCTAGGACTGAGAAAAGCTTAAATTTCAAGTTTACTTTAATAGAAGAGTTTTTATATATATAGATGAACAAAATATTTTTTTTATTTAGGATGTTTATGGAAAGTTAAAGAATATTTCTCTGAACGGTTCGATAACACTGGTCTACAAGGGTTTTGCGAATAAGACGGGACCTGGTGTTTCCGAACGGATTTTTTCGTGCTGAACACGAATCCGGGGTCCAAAACTTCCCATCACGTCACGTTGTCGAGAAAAAAGGGGTTGAAACCCCTAAAAACAGCGTTTTTGGACATTTTCGAAAAATTGTAGAGCCGAACCCTGACGTGCTACAAACTTTGCATATGTCAGAAATTAAAGGTAAAATTGTGCCCTTTCGAATGAGCCTTATGCCAAATTGATCGCATGTGCCCTTGGAGCAGGGGGTGTATTTGTGTCTAGGGGTGCAGGGAAATTCAACAAATAAAAAATTTTTAAGTTCGCCATATTGGATCCGCCATTTTGAATTTTTAAAATCTAACTTCAGATTCGTAATCAGCGACTCTTAATGTAGTTAAGACCTTTGCATCATTCATTTTATATGGTCGTTTAAGATGAAATTCTTTCTGCGATCAATTTTCCCTGCACCCCTAGACACAAATACACTCCCTGATCTAAGGGTGCATGCGATTAATTCGGCATAGGGCTCATTCGAAAGGGCACGATTTAGCCTTTAATTTCTGGCATATACAAAGTTTGTAGCACGTCAGGGTTCAGCTCTACAATTTTTCGAAAATGGCCAAAAACGCTGTTTTTCCCTGCACCCCTAGCACAAATACACCCCCTGCTCCAAGGGGAAAACGTGACGTGATGGGACATTTTTTGACCCCGGATTCGTGTTCAGCACGAAAAATCCGTTCAGAAACACCAGGTCCCGTCTTATTCGCAGAAAAAAAGTTGAAATTTGTAGACCAGTGTAATTTAAGCAATTGTAAACCAAGGAATACAGAAACTTTTATTTCTTAGATCTTAACTTTATTTGCTCTGTCGAGTAAGCCTACATTTATTTGATTCAATTACGTGTGAACCTAACTTCATATTTTCGTTTTTGTTTATTTGATTTAGAGTATGTAAACAATTGACAACTGTGAGTCAGGAACATAATTAAATAAATAAAAACAGAAGCATCATAGTGAATAGGCAAATTTAATTAGACTCTGCTTTGTTTAACTATTTTCTTACAGCATTTTTAATTTATGTTTTTTTTTCTGGTAAATATTATCTTTTTGATCAAATAAATGTGTATTTTTGAACAAAATAATTAAACTAAATAAACTAAAAATGTAAAACAACTTTGTGGTTTCTATTCAAATATTTAATTTGTATTGCAGCTGCTTTTAGTAAAAATTAAACTAGAGAACTTCGGAAGCTTATGTAAGCGTCGTGGTGTATATAATTTTTGTGCAAAAAATGAAGAATCCAGTCGATTATGACAAAAATATATCCAAAACGTTTGACTCAAAAACAAGAAAGAATGCTGTAGTCCAGTTTGCTCGACTTCAAAATGCCCTGTAGCCAATTGTGATTCTAGCTTCAATTAAAAAAAAAAAAACAAGAAGAAAATATGTTACCTTTTGTGCCACCTACGCTCAAATACCCGCCACACGCATCATTAATTAGATCATGTACAATCATCAGTGGCGTAGATTATATTCTGCAAAGGGGTTGGGTGTGGACCACTCATGTTTTGGCTCAAATAAAATTTAAAGCTAAATATGCATACAAAACAATGTAAGGTGAGTTTGTACGGGTTCTGTAAGTTAAAGTACCCAATCCATGTCATATCGGTAGCACATTCATAGGATGACAGTAAAAGTGATTTTACCTAGATTGGATTGAATTGATTTATAAATAAGAACTATTTTCATAAAAGATTTCAAAAATGGGAAGTATATTTGTATGGGGCTATACCTAAGAATGGGCGTGGCACACTGCTTTTATGTTGGATGCCTTTAGAATTGTTTTTATTCAATTTGTAGTAAATGCATTCAAAAACAAAATCTATTTTCATACAAAAAATCGAAACAAAGTGTTAAGTTTGTTTGGGGGTTATATCTATATACAATATAGTATATAAAAAGATGGTGTGGCACCTTCGTTCTGACATACAAACTGCCTAGGATCAAACAAAGGTTATGTTTAAAATTTCATGTTAATATCTCTAAAACTTTTCGAGAAAAACACATTGAAACAGACAGACGGACGGACATTCAAAAGGACAGATAAAGACTACCGACGTGGGTAATCTTTCTTTTAGTAGTGTTGAAAGATCACGATTTCGTTACGTTTCGTTTTGACCAAGTGAACCACTAGTTTAGTAATATGTTAAGAACAAAAGATATATAAACGATGATACTTCTCTCGTAGAACAAAAAAAAAAAAGAGATTTATATGGATCGAATAAAAATTATCCAGCTTCATAGCGGGGAGTACCAAGAGAATTACAATGTGCTAGACGATGAAATACATTTAAGTAAATTTAATTTCAAAAACTGTACTTGGCAAAACATTTTAGAAGTATTTTTATCCAATCTGTAGTAAATACATTCAAAGATAATAACGAGTGAAATTTTCAATTTAATCTAAATAAAAGTTTTTAAATAATTCATAAAATGCAAATCATTGTTTATTACTTCTTTAAATATTAAGTTTAGTCTAACATAAAATACATACGTCCTAATGGAGAACTTCTGCCAGAGTTCTAGATCGAAAGACGCTTGAATTTCACGTGCTTTTACGTCAAAGAAAACTAAATATTTGAATCAGTACCAAACAGTTGTTTCTATAGAATGAATTATTTAACAAAAAAAAGAAAGAACGCTGAAGTCGAGTTTGCTCGACTGCGTGATACCCTGTACCCAAAGTTTATGCACCTTAAGTTAAATCCTGACTTACTACCATACCTCAATGTATGGGATTTTCATACAAAAATTTAAAAAATGGGCTATATTAGTATGGGGGCTACATCTTTCACTTCCTTGGAACTCTCATAGGCATAATTTATACCAAATTAAGACTTCCTAGAATAAGAAACAATGACGTTTTTATACAAAAAACCAAAATTTTTGGGTAAATTTATATGGGGAGTACCCCTAAAAATGAGCCTAGAAAAACAACTTTTGCAAGTGCACACTGGACGGCGTAGGAGAGTCTAAGTTTCAAATATGGAGCCCTATCTCTCATATTCTCCGAGATAATCTCTCTCAAAAAAAAAAAAACCACAGACGGATAGAACCAATGCTGATCAAGAATATAAATACTTAATAGGGTCTATCTAGCCTCCTTCTGTCTGATACATACATTCGCACAAACAGGGTATGAAAACATTTATTTTATTACTAGTTTAAAATTTTTTTTCAAAGAATGCAGACAAAAATTATTTAGACAAAGCCAACTGTTTTGAAATTTGGCTGTACTAATAATTGCCAAATCTAGAAATGATATAAAAGCGTGCACCAAAATTTATTTAATCAGAAAGTCAATGTTTTAGCAATTGAACAAGTTGAAAGTTTCCTTGAAAATATCATAAACTCAAGATGAAAGTTATAATTGTTTTGGCTTTTATTGCTGTGGCTAGCGTAAGTAACTTTAACGAAATTGATAAGTTGACAGTGTTTCATTACTTGTACTCATTTTGAAGGCTGTAGAGTTGCCTGAACCACTGAAACGCACTGCAATGGCACTAAACACTTTTTGCGCCAATAGAGCTGGTATTACGCTCGATGAGGCAAAGAGATTACGCGATGGCGATTTTACCAATATCTCACGAAATGATAAATGCTTTGGCGCCTGCTTTATGCAATATACTGGTGCCTTTTATAACGACAGACTGCATCCACTAAACGTGAGATTTGCATTGACGCCACTTTTTGGCTGCGATACTGTCAGCAATGTTCTCAAAAAATGTAAAGCACCAACAACCGGTGACAGTTGCGATAAAGGTTTCTATCTGTATCAATGTTTCACACAAAATGGTATCTTTGTTATATACTAATCTAATCGAAATACAAATATATTTGGAATGTCATCAAATGAATAAAAGAAATGGAAACAAAATGAATTTCAATTAATTATTTTTAATTTATTTGATTCGAATTTATTGCACTGCCTGGGGCTCAAGGTCTTACGAACAAAAATTAAAATACTCCTCGAAACAATTTGTAGCGCTAATACCAAACATATTTTAACAGGCGAGCCTGACTACTGGCCAACAGACCCGCGCAAAATGACAGATCTCAACGTTAATAACTTTAACTAAACGGTAATAGCTTTTCTATAAAATCACGCTTTGAGTAATCTTCATATCACTCACAAGTTCAACTCGATTACATCGAAACGCTTGCCACAAAGCCGACGCCCAGCCTCTATAACCCAAAAACAGATTTTCAAGCGTACAAAGAATTCCTTTGCATACGCTTACGTTTTTTTACGACATTGCACTTAAATCTCCAAATGACATAGAGAGTTCCGTAATTTATCTATTTTATTGAAACCGTCGCTGAAGCGGCAAATAACTCGACCCCGCTTTTAATTCAAAACGATACTAAAAACTTGTTTACACCTGTTTTAATTCGAAATCAAATAGAGTATAAACGACAAACTACTAGATGTTCCGAAGATAAAAATAGACCTAATCGGGCAATAAGGGATCTAAAAGTAATGCTTAATCAGAATATAAATATAAAAAGTTATTTAACTAATTTAAGCCCAACCATAGACACAAATTTCTTCCTATGGAGAGCCGCTAAAAAACTCTGAAAATCGTTAACCTTTAAAGCACCATTAAAGAAATCAGATGGTACTTAAGCTAAAACAGAACGCAATAAATCGACACTACTAGCTGATTTTTATGAAAATGCCTTTACAAATGACAAACAAACCTGTTATAATAAGCCAGAAACTTGTTCTAGCTACTCACAAAATATCAAAATTCGAGAGGCAACTTCTAAGGAAGTTTAAAATATTATCGACAATATCAAGGCAAACAAGTCACTATGGCATGATAACTGGAAAATAGCTTAAAAAATTTCCTATAAATGCTATTTATTATCTGCAGAATATTTTTAATGGTCAGAGGTCATAGCTATTCCAAAACATGATAAAGATGAAACAACTCCAGCTTCTTACCGTCCTTCTTACCGCTTTCGAAAAAAATATTTCTTAACAGACTTCAATCAATCCTTGATAAAAGTTACATTATACCTGATCATCAGTTTGGGTTTCGGAAACATTACTCAACCATTGAACAAATTCATAAAGTATTTTATAAAATTTCTACAGATCAAGAAGATCAAACGTATTGTATCGGAATCGTTCCACAAGGTATGGCACGTTGGTCTATTGTTGAAATTAAAAAAGCTTTTTCCAACAGATTTTTACTGCATGTTAAAAAGTTACATATCTGATCAACACTTCTATGTAAAAGTTAAAGACGCTTACTCTACAATAAGGCCATTTAAAGCAGGGACCCCCCATACAAATGTAGCCCAAAATTTTGGTTTTTTTTTTTTTGCATAAAATCGTCATTGTTTTCAAATTTTATATAAATTATGTCTATGATAGTCCCAATGAAATATATTAATATGGATGGGACCAACCAAATTTTAGGTATAGCCCCATACAAAATTATCCCAAAATTTTGTGTTTTTGCACAAAAACGTCATTATTTCTTATTCTAGGAAGTCTAAGTTTACTATAAATTATGCCTAGGATAGTCCCAATAAAATAGACCAATATGGGTTGGTCTAACAACATTTTAGGTATAGCCCGCTTACAAAGATATACTCGATTGTTTAAATCTTTTTTATTGAAATTCAATTCAATGAGGTATGGTAATAATATACAACTTTACTTAAGGTACATAAAGATTGGACACATGGTATCTAGCAGTCGAGCATTCTCGACTTCAGCGTTCTATCTTGTTTTTTTTTGTTTAAATCACATAAAGATTTACAGCCTCGAATAAGCTTCAAAACGTACTTGATATGTATTAACAAAAAATGGTTTGACATAAAAATTAACGAAAACAAAACTATACAAATTATCTTTACAACCAAAAGAGTTTTCGTGCCCATTCCTTTAAAAATAAATAATGTAGACATACCAATTGAGAAATCGGCCAAATACTTGGGAATTCATCTAGACAATATACTGACATGGAAGTTACACATAGAAAAATAACGAAATCAAATAAAAGAGAAATATTGTCAACTGAAGGACATACGGCCTTCAAGTTTGGGGTATATCAAAAACATCAAACATCAATATATAATATTACAACGGCAGCAGTCAAAAAAAAAAAAATATATATATATATATATGTTGCACTACAGCCGATTGTCGGCCTTGGCAGCAGGTAAGATTTGGCACCAGCGGTTGTAATCCAGTGCCTCTTCATACCATCTTGGGATTCCGATCCTGCGGATGTCATCTAGGACCTGGTCCTCCCAACGCAGCGGTGGACGTCCTCTCTGCCGCGCCCCTCCGATTTGATTCACGTTTTGCTTCCAAACTTTTCTTGCTAGAGCTTCTTGTAGAGTTTAATTTTTGTTTCTCTGGACAGCACTCTACTTCGCATCTGCTTACCGAGACCAAAATTCTTCGTTTAATCTCCAGAGCCCAAATAGATAAAGTTTTCTACAGCCTCAAAGCTGAAGTTCCCTGTACTCAAAGACCGTCTGCGACGTGCAGATTGCCTGCGAGTGGATACCAAGTACTTCGTCTTGTTCTCGTTGATCGCTCGAGCATTTTTGCTGATAATATCTAAGTCGTCGGCATATGCGAGCAGCATAGTTTCTTTATAAATAGAAAATATTTCCCGTCCATTCGACGTTTGGGCACCGCCTCAGGATGTTCTCCATCAGAAGGTTGAAAAGAGTCGCAAAACGCATTACCCTATTTAAAGGCTCTCTTGGTGTCAAAGGGGTGGGAGAGATCTTTACCGACCCTGACAACGCTTTGGGTGTTTTCCAGCGTCATCATACAGAGGTGGACAATTTTTGACGGGATTTTAAGATCAGTCAATGCTCCAAAAAACTTTGATCTGATTGGAGTGTCGAAAGCGGCTTTGAAACCGACGAATAGGTGGTGCGTGTCGATTCGCTTCTCTTTGGTTTTTTTCAGGATCTGTCGCAGCGTAAATATGGAATCGATGGTTGACTTCTTTGGTCTAAAACCGCACTGATACTGTCCAACTATACGTCCTACGTACAGTTTCAGTCTATTGCATATTACGCCAGATAGTATTTTGTATGCGATAGAGAGGAGTCTCCTTTCTTAAAGACTGGGCACAGGACACTTTGGTTCCAGTCATCAGGCATACGCTCACCAGACCATATTCTGCACAAGAGTTGATGCATACATCGAATCAACTCGTCACCGCCGGCCTTAAATAACTCTGCGGGTAATTCGTTTGCGCCTGCCGCTTTGTTATTTTTAAGCCTTTGTATGACTTCTAAGACCTCTTCATAGTCTGGTGGCTCCACATGAATCCCATCATCAGCCGGAGGACCCTTGGCGCGCGCTGAGTCTAGTACGTACCTTGGCTAAAACAATGTAGTGGTCTGAGTCGATGTTAAGACCTCTGTACGTTCGTACATTAAGCACGCTAGAAGAGTGCCTGGCATCAATCACCACATGATTTATTTGGGTTCGGATAATTAGGTCGATAATGCGCCATGTTGCCTTGTGAGTCTCGAGATGGGGGATTCTGGTACTACTTATGATCATGTTTCTGCCCGCTGTAAAGTCGATTAGACTTTCTCCATTATTGTTGGTGGTGTCATGAAGACTAAAATTTACCGATGGTAGGGCGAAAGAGTTCTTCTCTCTCAATTTGAGCGATCGTAGAGGCTTTCTAATCGCTCATAGAATTCGTCTTTTTCCATCTCACCTTTACATTTGTCGGGGCGTGTACACACATAAGGCTAATGTTGTAAAATTTAGCTCTGATGCGTATCGAGGCGAGACATTAATCTACAGCTGTAAACCTGGAGACGAGTCTGCGTAGTTTACTACCATCAACGAAGACACATCCGAATATGTGTTGCCTCTCATGACCACTGTAGTAGATGTCACAGGTTGCTAAGTTTATGCAACCATGGCCAGTCCATCGCATTTCCTGGATTGCAGTGATGTCTGCTCTGAAGTTGTCAAGAGTGGTATTAAGTTCTTCTATTGCACCATCCCTGTTAAGGTCTCGGACGTTCATGTCACATGATAATTGTATCGTTTTCGGGGATCGTCACTTTTATTTGCTCTAACGGTAGTTGAGGCCTCCAGAGCCCTTGCCCCTGCCGCGGAATTATCCACGGGTGGATTAACACATCTGTGGCTGCCACCTGGAGTACTTTCGTTTATACTAGCCATCATTGAATTTGGTACACTTTGTTTTGTGTGTGTCTCACGGGTTCTTTGTTTTACGTCGTCGTTAACCACTCCACCGACCAACCTCACATCGAGGATTCGCTCTTTAGACGACTTTAACATCAAGCTGAGCCTGCTGTGGTAGTATTCTTGACCGCCCGCTCACCACACGGACACGGAGTAGTCAAAAATACTTTGACAAATTATATGAGCGGAATGGTTTATTCCTAACACAGATTTACACAGAGATCTCAAAATTGACACTGTTAAAGAACAAATAGAAGCAGTTAGTAGAAGTTACCACACTAGAATCCTGTCGCTTGCAAACAACGAGATAAAGTAACTTACCCATACTTGAGCTAACTACAAGACGACGTCTAAAAAGGATCATACCAGCTGACTTACCGAATTATTAATTTGAAGAAACTTCTTTTTAATTGTTATTATTCCTTTATCGATATTATAAAATATACAAAATGTTGCGGTAGACAGATGTATAAATTTATTTATAGGAAAATAAAAAAATAAAAAAATAATTCTTTTTAATTATTGTCATAAACAGCAAAAATGCCGTGTTGGTCATAACATTTGTACAAATTGAAACCTCTTTGACATATGCCTCCAAACCTAGGAGCCGGGCATTGTCTTAGCGTAACTTCGACCGTATTACGTCCAAAAACAGGACCAAATGCCGCTCTAACGGTTGCAGGCTGTACCTGTCCATTCACATAGACACCAGTTCGCTGCATAAAACAAGTTGCGAAACATTTATCATTTCGATTGACATTTCGGAAATTTCCATTACGTAATCTTTTCGCTCTTTGCATGGTGATGCCGTTCTGAGCGGCGCAGTAACGAACAGTTGCAAGTGCTGCATCCTTGGCGGGTCCAGTCAAATCCACACACTGTTGAGTAAGAAATATCAAAGTTGATATTTAAAGCTTGAATATAATTTTTTTTTAAGGATATCACTTACGCTAGCGACAGCAATCAAAGCAAATACAATTAAAAGTTTCATTTTGATAATTTAAATTCTATTTTTAAATTTATTTTAAAAATAAAAATTTATAGCCTTACAACTATTTCAGTTGTTAAAGTGTTATGATTCTGAGTTTGATGAGAGGCTCGTTTTTATATGATTTATTTATTTGTTTAGTTCTTCGAAAATCTATAATTGAAAAACATCTGTATTTGCCTTACTCTAAAAAGCATTACCTTTTAACCTTTGTTCTTCAAGTGATTTGAATAATTTTTAATTGTTCAAGTGTTTTCAAACTTTTTTATATTATTTATAAAAAAATCATTACCAAAAAAAAAAAAAAAAAGATTTATAAAAAAATCGGAACCAAAACATAAATACATTTGGAAGCTATTATAAAAATAAATATACTCTAATATAAACTAATGTAATGGAAAAACGTTAACTTCGGTAGAACACAATCCCAATTACCCGCCACGTCTTGGTTTAGTTTATTTATGGGCTGATCCTTATATATATAGTAAAATCGGTAGAGTAAAGATGATATTAGATGTATTTTTACCTAAATTGAATTGAATTTATTCATAAGTAGCAGCTATTTAAAAAATTTTTTCATACAAAAACTCAAAAGGAACGACCACTTTGTAGGGAAGTTATAACTAAAAATGGTCGTGGCACTTTGACTTTGACATTGGATGGTATTAGACGTGATTTCACCCAACCGAGTGAATGCATTCTTTAATAACAACTATTTTTAAACAAAACATAGTTGGAGAAAAAAGCTTAAGTTCCAAATTTCAGCTTAATATCTTTTAAACTGACCGATGGAATCGCGAAGAAGCCAACAGACGGACAGCAGGGAGCAGGACGGACGGACGGGCGCATACTGTAAGCAAAAAAATAGTCGTGGACAAATTGATTTTAGCTTTAATTTAAAAAAAATTCAAACATAGGCTAAGAATTTTGCTCTAAAAATCACTTTGTCCACGACTACTTCTTTTTGCCCCACTGTCGGACGGCCGGACTGACAGACCAGACGGACATGGCTAGATCGATTCACCTTCGTCGAGCTGATTAGGAATATATTTACTTTATAGGGTCTACGAGGTCTCCTTCAATGCGTTATCATATTTTCCGACAAACTGAATAATATTCAGTGAATATACCCTACACACTTTTTAGAATAATGTATTGTACAAATATTTATTTTATTTGATAAAAAAACAATGAACAACAAGGAAAACGTTAACTTCGGTAGAACCGAAGCTTAAATACCCGTCACACGAATCTTTGAATAGTTTATGTGTGATCATAAGTGGCTTCTATACATTTATAAATATATATTTGGAAATAATTACTTTTTCATATAAATGTTCGAAAATAATCAATAAGTTTGTATGGGTGCTATAGCTAAAAATGGGCGTGGCACCTTAGTTTTGATATTGGATGTCATTAGAAGTATTTGTATCTAACTTCGGTGACTACATTCATAAATACTAACTATTTTCATGCAAAAAATTAGAAAAAAACGGTAAGTTTGTATGGGGGCTGTACCTTAAAATGGGCGTGGCACTTTGATTTTAACACTTGAACTGCTTAGGACTGAGAAAAGCTTAAGATCCGAGCTTCAGGTCAATATCTTTAAAACTAGCGAATGAATCGCATAAATACAGACAGACGGATGATGGACGCGGACAGACAGATGGACATGGTAATCGTCTCGTCGTCCTGATCAAGAATATATAGGGTCTACGACGTCTCCTTTAATGCGTTACAAACTTTCTGAAAACAATGATACTCCCACAAAAACAGGAACTTGATTGGAGTCGAAGCTTTAATACCAATGATACCAGAAAACGAGACTCACATAAATATATGCCGGTGCGTTGTGGCACTCGAAGATTCGTGTCTTGATTATTTAGCTATTGTGAACCTTTAAAAATTATCTTATCTCAAAAATAGGGTATAAACTTATTTATATGGTATACTATGGTACAAAAAATAGTCTGAAATATAGCTTTGAAGTATAATATTTTATTACTGTTCAAAATAATAACTATTTTCAAACAAAAAATTCGAAAATGGGCGGTAAATTTGTATGTGGGCTATACCTCTGATTGGGCGTGGCATTCTGAATTTAGCATACAAATTACCTAGGACTGAGAAAAGCTTAAATTTCAAGTTTACTTTAATACAAGAGTTTTTATATATATAGATGAACAAAATATATTTCTTATTTAGGATGTTTATGGATAGTTAAAGAATATTTCTCTGAACTGTTCGATAATTTAAGCAATTGTAAACCAATTTCAAACATAGCCGTGAATAGAACTATAGTGAAAACAAGCTTTTATTTTACAGGAACTTTTATTTCTTGGATCTTAACTTTATTTGCTCTGTCGAGTAAGCCTATATTTATTTGATTCAATTACGTGTGAACCTAACTTCATATTTTCGTTTTTGTTTATTTGATTTGGAGTATGTAAACAATTGACAACTGTGAGTCAGGAACATAATTAAATAAATAAAAACTGAAGCATCATAGTGAATAGGCAAATTTAATTAGACTCTGCTTTGTTTAACTATTTTCTTACAGCATTTTTAATTTATGTTTTTTTATTCTGGTAAATATTATCTTTTTGATCAAATAAATGTGTATTTCTGAACAAAATAATTAAACTAAATAAACTAAAAATGTAAAACAACTTTGTGGTTTCTATTCAAATATTTAATTTGTATTGCAGCTGCTTTTAGTAAAAATTAAACTAGAGAACTTCGGAAGCTTATGTAAGCGTCGCGGTGTATATAATTTTTGTGCAAAAAAGGAAGATTCCAGACGATTATGATAAAAATATCTCCAAAACGTTTAACTCAAAAACAAAAAAGAATGCTGCAGTCCTGTTTGCTCGACTTCAAAATTCTTCATTAAAAAAAAAAAACAAGAAGAAAATATGTTACCTTTGGTACCACCTACGCTCAAATACCCGCCACACGCATCATTAATTAGATCATGTACGATCATCAGTGGCGTAGATTATATTCTGCAAAAGGGTTGGGTGGGGACAACTCATGTTTTGGCTCAAATAAAATTTAAAGCTAAATATGCATAAAAAACAATGTAAGGTGAGTTTGTACGGATTCTGTAAGTTATAGTACCCAATCCATGTCATATCGGTAGAATATTCATAGGATGACTGTAAAAGTGATTTTAAATATATTGGATTGAATTAATTTATAAATAAGAACTATTTTAATAAAAGAACTGAAAAATTGGTGGTATATTTGTATGGGGCTATATCTTAAAATGGGCTTGGCACACTGCTTTTATGTTGGATGCCTTTAGAGTTGTTTTTATTCAATTTGTAGTAAATGCATTCAAAAACAAAACCTAATTTCATACAAAAATCGAAACAAAGTGTTAAGTTTGTTTGGGGGCTATATCTATATACAATATAGTATATAAAAAGATGGTGTGGCACCTTCGTTCTGACATACAAACTGCCTAGGATCAAACAAAGGTTATGTTTAAAATTTCATGTTAATATCTCTAAAACTTTTCGAGAAAAACACATTGAAACAAACAGACGGACGGACATTCAAAAGGACAGATAAAGACTACCGACGTGGGTAATCTTTCTTTTACTAGTTTTGAAAGAACACGATTTCGTTACGTTTCGTTTAGACCAAGTAAACCACTAGTTTAGTAATAAGAACAAAAGATATATAAACGATGATTGCATCTCTCGTAAAACAAAAAAAAAAAGAGATTTATATGGATCGAATAAAAATTATCCAGCTTCATAGCGGGGAGTACCAAGAGCTTTACAGTGTGCTAGACGATGAAATACATTTAAGTAAATTTAATTCCAAAAACTGTACTTGGCAAAACATTTTAGAAGTATTTTTATCCAATCTGTAAGAAATACATTCAAAGATAATAACGAGGGAAATTTTCAATTTAATCTAAATAAAAGTTTTTAAATAATTCATAAAATGCAAATCATTGTTTATTTATTAAAATTTTAAATATTAAATATTAAGTTTAGTCTAACATAAAATACATACGTCCTAATGGAGAACTTCTGCCAGAGTTCTAGATTGAAAGACACTTGAATTGGACGTGCTTTTACGTCAAAGAAAACTTAATATTTGATTTAGTACCAAACAGTTGTTTCTATAGAATGAATTATTTAACAAAAAAAAAAGAAGGAACGCTGAAGTCGAGTTTGCTCGACTTCATGATACCCTGTACCCGAAGTTTATGCACCTTAAGTTAAATTTTGCCTTACTACCATACCTCAATGTATTGGATTTTCATATCTTCACTTCGTTGGGACTCTGATAGGCACAATTTATACTTAATTTAGAGATCCTAGAATAAGAAACAATGACGTTTTTATACAAAAAAATCAAAATTTTGGGTACATTTATTACCTATCATATTCTCCAAGGTAATCTGTCTCATACGGCAGATAGCAGGACAAACAGAAAGACCCACAGACGGGCAGAACCAATGCTGATCAAGAATATTAATACTTAATAGGGTCTATCTAGCCTCCTTCTGTCTGTTACATACATTCGCACAAACAGGGTATAAAAATATGTATATTATTATTACTTTATAATTTTTCAAAGTATGGAGAACTGACAAAAATTATTTAGACAAAGCCAACTGTTTTGAAATCTGGCAGTACTAATAATTGCCAAATCTAGAAATGATATAAAAGCGTGCACCAAAATTTATTTAATCAGAAAGTCAATGTTTTAGCAATTGAACAAGTTGAAAGTTTCCTTGAAAATATCATAAACTCAAGATGAAAGTTATAATTGTTTTGGCTTTTATTGCTGTGGCTAGCGTAAGTAACTTTAACGAAATTTATAAGTTGACAGTGTTTCATTAATTGTACTCATTTTGAAGGCTGTAGAGTTGCCTGAACCACTGAAACGCACTGCAATGGCACTAAACTCTTTTTGCGCCAAAAGAGCTGGTATCACGCTCGATGAGGCGAAGAGATTACGCGATGGCGATTTTACCAATATCTCACGAAATGATAAATGCTTTGGCGCCTGCTTTATGCAATATACTGGTGCCTTTTATAACGACAGACTGCATCCACTAAACGTGAGATTTGCATTGACGCCACTTTTTGGCTGCGATACTGTCAGCAATGTTCTCAAAAAATGTAAAGCACCAACAACCGGTGACAGTTGCGATAAAGGTTTCTATCTGTATCAATGTTTCACACAAAATGGTATCTTTGTTATATACTAATCTAATCGAAATACAAATATATTTGGAATGTCATCAAATGAATAAAAGAAATGGAAACAAAATGAATCAATTAATTATTTTTAATTTATTTCATTATTTATTGCTGCCTGGGGCTGAAATCTTACGAAGAAAAATTGAAATACTCCTCGAAACAATTTGTAGCACTAATACCAAAACATATTTTAACAGGCGATCCTGACTACTGGCCAACAGACTCGCGCAAAATGACAGATCTCAACGTTAATAACTTTAACTAAACGGTAATAGCTTTTCTATAAAATCACGCTTTGAGTAATCTTCATATCACTCACAAGTTCAACTCGATTACATCGAAACGCTTGCCACAAAGCTGACGCCCAGCCTCTATAACCCTATAAAAACAGATTGGCAAGCGTAAAAAGAATTCCTTTACATACGCTTACGTTTTTGACGACATTGCACTAAAATCTCCGAATGACATAGAGAGCTCCGTAATTTATCTATTTTATTGAAACCGTCGCTGAAGCGGCAAATAACTCGACCCCGCTTTTAATTCAAAACGATACTAAAAACTTGTTTACACCTGTTTTAATTCGAAATCAAATAGAGAATAAACGAAGTCTTAGGAAAATCTGACAAACTACTAGATGTTCCGAAGATAAAAATAGACCTAATCGGGCAATAAGGGATCTAAAAGTAATGCTTAATCAGAATATAAATATAAAACAGTTATTTAACTAATTTAAGCCCAACCATAGACACAAATATTTCCTTGAGGGCCGCTAAAAAACTCAAAAAATCGCTAACCATTAAAGCACCATTAAAGAAATCAGATGGTACTCGAGCTAAAACAGAACGCCATAAATCGACACTACAAGCTGATTTTTACGAAAACGCATTTACAAATAACACACAAACCTATTACAAAAATCCAGAAACTTGTTCTAGCAACTCACAAAAAATATTAAAATTCGAGATGTAACTACTAAGGAAATTAAAAATATTATCGAGATTATCAAGGCTAACAAGTCACCTGGCTATGACATTATAACTGGAAAGTTGCTTAAAGGATTTCTTATAAATCACTATTTATTATCTGCGGAATATGTTTAACGCAATAATAAGACACAAATATTTTCCCAAGACGTGGAAGGTAGCAGAGGTCATAGATATTCCAAAACCTGGTAAAGATGCCACAAGTGCAGCGTTTTACCGTCCAATAAGCATTCTTCCAATATTATCAAAAGTTTTCGAAAAAAATATTTCTTAAAAGACTTCAACCAATCTTTAAAATAGTTACATTATACTGATCAGTTTGGATTTCGGAAACATTACTCAACCATTGAACAAATTCATAAAGTATTTAATAAAATTTCTACAGATCAAGAAGATCAAAAATATTGTATTGGAATCTTTTTTTGAGGTAGAAAAGCAATCCACAAGGTATGGCCCGTTGGTCTATTGTTGAAATTAAAAAGCTTATTCCACCGGATTTTTACCGCATGTTAAAAAGTTACATATCTGATCAACACTTCTATGTAAAAGTTAAAGACGCTTACTCTACAATAAGGCCATTTAAAGCAGGGGTTCTTGGACCACTCTTATACGCCCTTTTTACGCAAGACTTACCGATCCCAATAGAACCCACTTCTATAATAGCCTGCAATGACATTTTTTTTTTCACATAAAGATTTACCAGCACGTACTTGATATTAACAAAATGGTTTAAATGGGTTATAAAAATTAACGAAAATAAAACTATACAAGTAATCTTTACAACTAAAACAGTTTTCGTGCCCATTTCTTTTAAAATTAAATAATTTTGATTTACCTATCAAAAAATCTGCCAAATTCTTGGGAATTTACCTAGACAATAAACTGACTTGGAAGTTACTCATAGAAAAATAGCAAAAGCAAATAAAAGAGAAGTTTCGTCAACTGAAGGACATACGGCCTTCAAGTTTGGCATCAATAAATTACAACGGCAGCAGTCAAAAATACTGCGACAAATTATAAGAGCTATCTATAAATGCCGATCTATTAAGAAAAGTTATACTAACAATAATTAATCACCAAAATTATTCATGTTAATTATTTACGACAAGCACGATGACTTTGCAGTACGATCAATAAACGCCTAAGTATTTAATTTAAATAAAAAATAAAAAAATAATTAATTTTTTTTTTTTCTTTAATTCTTAAATTTACTTTTCTTTTTTTCGTTTAATAAACAGCAAAAATTCCATGTTGCACAAAACATTTGTACAAAAAAGAAACCTCTTTGACATATGCCTCCACGCCTAGGAGCCGGGCATTGTCTTAGCGTAACTTCGACCGTATTACGTCCAAAAACAGGACCCAATGTCGCTCTAACGTTTGCGGGCTGTAAAGTTCCATTTACAAAGGCACCAGTTCGCTGCATAAAACAATTTGCGAAACATTTATCATTTCGATTAACATTTCGGAAATTTCCATCACGTAATCTTTTCGCTCTTTGCATGGTGATGCCGTTCTGTGTGGCGCAGCTACGAACCGTTGCAAGCGCTAAATCCCTGGCGGGTCCATTCAAATCCAAAGACTATTAAATAAGGAATATTAAAGTTTTGTTATTTTAATTATTTTGATAAAGGATATCACTTACACTAGCTACAGCAATCAAAGCAAATACAATTAAAAGTTTCATTTTGATATTTTAAATTGTATTTTAAGTTTATTTAAATTTTTTTTTAGCCTTACAACTTCAAATTTCAGTTGCTAAAGTGTTACTGTTCTGAATTTGATGTGAGGCACGGTTTTTATATGATTTATTTATTTGTTTAGTTCTACAAAAATCTCGAATCGAAAAACATGTGTTTTTACCTTCCTGTGTACAGGTAAGTAACATTAGCTTTTAACCTATGTTCTTCAAGTTTCAAGGGCAAATTCAATTCCAAAAAAAAAAAAAAAAAAATTTTATATCTCTTTCGCACGTTTTTTTTGGATTTGAAAAATTTTTAATTGTACAAGTGTTTTTCAACCTTTTTAATTTAATCTAATATTTTATTTACAAAAAAAAAAAATTATTAAACAAAAAAAAGAGTTATAAAAAAATCGGAACCAAAACATAAATACATTTTAAAGCGGTTTATATCAAATAATAAAAATAAATATACTGTTATGTAAACGGTTTTTAAACATACTTTATGTACCTATAGTAAACAGAAATGTAGAATTAAACAGAGACTCCAAAGAAAATTTAAGGACTTGGAATTTCAGAATTCAGACCTGGGACCCATAGGTTGACCCAAAATAGATTTTTTGACCAAATTTTTTTTTTATTTCAGGTAAGACGGAGTTTTGGAATTTTTTTTAAATTCAGGATTTTGGGGACCTCGAAACCGGAAAAAGCCATATTACTGAAACGAATAGTATATCTTATATAATTAAATCATATTTTTTAATTTTGTATATACCTAAAACTTGAGAGATTTAAAAACCAAACCAAAGAGATTTATGTGACACCTTGAAATATTTTTTTGTTGGAATTCGGTCTGAGTTTTGTTTACTTTTTTTAGTTTCGTAGAATTCCTAATCATCAAAATAAAATTTATTTACCAAAAAATTTTTAAATACTTTATGCAGTAAAAACAGCTGTGTGTATGTTTCAAAAAAAAAATCAGATTGACGTAAATAGGTTCTATATATAAAATAATGCCACCAACTGGGCTACATTAAAACAAACATTTATATATATAGAATTGAAAAAATTTATATTGAATTTACGATGCTTTTGAAAAGTTAAAGTCTATTTCTCTGATCGGTTAGATAATCTAAACAATGGTAAATCAATTTTTAAATATGGACGTGAACAAAACTATAGTGCAAACAAGCTGTAATTTTGAAGGTGTAATTATTACACCATGAAAAAAAGTTCCTGTAAAATTACACCATGCTTTTCTTAAAAAAATTCTTGGATAATCAGTTTTAAATATACAATATATAATATGCTATATGAATCTTTTATATAATCTTAACTTTATTTGCTCTGTCGATTATACCTACATTTTTTTTTTTTTTTTTTATTCAAACAACGTCATTTTTCATTTTTGTTTATTTGATTTGGAGTATATAAACAATTGACAACTGTTTGTCAGGAACATAATTAAATAAATAAAAAACTGAAGAATCATTCTGAATAGGTAAAAATAATTAGACTCTGTTTTGAATAACTTTTTTTCTTGCATCGTTTTTAATTTCTGTCTTTTTGTTTTTTTTTAGTAAATATTATCTTTTTTATCAAATTAATTTGAATTTTTGAATAAAGTAAATATAGTAAACTAAAAGTGTAAAACAATTTTGTTGTTTCTATCCAAATACAATATTTAATTTGTATAGCAGATACTTTAATAAATAACAAACAAAAAAAACAAAAGAAAAATATAACTTCGGTAGAACTGAAGCTAAAGTATGCGTCGAGTCGAAGAATTCTGGTATCCAATTTTTATATACCTTACTTTATTGTATTCAATTTTTATACAAAAAAAAAAAAAAATTTAATAAAAGTTGGTAGCCATATCTCTTATAGTCTCCGAGATAATGGTTTTTATACGGTAGACTGGCTGACTGACAGACAGACATAGCCATATCGACTTGTATGTATCCACCATGCCTTCAATGCTGATCAAGAATACATATATTCTTATGATCTATCATGCCTCCTAACTGTTACATAAATTTCTCAAACTTAATATACTCTTTTACCTTCGGGTTCAGGGTATAAAAACAAAAACAAAAGCTTTTTCTCACAAACAAAACAAATTGGGGATTTGTTTCATTGGAGAGTACCAAGTAAAGTGGTAGTAATACAAAGAGAAACTCTTTTTTTCGAAATCTACCACTTTAGTAAATCACTACTTTTTCCCATCTTGCTAGCAATTTACGGATACCAGTTCGAAAGATCGACAGGCATGTTTAGGCAATCCACAAATCGACCTATTTTTACGCCTCTAGTTCTTCATCTTTAAACTTTGTCAGCTGACCAGAAATTTTTATACCCACCACACATGGTGTGGATATATCTGAAGTGACAAGGTTAAGTCGACAAAGTTAAGTCGACTTAAGCAAAAATTGAGATAAGAATACCACGCTCATCTCCATAACGAAAAGTACCTCCACACAAAATTTGAATTATTTTTGACGATTTTTCACGAAGTTATAGACAAATTTATTTTCGCTTAATCTCACTTTTTGCATACAATTTCAAATTATTTTTAACTTAGTAAGTGCTCTCCTGCAAAACAGTAAAATCAGACTTAAGCAGTTTTTATACCCTGTACCCAAAGGGTAAAAGGGTATATTAAGTTTGTGCGAATGTATGTAACAGACAGAAGGAGGCAAGATGGACCCTATAAAGTATATATATTCTTGATCAGCATTGGAAGGGGAGTCGAACTAGCTATGTCTGTCTGTCCGTCTGTCCGTCCGTCCGTCTGTCCGTCTGTCCGTCTGTCCGTCCGTCTGTCCGTCTGTCATGCTGTCTGTCGTATGAAAACGATTATTTCGGAGACTATAAGAGGTAGAGCTTTCAAAATTGAAACTTAGACTCTCCTACGCCGTCAAGTGTGCACTTACAAACTGTTTTTCTCTACACCCATTTTAAGGAGTACCCCCATACAAATCTAACCCCAAATCTTTGGGGTTTTGCATAAAAACGTCATTGTTTTTTATTGTTGGAAGTTCAAATTTAGTATAAATTATGTCTATGAGAGTCCCAATAAAATGTCCCAATATGAGTAGGCCCAACAAAATTTTAGGTATAACCCCATTCAAAGATATACCCGATTTTTATGTTTTTCTATGAAAATCCAATTCAATGAGGTATAGTAGTCAAATAGAACCTAACTTAAGGTGCATATAGATTGGGTACAGGGTATCTTGCAGTCGAGCATACTCGAATTCAGCGTTCTTTCTTGTTTCTTTTTACCACAGATATATTTTTGATCAGCACGTCCAGACGATTGGATCTAGCCATGTCTGTCCGTATATCCGCCAATTTGTCTGTCTGTATTTATGCGTTTCATTCGGTTAGTTTTAAAGATATTAACCTGAGACTCAAAACTTAAGCTTTTCTTAGTCCTAAGCAGTTCAAGTGGT
The DNA here is from genome assembly GCA_018903435.1 of Leucophenga varia. Lineage (NCBI taxonomy): Eukaryota > Metazoa > Arthropoda > Insecta > Diptera > Drosophilidae > Leucophenga > Leucophenga varia. The sequence goes on from JAEIFJ010002901.1 coordinate 77,964, forward strand.
ATAATCAAAGTGCCACGCCTGTTTTAAGGTATAGCCCCCATACAAACTTACCATATCATTTATGAATATATTCACTCCAAATGAGAGTAAAACAAGAAAAATGTTAACTTCGTTAGCACCGAAGCTCAAATACCCGCGATACGAAACTTTAATCATTTTCTTGAAAGAAAAAAATGGAAGGTAAGTTTGTATGGGATCTATATGTTATAGTGGCCCGATCCTTGTCATATCGGTAGCATGTTCATAGGATAAAAGTATTTTCATACAAAACCTGAAAAATGGGCGCTAGGTTTGAATCGGAGTAATATCCAAAAATAGGCGTGGCACCTTTCTTTTGATATTGGATGCCATTAGAAGTGTTTTTAAACTATTTGTATTAAATACATTTATAAAAAATAATTATTTTCATACAAAAAATCGACAAAAAATTATAAGTTTGTATGGGGGCTATATCTAAAAATGGGCGTGGCACTTTGGTTCTGACATACAAACTGCCTAGGAGTGCAAGCAGCTTAAGTCTAAAATTTCAGTTCAATATCTTTAAGACTTTCCGAGAAAAATGCATTGCAACAGACAGACGGACAGACAGACAGACGGACATGGCTAAATCGATTCGTCTTGTCGAGCTGATCAATAATATATATACTTTATGGGGTCTCCGATGCCTCCTTTAATGCGTAACAAACTTTCCGACGAACTGATAATACCCTTCACACTATGTGTGGTGGATATAAACACCTCTAAAGTCTTCCTATATAAACTCTACTGATACTATAAGGATCAGCCCACTATAATATATAGCCCTAAAATTAAAGGTCAGCATTCATTTTCTAAATTTTTTGTTTTTTAAGGAAATTTTTATTTTTTTTTCCTTGGGTTTAATTTTTGACACATTTTTTTTTGTTTAATATGGTTGTTTTTGGACTATTGACTCCAAGCCTTCTCCTTCTCCAATTTTAACCAAGGCCACTGATAATCAAAAAAAACTAAATCCAAATGTGGCAGGTATTTGACCTTCTGCTCCATCGAAGTTGACGTTTTTCCTTGTTTTATTCTTTTGATAATAAAAGAATAAGTTTATTTTTTGTTTTCGGTGAGGGAGATCTTAAAAATATAATCGGTCACTTTTGACTTTTTTATGAATAAACGGTTTAATGATAAAGAGACGAATTTGAAGAATGTAGTCATAAATAAATTGTGCTAGATCCGAAATTCTTGATTGATTGTGGTTTAGACCCTAATGGATTCGGTTCAAGCTTCAATTTATGCTTGATTCAAGATTTCTATCTGCTCAAGTTCATTTGCTATATGTGATCAAAACCATTGAAAATCTGTGTTTTTTTTTTGGCTCTAAAACCCAAATCTCTTAAAATCTCTACGTGATGGAAAGAACAGATTTGCTTTCAGCGATTTAAAATCTCTAAGATAAGCCTAGTCCGATGTTTGAATCATTTTCCGTGTCGACTTTTCCTTGATTCGGACTAGCATCAAATGAAAAATATAGTTATAATTACTTCGTCTAAATTAAAAATATTATGAAACTATTGTCAAGTCATATGAAACGATTACTTACCATAATTCTACAATTTATGACCTTTAATAACTTACGATAAATTGAATATGTATTACAATGACGACATGGATGACAAAATATTTTATTAAAAAAAATTTTATTGTTATTTTACTATATAAAAAAAATAAAAAGCGAAGGTTAAAACAAAAAAAAAAAAAACGAAAACAATAGAAATACAATAATAACAACTCGTAAATGTATACATAATATGGCGCTATTAGTGCCATAATAAATATGTATTAAATTTAGTTTTATGTTTTATATACAAATGTTGCATGCAATGAAAAACCAAACTAAACGCAAAGCACAAAGAAAATCTAAATAAAATGTCGGCACATTAAAAGCGTATAAAATATAGCTAAATTAGATTTGTTTTTTTTTCTTTAGGGTAGAAAGCAAGCCGGAGCAAGTAACTGAAAGCATAAAACTCAAATGTCACGCGAAAAACCATTCCAAGAATAACAATAATAATAATATTTTGACGTGTGATTATAATACCAACCAAAAAAAAAATATTACAAAAAAGCGAAACGAAAAGCAACTGATTTCGTTTATTATGGAAATAAGTGCAAAGGCGTATCCTTTGCGAGTACACTAACTGCTAAAATGTTGATGAGGATGTTGGGTAGCATCAAATCAAATCTATAATTAGTTTGCGATTGAAATATGAGACAAGATGAATAAAAACCTCGATTTCACTCGATTGCATAATTAGCGTAATTAATTTTTTTTGTTTTTAGATAAAAAGTATGCGAAAAATATTTTGCTTTGTGCCTAACCAAGCAAAACCTTTTCTATTTCAGAGTCTCCTTATATTATGCCTACTCAAAAGCTTTTTACGACGTTAGAAATTCAATTAGGCTTATCCAGGCAACACCTGCGCAATTAATTAGAATTTGTGGTATTAATTTCGTAAAAGCCAAAAAAAAAAAAAGCTAAAAGGATGCGTAAAACGAAAAGGGTCAGAGTTCAGTTGGTACATATTAAGATAAACTTATAAAGTGAAAGCTGTTTCTTTAGATATTGTGAAGAAGTTTCAACATAATTAGCCTAAATAAACAACAAAAAAAAAAACGCGTTTGATGTTTTGCAAAATATAACTTTGAAGTGATTTAGAAATCTAAAAAAAAGGAAATTATTGACATAAGTGCAAATTTCCGCATTTTTTTTCTAGCTATAAAAATTTTTGTATATAAAAAAAAAAAAAATTATAAAATAATGCAACAAAATATTTTTTTTTACAAAAATATTTTTTACAAGCAAACCAAATAAGCTGAAGCAGTGCTACAAAGGCACAAAATATAACAAATAAATAAAAAAAATAAATATAAAAGAAACAATTTTTTTATTTTATTTTACTTTTTTTATTTTTATAAAATAGAAATGAAATTAATTTCATTGAAACTTCTTTGCTGCACGCTTTATTGTGCTGCTTGTGCCTTGAGCATCTTTTGTTAGTTTCCGTTTCCGGTTGTTTGGTCTGCAATGGCGTCGGTGTTGGCAATGCCATTCAACAGAAAATTGCACAAAAACTTTTCTTTAGCTCCCAAAAATTTTTGTATACTGTCTGCTGTGTGAGTGACAAATAAAAACTTTTTTACTTTGTATGTACAAAAAGGACATTCCAAAGAATTTGCTGGAAAAAAAAGTCTGACGTCTACAAACTATGCTAACACTACAGATTATAAGCATGTATTGCAACGATTGCCTACAGCTGTGACTTTCAAATAATTCAAGCGTTTATGCTAGTTTAAATTAAAAAAAAAATTTTTTTTAATATAACAAAATAGCTGTCGAAAATCAAATACTTTGTCGCCTTTTTTTTACTTTTTGGAAAAGTTTCTTTTGTCGCAGTTCAGCTGCAATTTTTTGAAAGACACTCATAGCAGTCATATGCCGCCTTGCTCGCGTAATCACTTTATTTTGTGATTTGTGATTTGTGATTTAAGTAATTTCGTACAATAATAGATTTGTAGTATTCCCAAAATCACAAAATTTATGTTTTAGTCTCGACAAATTTCGTTTCCTTTTTTCTCTACTCTAAATAAATCTAACATTTTAAATAAATTAAAAAAAATAAAAAAAGTTATTCAGTATTTTTATTATTTATTTATCAAACCAAACGAATCTCTTTTTTAATTTCCTTAATCAAAATAATTAGTATGCACCAATGGATTTAGATTTAAAAAGTTCATTTAGTCAATACAAAAGAGAAAACGATTTTATTTTTATAGAAAAAAGCAGAAATCTGATAACTGCTTCTTAACAAATTCAAAATTTAATTTCCGTAAAATATGCCATATCCGGTGAATCATAAAAAATTTATACAAAAACAGCAAAGGAAAGTATACTGATTAAAAAACAAAAGAAATAAAAAACTTTTCTACGAAAGCATTTTGTCTTCATTATACCAGGTAACCACAAATTTGTTCTTGTTAGATTGAATTTTTAAAACTAATATTGGAATTTGAGGGTCAATAGAATATTTGTTGTGGTAAATAATTTTAGTTTAAATATATTTTAATAGTCGATTAATTATTAATTGATTTTGTTATTTTATAACTCGTAGTGGCATTCATCAATACTTTAAAAATATCGATACTTACAAAATACCAATACTTTCAAAAAATATCAATTATTTCAAAACTATTGATATGTATCCTAAGAATATTGATACTATCACAAATATCGATTTGTAAAACATTTATACTATTGGGACCTTGAATCAGTAATGCTCGTGGCAAATAAGAGTTCGTTATTAGTATATGAAACAATATATCAGCTTGAACTTTGATCGCAGAAACCTATTGTCATTTGGAAATTCTTTTTCATTACAGAGGGTCATCGAATATTAATGAAAGTTTACGGCGAGTGTGCTCTATCTGAAAAATCGAAAGTGGTTTGGTTTGTCGTGGTAATTTTGATGAGAATGACGAAGATCGTCCAAGATTTGAGGAAATTTAGATCCATAGCAAACGCAAGACAATCATTTCCAGTCGTTTTAAATGATCCAAAGAAATTGGGTGCCGTACGAATTGAAATCGAGTGACATTGAACGGCTGCTTGAACGGCATAAAAGCATGGGCGTTTTTGCATCCAAATGTTACTGGCGATGACAAGTGGGTTTATTACGATAACCCCAAGCGCAACATCGACGCGGCCAGGCACCAACATCATTCGCAAAGCCAAATATTCATCGCATGAAGTTTATGCTCTGTATTTGGTGGGACCAGCGTAGCGTGATCTACTACGAGCTTCGCAAACGAATAAAACGATTACGGGGAACTCTCATTTGACTCAACTCATGCGTTTGAGCCGCGCACTATAGGAAAAACGGTCGGAATACGAAAAAAAGATTTTGCAGCATGACAACGCTTAGCAGCATGCTAAGCCGATCAATACTCATTTGGAAACTCTGAAATGGGAAGTCCAACCGCACCCACTTTAATTCTCCAGACATTGATCCTTTCGATGAACACCTTTTCATGGCCTAGCCGAGCAGCAGTTCACTGTTTATAAAGATAGCCAAAAATGGATTCCTTTCCTTTCCGGCCGTAATGGTATTCGCAAATTGTCCGAAAGATGAAAAAAACTAGTAGCTAGCGATGGACAATACTTAAATTTGTAAAATTTGAAAAAAAAAAAAAACTTTGAGGGACTTTGTTCCACTGCAAGATACCCTGTACCCAAACTTTATGTACCCTTAAGAAATGTTCTATTTTAGTACCATACCTTCTGGAATATTTTAACCCAAATTTAAACTCCTAGAATAAGAAACAATGGGGTAGATTTGCATAGGGGCTATGTACCCTAAAATTTCGTTGGTCCTACCCATATTGGGATATTTTTTGGGACTGTCATAGTCATAATTTATACTAAATTTAGTTATCCTAGAATAAGAAACAGTGTCATTTTTATGCAAAGACCCAACATTTTGGGATAGATTTGTATGGGGTCTCCGAGATAACTCTCTTAAAATATGGTGGTTTTATCTCTTATAGTCTCCGAGATAATCTCTCTGTTACGGCAAACAATATGACAGACGTACAGACAGATGGATGGACGGATGGACGGGCAGACATAGCTAGTTTAACTCCCCTTCCAATGCTGATCAAGAATATCCACACTTTATAGGGTCTATCTAGCCTCCTTCTGTCTGTTACATTCATTCGCCCAAACTTAATATATCCTCTTACCATTTGGGTACAGGGTATAAAAACGGTCATTATTAAATCAAGGTCCCAATAATGAAAATATTGATACCATCAAACATATTGTTACTAAAAAATATCGATACTACCAAAGATCTCAATACATGATTTATTTACATTTTATTTACTATTTTAATCGACCCGAAACTTAGTAAAAAGTTATCTTAAAGTTTAGTCTGTTATTTTTTTTATACCTGTTACACTAGTGTAAACAGGTATATTCAGTTTGTCGGAAGGTTTGTAACGCATTAAAGGAGGCATCGTAGACCCTATAAAGTATATATATTCTTGATCACCTCGACGAGACAAATCGATTTAGCCATGTCCGTCTGTCTGTCCGTCCGTCCGTCTGTCCGTCTGTCTGTGTGTTGCTGCGCGATTTATTCGCTCAGTTTTAAAGATATTGGACTGAAATTTTAAACTTAGTTTTAGATTTTTAGGTCTTTTGTGTTAAAACCAATTGCTCACTTTTAGACATTGCTCCCATACAAAAGTACAACATTTTGTCAAGTTCTTATAAGAAAAAATTATTTATAAAGCGAATGGCTTCAAATATGGTTCAAATGTTTCTTATACCATGCCAAATCTTCAGTTTAAATTTGGTCCAAATTGGACAGAGAACTCCTAAATTTTTAAGAATATATTTAATAGGTTCACTATTTTAAGATAAAATTTAGTACAAATGCTGCACACGAAGGTCTATCAACGTCAAATGATGTGTAACAGGTATAAGCTTCGGTCCAACCGAAGTTAACTTTTTTCTTGTTTTTTTTTTTTGTTTAATAAATATTTGAAATAATTCGAGCTAAGGTATCAGCAATGCGTTGTGAATGCTCTGAATTAAATCGAAAGAAATGCCTCGAAAACCTATTAATTTGATATGGGTTCTTATCGAAAAAAATGTACTGTGACATTTCAATATTTGAAAAAAAAAACAACGAACCAAGAATAAAGCATCAACTTGACATCAGTCTCTTTTTTTTTATTTTTCTGTTAATAAAATGACAGCTAAATATTTAAAAAAAAAGTAATTTAATACGCTGAAAATCAGTTGAGTGTTAAATGTATTTTTAATTTATTAATCAATCACAAGTGTTTATGCCAGAGTAAGTGTGTCATGCTGCTTGTGTATAGATAGCATTAAATTCTATGCGTGTGTATGTGTTTATGTCCTTTCGATAGTTTGCAATGTTGCCAAACCGCAAAGCCACGCTTTTAAACGTTGCAATAATTTATATAGCGCATCTGTGAGCAAAGTTTCTCAACAACAAAAAAAAAATACAAAATTTATAATGCAAGCTTATTGAGTAAAAAAAAAAAAAAAGAATGTCATACCGCAACGCCGCAGCCTAATTAATGCTTAACCAAAAGTTATTGACATGACACGCAAATGAACGGAAATGAATGGCAAGGAACGCAAAGTGCATGCCGTCATGTTGCATAAATTCATGCAACGTGAATGCTCCCAAAAGTGCTGCAGCAAAAGCATTCTTTGGCATAAAATTTGCATGCAAATTCTTTTGTTAATTTTCGTATTTGAATAAATGCTTTCATTGCGTTTATTTTCACTTTGTGACACATTTATAAAATAATAATTATTTTAATTGTTCACGCATACGCCCGGTTAATGTAAACAATGTGTACACGCCTCTAGTGGGACTAGTAGTTATTTTTTGGACTGAGTCTTACCACTGTATGATTGCATAATTATAGGTTTTCAAAATGCAATTTTACGCCCACAAGCGTGTATATTAGTGCGGCGGACCCAAAATGAAAAGTTTGCTTTGAGAAAAGTTGATTGTATAATTAAATGCTGTCAAAAATTGTTTTTCTCTTTTTCCATTTTGCTGTGTAACTTAATTTAATTGTAAATATAAGAACTATTTTTTTTTTAAATCTTAATTTTTTAATCGAATATTATGTTTTCACTGGCATTAGCGTACACCTTTTACTCTCGTAAGCAATGCATATGCCTACTAAAGACAAATTCTTTTCGCATATATATATTTTTGGGTAGTAATATATAAGTACAAGCAGTTCTGAATACCTATATAGTAGGCGTTGATTTCAATAGCAATAGGTTAACGCTAACGCGAACGCTAGTGGAAACATAACATAAACTACTAAATTGAATTTGCAGAACCGTTTCGTAAGTGAAAAAGAACCAGCAAACCGTAAACCTCGTTAGAGCCGAAGCAAAAAGTAACCATTTAACAAAACTTTAAATAACTTTTGTATTATCATAAGTGGCGTAGATCATTTTGTTGCGAATGGGATATATTGGGGCTTAATAGTCAAGTTCAATTTAAATTCCAATAATGCAGCAATTAATATTATTTTTGTTGAAAACGCTAAAATGTGATAGTTGAATTTTATAAGGTCTATATGCTAAGGTGATCCGATTGTTGTCAAATTTGTAGTGTTATAGGCTGACACTAAAAAGTGGTTTTAAGCAATTGGAAGTCAATACATAAAATAAAAACTTTTGATTAAAGATTGCTAAAGAAGAGTATGCTCGACTGCAAGATACCCTGCACCCAATCACTATGTACCTTACATTAAGTCCTATCTTACTACCAAATCTCGTTGTATTTGTATTGGTGGCTATACCTATAATTATAGTTGGTTCCACCCATAATGGAATATTTCATTGGGACTTTCATAGGCATAATTTATACTAAACTTAAAGTTCCTAAAATAAGAAACATAACGTTTTTATGCAAAAACCTAAGATTTTGGATAGGGGGCACCCCTAAAATGGGGCAAGTGAGAAAACGTTGGCAAATGACCACTTGACGGCTCAGAAGAGTCTAAGTTTCAAATATGGAAGCTCTATCTCTTAGAGTCTCCGAGATAATCGTTTTCATACGGCAGACAGCAGGACAGTCAAACAGACGGACAGATAGACATAGCAAGTTCGACTCCCCTTCAACGCTTATCAAGAATATATGTACTTTATAGCCACCCTTCTGTTTCGTAAGTTCGCACAAACTTAATATAGCCTTTTACCCTTTGGGTACAGAGTAGGCGTTGCACCTTTGGTTTCGTTTGAGGCATATATCTTTAAAACTGAGCGAATTAATTAATCAAACGTTGCACAACATGGCAAAATTGATTCGTCTCGTTGAATTGATCAAAAAGATTTATATGTTATATACGCTGTATTCTTTTAACGCATCAACGTTGCCAAACTGATAATATGTGTTGGGTTTCAAAAGATCCCGGTGGTATTCAATCTGAAAGTCTCTATAATTGGTAGCGCTCAAAACACTGGCAAACTTCTATCATTCTCAAAAATTTTACTTCTGAACCAAAAGATTTTATGCTACATTTTTAGCCAAAATCAGAAACTAAACGAGAAAATAGAACCAAGTTACATAAACACTTTCTTCAAAATTCTCGTAAAATGTTGACATTTTTTCTTTTACACATAGTGTAAAACAGGTATATTCAGTTTGTCGGGAAAGTTTGTAACGCATTAAAGGAGGCATCGTAGACCCTATAAAGTATATATATACTCTTGATCACCCCGACGAGACGAACCCTTTTAGCCATGTAGGTCTGTCTGTCTGTCTGTCCGTCTGTTTGTTGCTGCGCGATTTATTCGCTCAGTTTTAAAGATATTAAGCTGAAATTATAAACTCTAGCTTTTCTAGGTCCTGTGTATTTTCTGTGTTTTACAATCAATGTGCCACGCCCACTTTTAGGTATAGCTCCCATATAAAAGTACAACATTATGTCAAGTTCTTATAAGGAAAAATGTTTCTATAAAGCGAATGGCTTCAAATATGGTACAAGTGCTTCTTATACCATGCCAAATCTTCAGTATAAATTGGCTCGAATCGGACCGAGAATTTCTAAATTTTTAAGAATATTTTTAATTTGTTTACTATTTTAAGATAAAATTTAATACAAATGCTTCATACGAAGATCTATAGACGTCAAACGATGTCTAACAGGTATATAAGCTTCGGTCCAACCGAAGTTAGCTTTTTTCTTGTTTATCATTTATTTAATCTATTTTTGAATTTTGTCAATCTAACTAAAATAACAGAAAAAATGCTAACTAATTATTTGAACAGTTTTTACTTTTAATGATAAACAAAAAGTCGTGTAAAATTTGACTAATTGTGCGGATCTATATTAAAATCGTTGTACTTGTACTTTCGTCTATACTGCTGTCTTCCTTATTAAAGAATCAATCTCGAAGTTTATATGGTGTGGAGCCATTGAACTGGAAATTTAGGCGATTCAGAACTTCATGGAATATCATAGCGTCCATACAAACTTAATTCAATTATTTGAGTTTTGGGTATAAAAATATTTTATCTTCATTAAATTTGAAACATTAAAATTTTGTATGAATTAAGCCTATAATAATTCCAATAAAATATCTTAATTCGGTTAAAAAAAAGAAATAGTTAAAAATTTTTGTAATCTTACATGAGAATAAATTTTAAAATGATACGGGTCGTGTAAATCAAATATTATTATTATTTTTTTATTTAATCATTTTTTATTTTAGTAAACCGACAATATGTTATCAAGTCTACGATATCTACTTCAACGTGTAAGAAATATTCAGATAAAGTAAATCACCCGTTCACACCAGGTGCGGTGGGTATAAAAATTACATGGTTTATCGCAAACAAGTTTATCGATACTTCCTCAAATAGTATTGAAGAAATGAATGAACAAATTTTTGGTATATGTAATTATCAATTATAAATTAATCAATTTTCATTAAATCTGTGATATAATAAATTACCAAAAAAAAAGCGCTTGTCACAAGTATAAGCACCGCAAATTTTAAACAATAAACAATCATTATCGAGAGAAAAAAATTTAATAGTAAATATTTTACTAAAATAGTAAAGTACACAGAGTCCAGTTCATTCAGTGGCATCATTTCATTAAAACCTTGTGGGGTGTGTGGGTCAAACTTACTTCTTAAGTTCAAATTCATTCACCATAATTTCCATAGCAATGAATTTCGACATTTCGAACTCGACAGCCATTAGGATGAGATGAGTCATTCGCTTATCTTCCACGAAGATAAGATTTAGCGGTACTTAATGTTGAAAAAAATACTGTTAGTGTCAAAATAAAACGAATTATTTCTATTATTTTCGAGAAAGCTATGTACAATTTTTCCAAGAGCATAATAATCCAAAACAGCGCAGTAAAATATTCACAGGATGGAAAAAGCTATCCGGCATTGGCCCTCTCATTAGCGAAAAATCTTCGAATTGAAGCAGCTGTCACAAGAAATTCGTCGCATTTGGAGGTCTTTGTCGCATGACTATGCTGAAAACCTGCTAGAAGGAATTGGCTCTGGAGGTGACTGGACAAAATATTAAAATAAATGAATTTTAATTGTTAACTTTGCATGTTTACCAAAATGTATATATAATTTTTCAATCTGAATGGTTTTTCTTAATTTCGATTCAATAAAAAAAACTCTGAATCAAAAACTTTTAACAATTGTAGGAGTCAATAACTTAACTTTAAAACAAATTTTTCATGGATTCTTCTTCATAAAATGTGTTTTTTTTTCTTCTTTTTTTTTTAATTTAATATTTTTTTCACATTTTTTTGTGCATTCAAACCATTTTAACCTGAGTGGGCATATTGTTCAATCCACCATTTAAACATGGCTAAATCAGTGAAAACTTCTGGAAAATCAGGATTATCGCAGCCTTTGCCAAAAGAAGCTAGACCGGAGAGAGTGTTATTTATAGCCATTGGGGCACCGTTACCAAACATGCAGCTGTCAATGTCTCGAGCACAAATCATGCCACTTTTAATTTGATTACCATAGCCATATTGCAACGATTCACATTGATACTTGTTAAGAGCGATTGATCCATGAAATTGTAGTGACTTTGGCATACGTTTCAATTTCTTACCAGGAACGGCCCAACCAGAAATCATAGCTAAATCGTCGTGATATGGGCTACGATTGGCCAAAGAAAGAGGTAGTATAAACTTGTTAACGGGCAGATAGTCCTTAAGACGAACAATAGCAATATCGTAGCTATGACTTTTAGGATCATATCTTTCATGAATTTTAAACGATTTTACAGTTGCCAAAGTGCCACCAGAATTCCAATACGTCGAGCCAGCACGCACTTTGAAACCAGATTTTTTTACCACATTAACACATTGTGCAGTTGTGAGAATAGTTATTGAATCGTAGAGCGCACCATTGCAGATATGAGCACCTTTTTGTTCTATCGAAACTGTATATGGAGCTCTGTCAATTGTCGCTGGATAATCACCATCCAAATATGTTGTGTCATCTTTAGCTTTTTTCGCGCTCACAGCCCAGGCGGCAAGAGCCAATATAAGTATTGCAAACTTTAACATTTGAAAAATAAAACTAACTTCTCCACCAGCAATTAGAGGTGCTTTTATACTAAATTTTAATCATCAGACAGCTTTTCCAAAATTCTGAAGAATTTTGTCTATCTAAATAGAAAAGAAATATTTTTATTTATTTAAATGTTTTTTTTTTTTATTTATGATTTTAATCGTTATTTCCGAGAATTTGATATTTTTAATTATATTTTTATACTTCTTAAAAACAATTTTTATACCCTGTACCCCAAGGGTATATTAAATTTGTGCGATTAATATAAATTATGCCTGTGATAGTCCCAATATTCCAACATGGGATGGAACAACAAAAATTTAATTTAAATAGCTCCCCCTACAAATAAACCAATATCCAATACAAAAATGTTTGGTACTAAGATTTTACTTAACTTAAGGTACATAAAGATTGGGTACAGGGTATCTTGCAGTCGTGCACACTCGATTTCAGCGTTTTTTCTTGTTTTTATACCCGCCAAAAATAGTGTGAAGGGTATGTTCAGTTTGTCTGAAAGTTTGTAACGCATTGAAGGAGACGTCGTAGACCCCATAAAGTATATATATTCTTGATCAGCTCGACGAGACGAATCGATCTAGCAATGTCCGTCTTTCCGTCTGTCTGTCTGTCTTTTTTTGTTGAAGATATAAAGATATTAAGCTGAAATTTGGAACTTAAGCTTTTCTCGGCAACGACTGTATTAAGTTCGAGAATAAGAGTGCCACGCCCTTTTTTTTGTATGAAAATAGTTATTATTTATTATAAAAACACATCTAATGTCATCCAACGTCAAATCGGATGTGCCACGCCCATTTTTTTGGTATAGCCCCTATACAAACTTTCCGACCATTTTCGAATTTTTGTATCAAAATGGATATTATTTATTCATGTATTTACTCCATATTGGGTTAAAACTCTTCCAATATCATGGTACCACGACCATTTTTAGGTGTTTCTTCCATACAAACTTACCGCCCATTTCGAGATATTTTCGAGAAATATGTTTTTATACATATCTGTATTTTTAGCTCAAAATTTGAAATGAATATTGTGTGTGAACTTGGGTGACCACTGATGATTTCACATAAACTCTTTAAAGATTCGTGTGACGGTTATTTAAGCTTCGGTTCTACCGAAGTTTACGTTTTTTCTTGTTTTTATTCCAATAATAATTAGATCATTCAAAATCATTGAATATTAATAATAATGTAGAACCGATGTCGCTCCACCAGAATACCAATAAGTCGAGCCACACACATTTAAACAATGGAACTATTTACCTTATGAGCCCATTGGAGCTCTGTTAATAGTTCTAGTTTAATCACCATCCAAATATATTGAGTAATTTTTATGTTTCTTAGCGTTCACAGCGCTGTCTATAGTATTGCAAACTATAACATTTCAAAAATGAAATTAACTTCTGAAACATTAAATACAGGCGCTTTTAAACCAAACTTTAACCATGAACCAGAAACTAAACGATTAAATTTAACACAAATTACGTAAGCACTTTCTCTAAAATTCTGAAGAACTATTATCGATTTAAACAGTTTTTTTTATTTCTGGGAATTGTTATTCACATCGCATATAGTGTGTAACGTGGTATAATCAGTTTGTCGGAAAGTTTGTAACGCATTAAAGTAGATATTGGAGACTATACATAGAATTTTTATTGTTGATCAGCTCGAAGAGATGGGTCGATCTAGCTATGTCCGTCTGAACGCACATTTGTCTTTCAGTTTGAGGATGATGCGCATTTCGTTCGCTCAGTTTAAAAGTTAAAGAAATATTGGTCTGAAGCTTTTCTAGGTCCTATATTGTACTTTATAAGTTTAAATCAAAGTGCCACGCCTCATTTCATTTCATTTTTAAATATTCTACGAATATTCGGATTGTTTTGGCTTCCAAATTGGTAAAAACATTTTATTTCGTTACTACTTAATTGACAATGTGAATTGTTTACAAATTTTGTGGGACGCGCATTTAAAGTTCGGTTTTATCGAAGTTAAAGTTTTTTCTTTGTTATTTATATTTTCAACTTTATACAAATAGTTTTGTTTTCTAATAATGATAAGATTAAAATCTCTTTCTTACAAATGTTCAATTCCATTGAACTAAAACCACACAACTATTAAGTATTTTAGTATTAATTTAGACAATACAAATATAAAAGCAAAGAAAACTAACAAAAATTTGGAAAAACGGTGGTACCGAAGCTTAAAGACCTGTTACACAACACCTTTAATAGTTAATATGTTCACTAAGGGCTTAGATTTAAATTCAAATTTCAAATTTGTATGGAGGCTTTATGTTATATTAGTACGATTCTTATCATGTCGATAGTCTTCACTTAGGTCGACATTGGAATTGATTTTAACAAATTTTAGATGAATTCATTCAGAAGTATTAAATTTTTATACCCGCCACACATAGTGTGAAGGGTATATTCAGTTTGTCGGAAAGTTTGTAACGCACTGAATTAGACGTCGTAGACCCCATAAAAGTATATATTATTGATCAGCTCGATGAGACGAATCGATTAAGCCATGTCCGTCTGTCTGTCTGTCCGTTTGTCTGTCCGTCTGTCTGTCTGTCTGTTTATTTCTTCGCAATTTTTTTGATGAAGATATTTAGATATTACGCCGAAATTTATAACTTAAGCTTTTCTCGGCAACGACTATTATGAGTTCGAGAATTAGAGTGCCACGCCCATTTTTAGGTATAGCCCCCATACAAACTTACCGTTTTTTTCCGATTTTTTGTATAAAAATTGTAATTATTTATGAATGTATTCGCTCCCAATTGTGTAAAAACATTTCTTTTGTCATCCAGTGTCAAAACCAAAATGCCACGCCCTTTTTTAGGCATAGCCCCCATATAAACTTTCCATTTTTTCCGATTTTTCCGATTTTTTTGTAAAAAAATACTAATTATTTATGCATATATTCACTCCAATTTGGCTAAAAACATTCTAATGTCATCCAATGTCAAATCAGATGTGCCACGCCCATTTTTCGGTATAGCCCCCATACAAACTATCGGACCATTTTCGATTTTTGTATGAAAATGGTTATTATTTATTCATGTATTTACTCCATATTGGGTAAAAACTCTTCCAATATCATGGTGCCACTCCCATTTTCAGGTGTTTTTTGCATACAACCTTACCGCCCGTTTCCAGATATATTCGAGAAATATGTTGTTATACATATCTGTATTTTAAGCTCAAAATTTTAAATTAATATTGTGTGTAAACTTAGGTGACCAATGATGATTACACATAAACTATTTAAAGATTCGTGTGACGGGTATTTAAGCTTCGGTTCTACCGAAGTTAACGTTTTTTCTTGTTTCATATAAAAACTCGAAAATGGGCTGTTGGTTTGTATGGGGGCTATACCTAAAAATGGGCTGGCACCTTGGTTTTGACATTGAATGACATAAGAATTGTTTTTATCCAATTGTGACTGAATATATTCATAATTCTATGGCGAAAAGGAAAAACTGCTTAAGTCTGATTTTACTGATTTGCAGAAGAGCACTTTCTAAGTTTAAAATAATTTCTGTCATTGAATGGCATAAGAAGTGTTTTAACCCAATAATATCCATTTTCCTACAAAAATTAGAAATGGGCGTTTTTTTTGGTACCTAGGACCAATAAAACTTTAGTTTAAAATTTAGGTGTATCTTAAAACAATCTGAGTAAAACGCATAGCCTTATACAGACAGACAAAAATACAGACGGACATGGCTACATCGATTCGCCTCAACGAGCTGATCAAGAATATATTTACTTTATAGGGTATCCGATGCCTCCTTGAATGCGTTTCAAACTTTCGGACAAACTGAGTATACCCGTTTACACATGTGTAACGGGTATAAAAACAAGCAAAAACGTTAACTTTGGTGGAAGCGAAGCTGAAATACCGCACACGAATCTTTAAATAGTTTAGTGTGAGTATCGGTGGCTTAGATAGATCAATGGTCTGATTAACTTTAAGTTTATATACAATATTGAATATCAATATTTTCAGCTAAAAATATAAAAGATAATCAAATAGATTTGCTTGAATACATCAGAAAAAAGAGAGATTATTTTGCAAGGTTATACGTTACAATAGCCCTATCTGTATCATATCAATGGTGTGTACAAAGAAGATATTAGATGTGTTTTTACCCAATTTGAAGTGAAATACATTTATAAATAAAATTAAATGTTTATATGGAGGCTATTCAGAAAAATGGTGCAATACTAGCTTAAGTTTAAAATTTCATGTTATTATCTTTAAGACTTAGCAAATGAATCACCTTTAAACTGTAGTATGTCAAGAACTACAAACCCAACATATTGTAGTCTACACAAATGTAATATGACCGAATGTGACACTATGTTGACTTTTACATAACGCATCATTACCCTAATATTCTGCGCACTCATATATATAACTTGGTTTATAATATTCATCTCTCTATTTTCATTACTGAGCGAATAAATTTAGCAGCTTCAAACAAACTGACAGACGGACGGACATTGTTTTATCGATCTGTCACGTCGTGCTGACACCATTTGGAAACAACATAAAATTATATTTTAGAGCTCTAGAAGTCAACGAAAATCTTTGAAATTTATATTCTTTTGAACGACAAATTTATAAATCATCCGAAAATCTAGTTTAATTTAGCAGTCTGATGACAGTTAAATTAATGTTTTTTTTTTAATATTCAACATAATTTTCCGATTAAAAGATCTTTGAAATAGGAATAAATAATATACAAACTAGGCCGAACGAAATTTTGAATGTATAGATGTCATATCGATACTTTCTCAATATCGATGACATATCGATATTTTCTCTATATCGATGTCATATCGATATTTTCTCAATATCGATGTCATATCGATATTTTCTCGATATCGATGTCATATCGATAGTTTCTCTATATCGATGTAATATCGATAGTTTCTCTATATCGATATCATATCGATATTTTCTCAATATCGATGTCATATTGATATTTTCTTTATATCGGTGTCATATCGATTCTTTCTCAATATCGATGACATATGGATATTTTCTCAATATCTATGTCATATTGATATTTTCTCAATTTCGATGTCATGTCGATACTTTCTTAATATCGATGTCATATCGATATTTTCTCAATATCGATGTCATATCGATACTTTCTCGATATCGATGTCACATCGATATTTTCTCAATATTGATGTCATATTCAAAGTTTCTTTATATCGATGTCAAATCGATACTTTCTCAATATCGATGACATATCGATATTTTCTCAATATCTATGTCATATTGATATTTTCTCAATTTCGATGTCAGGTCGATACTTTCTCAATATCGATGTCATATCGATATTTTGTAAATATTATTCTCTCTATCTCTCAAGCTTATCGAAAAATATCGATACATTTTGCGAAGTTTTCAATTGTTATTTAAACTTCAAAATAAGGAAGTTAACTACCTTTAAAAAATTTTATTTTCTCGTTCAAAATTACGCAAAAGCAAAACGAAATAAAAAGTAAAAAAATTGTATGACATTTTAGCATTCACGACAACGTTCGTGTCTGGAGGCCATAATTAAAGTAGTGCTTTCGTTAACTTACATTTTAACATTTCATTTTTCCAAGTGAATTGTATGCCTTTGAGTTTTTTTTTTTTTTTTTTTTTTTTTTTTGTTCTCGACGTTTTTAGAATTTTAACTCCCACGAAAGCAATGTCGATGACATCCAGCGACAATTTGGGTTGGCTTTGTACTTTTTTTGTTTTTATTTTTTTGTTGCAGCATCGAAATCATTTTTACTTGGTCAGTATGAGGGACTGGCATTAAATCATTAGAACTGGCAACTGCTCGTATGTTTTGCTTTTACACACATACATACACACACACATGACTCATTGCTGTGTGGCAAATTAAAGACAACATGTGGCTTGGGGAAAAAAAAACTGAAGTGAAATGCCTGGGTGAGTTGATTGTGTGGCACTCGCTGCATGCTTTTATTGTCCTTAAAACATTTTTGTATGCGTTTGCTGTTGTGTGGCTCTGTGCTTTCTATTATTATATTTTTTTTCTCTTTTTTATGTGTTTTAATTATTTTATAGCTTTTGTTTTTTTTCGAGAATTTTTTTCGCAATGGCTTTACGGCACATTTTTAATTGCGTTAATTGTGGAAAATTGTGGCAGTTTACTTGGGAATTTGTGCTGATTTTATGCAGCTGATTTTCTTTACTCTAGAGATACTGTATACGTGTATGAATGCTAAAATAATTAGCAAATTTTCATTAAAATATAAAAAAAAAATTATATGAATATTTTTTGCATTTATTTATTAAATACTTTTGCTAGTATACTGACCTACACATTAAATATTTTAATAACCGCATTCATTCAAATCGAACGCCTACAAATTTTCCAGCATTTTTTCGCTATAAACAAACGTTTACAAAAGAAAAGAAAAAAGTCAACGTATTTTTTTTATGATAAAACGCCTAAAAGCATGCAACGTAAAAATAATAATCAATAAATTTGGCAGCAGTCACTGAAGGCACACGAAATAAAAGAAAAGTTGACAAAAGAAAAAAATAATAATAATTTAAAGAAAAAAATGTAAGAAGAATAAGCACAAAAGCAAGTAATGAATGAAAATTACATGCAAAAAAACGCATTGGAAAAAATTGCTTTTTATAATGGAAAAAAATTATTAATTGTAAAAAACTAAGGCGACAATGTTATGACATTCATCAAAAGTTAAATAAAAGTATAAAAATAAAAACGCGAAAAAAAATTATGTGTTGAAAGGCGTTGATTAGGCGTCAAGGTGAACCATATCTACTCATAAATAAATAGCAGCTTACATATTCGCTATATATATATAGCAGCTAAATGGGCGCTAGGCATGAATAAGCTAAAAACAAAAAAAAAAAAAAAAAAACAATAGTTAAAATATGGTCAGGGTTTCTAGTATTTATAATATTTTTTTACAGTGGAGACAAATGGATGATTCTGTTGTAAAATGTTATTTACTTTGACAAAGCTTTGAAACTTTAATTAAGATTTTTCGTTGTTATGTATAATCTAAAAAAAGATCTTAAAGAAATATCTTAAAGA
The DNA here is from genome assembly GCA_018903435.1 of Leucophenga varia. Classification (NCBI taxonomy): domain Eukaryota; kingdom Metazoa; phylum Arthropoda; class Insecta; order Diptera; family Drosophilidae; genus Leucophenga; species Leucophenga varia. Next base: position 97,252 of record JAEIFJ010002901.1, read on the forward strand.
CAAAATTAACGGAAAATCTCAAAAAGCCTACCACCATCCCGACATTATAATATATATTTTAATATGTTTTCCTTTTTGAAACCTCAATAGATCTTTTAGGAAGGTAAATATTAGCTTGAAACTACTGTTGCACAGGTTTGAACAATGGGTTTCAAGATGTGTGTTCGTTTGTCTTTATTATTTTACTCATGGCTTCTGAAAATTTCAAGAATTGCTTTTCTTTTACTGGTGAAACCAGACCACGTAATCAAGAAGGTGAGCATTTTTTTGCAGTTTATAAGCAACTTGAATTTTGACAAAAGTCATTTCCAACTGACTACTTCTCTGAAAGCCTTAGTTCAATACTTTACCTACAATTACACAGGCCGACAATTTTAAGAATCTTGGGATGTATATAGAGAATTTAAATTCGCCTTTTACAATTTCTTGCTCAGAATTATTTGTGATATTTTGGTACAAAAAGATTAAAGCACGTTTTTTTTTCGAATTTTTAAGTAAAAATATCTTGAAAAACATGCGAGATGAAATAACTATGACCACATTTTCGGAACAGCGGGTCAAAATCCTTTGTTTGCACTAATACTGACCCCGGTTCCTCTTAATCTTTTGGTAGCACTAATCCACTTCCTGGTTCCCCTTGTTCGTTAAATTTAGTCGCCTTGTGTTATCATCTATACTGGTCGGCATAAGTATTTAGACAAGATGAAAAAAAAGTATCTTTAGATTTACATTTGTAAAGGGTGATTTTTTAAGAGCTTGAGAACTTTTAAAAAAAAAACGCATAAAATTTGCAAAATCTCATCGGTTCTTTATTTGAAACGTTAGATTGGTCCATGACATTTACTTTTTTGAAGATAATTTCATTTAAATGTTGACCGCGGCTGCGTCTTAGGTGGTCCATTCGGAAAGTCCAATTTTGGGCAACTTTTTCGAGCATTTCGGCCGGAATAGCCCGAATTTCTTCGGAAATGTTGTCTTCCAAAGCTGGAATAGTTGCTGGCTTATTTCTGTAGACTTTAGACTTGACGTAGCCCCACAAAAAATAGTCTAAAGGCGTCAAATCGCATGATCTTGGTGGCCAACTTACCGGTCCATTTCTTGAGATGAATTGTTCTCCGAAGTTTTCCCTCAAAATGGCCATAGAATCGCGAGCTGTGTGGCATGTAGCGCCATCTTGTTGAAACCACATGTCAACCAAGTTCAGTTCTTCCATTTTTGGCAACAAAAAGTTTGTTAGCATCGAACGATAGCGATCGCCATTCACCGTAACGTTGCGTCCAACAGCATCTTTGAAAAAATACGGTCCAATGATTCCACCAGCGTACAAACCACACCAAACAGTGCATTTTTCGGGATGCATGGGCAGTTCTTGAACGGCTTCTGGTTGCTCTTCACTCCAAATGCGGCAATTTTGCTTATTTACGTAGCCATTCAACCAGAAATGAGCCTCATCGCTGAACAAAATTTGTCGAAAAAAAGCGGATTTTCTGCCAACTTTTCTAGGGCCCATTCACTGAAAATTCGACGTTGTGGCAGATCGTTCGGCTTCAGTTCTTGCAGGAGCTGTATTTTATACGGTTTTACACCAAGATCTTTGCGTAAAATCTTCCATGTGGTCGAATAACACAAACCCAATTGCTGCGAACGGCGACGAATCGACATTTCACGGTCTTCAGCAACACTCTCAGAAACAGACGCAATATTCTCTTCTGTACGCACTGTACGCATTCGTGTGGTTGGTTTAATGTCCAATAAAGTAAACTGAGTGCGAAACTTGGTCACAATCGCATTAATTGTTTGCTCACTTGGTCGATTATGTAGACCATAAATCGGGCGTAAAGCGCGAAACACATTTCGAACCGAACACTGATTTTGGTAATAAAATTCAATGATTTGCAAGCGTTGCTCGTTAGTAAGTCTATTCATGATGAAATGTCAAAGTATACTGAGCATCTTTTTCTTTGACACCTTGTCTGAATCCCGCGTGATCTGTCAAATACTAATGCATGAAAATCCTAACCTCAAAAAAATCACCCGTTACAATTTATAGCTTTGTTGATCTGTTATATTATATAATCATTTTGAATGTACTATTTCATGTCGAATCCAAATATCAAATCAAAATTCTTCAAAGTTGAACGGTTTGGAGATATTATTGTCTTAAATTTCATGTTTTTTGATAAAATAATATCATTTTCAAATAGTAATATCTTTGGTTCTGATAGTCTAATCGTCATGTTTATAACAAAAGATAACTTCGTAATTTTATTGTCTATCAAGCATCTGAACAAAGCTTTAGGAACTATTCACAAATTTTTTTAAGTATCAGCCAGGTTCCCATTTTCGAAATTTTAAAATTTTGTGATTTATTTTTCAAATAAATTTCTATAATATTATAATTCTCAAACAGTTTGAGCATTACAATATAGGAGTTTCTGAATAATCGAATATGAGACGTCAACAAGAGCCATGAAAAATTACCTTAATAAATACTGTGGATGACAAAGACAAAGTCAGCTGATCTCGCAGAAACTAATATATTGTTATGCATTAACTGTTTGAGAATTATAAGATTACAAAAATTTATTTGAAAAGTAAATCACAAAATTAAAAAGTTCGAAAATGGGAGCCTGGCTGTATAATAGAGTATAATAAAGTATAATTGGGTCAAATCAAACAGTTCCTTAACTAATGATCTGAAAGTAATAACATGAAATTTTAGACAGTATCTCCAAAACCGTTGAAAGTTGAACTTTGAAGAAATTTGATTTCATTTTTAGATTCTGCATGAAATTGTACATAAAAAATTTTTATATAATACAACAGATGAACAAAATCATAAATTGTATAGATGTAAATCTGAAGATATGTTTTTTTCATCTTGTCTAAATGGTTTTGCTCATACAGTGATGCTGGAAACCAAACGAGTTGGGTACAATTGTGCTGAGCAATTTCTTTTAGAGATAAGCAAACTCTATAATTATCGAGAGCAGCTTGATAGACAAATACATTGCTACGATTTCTGAAAGAGCCTTTATAGAATATATTCTGCGACGAAGAAAGAACAGACGGACGAAATATTAGAACGACACTATAACACTTTAAAGTCAATTAAATACACTGGTAAATAGAGGGACAAACAGACATGATTATAGACATAAGTATTTGTTTAAGTTTTTTTTTTAACTATCCCAACATATTTTTATTTTATTAAAAAATACAAGCTTCACTTCTATTTGACTACTTTCTCAGAATAATTTGAGCTAATAAGCAAACTTAAGCTTAAAAGATAAAAATTTATAATTACAAAAGCCAAAAGAAAGCTAGCTTCAAATATTGTAAAAAAGTCGTTGGCTTGTACAAAGTTCAAACTTCAAATAAAAACCAGTTTGCTTGACAAACCTTTCGCATATCAAACACACCAAGACGTATGACTCGCAAAAAAAAAAAAAAATGAAGCGATAGACCAATAGCAGACAAAATAAATAATATGCTTCTCACAGATACATAATAAATAATAAATAAAACATAAATAAATAAGCACAAATTGATTCTTTCTTTTTTTTTTATTTTTTTTCTAAGTCGCGCTTGGCTTCAGCTACAAAAATCATATAAAAGCAAGCTTTTCATACAATCTAACAAACAGTAACAAAGCGCAATAGCAACTGAACAGTTCTACTATTCTGAAAAAAAAATATTATAATACAAAATGAAATTCTTCATTGTCTTCGCTTTGATTGCTGTGGCTAGCGTAAGTGTTCGGCTTCGAAGAACTTATCATTTTTTTCTAACTAATAAATTTTTTCACAGGCTGCCGATTTCACTGAGGAACAAAAGGCAAAGGCACACGCAAATGCTGCTACTTGCATTAAACAGGAAGGTGTCACCAAGGAACAAGCTGTTGCCTTACGTTCTGGAGATTTCTCTGCCGTAGATGATAAGACTAAATGTTTTGCTAACTGCTTCTTGGAACAGTCTGGTTTCATTGTTGAGGGTAAAATTCAAGAGGATGTAATCAATACAAAATTGGGACCCGTTTTTGGTGCCGATACTGTCAAGAGTGTACAGAGCAAATGTAACAGTTTAAAGGGTGCCGATAAGTGTGATACCAGCTATCAACTTTACAAATGTTATTACGAACAGAAGGCTGCTTTTTAAGTAATAAAAAAAAAAAAACACTGCGAAAAAATTGCCCCTACTTTTTAAATGATTCCGATTTATGAAATAAAAAAAAGAACGATTATAAAAAAGAGAAATACTTAGACTTCTATTTATTTGTAGCAGTTTACAAACAGCGCTGTGCGATTATTTTTGAAAGTGTCAATTATAATCGATTTCAAAATAATAACATTTTTTTTTTTTCGATTAATCGATTTCTTTTCGTTAAAATGGTCGTTTTGTCACAGTCTCCAGCCAAAAATACAGAATGTTCTAGTGCAAAACAACAGATAGAACTGTGCAATTAATTTTTAAATATCGATTATAATTGATTTCTTCGATAAATAGATTTTTTCGATTAATTAATAATTTTTTAATCACTTTTTTCCGATGAATTTTTGCACACTAAAAATTTACGAATTTTATAATACAAAACATCACACACACCCATTGTACCTGAATTTGGTTTAGCTAAATAGCTGTAAGCCTAAACTAAAAAGTAGTCCAGAAACTATGCCACAAACAACAAAAACAACAATGTCAACGAGGTCATTTTGCATGTGAATGTATGACAGTCGTATGAACTATGACTCGCCTACACTTGTGTATTATGATAAACTATAATTTTTCCTTGTTTTTTTTTTTTTTTTTCATTTATTTTGCTATATAATTTTTGGCGCATGTCGTGTGAATTTCAATTAACTCAACAATGAGCTCAAGCGCAAATGAGCGCACTCAAAAAAATTTTTACTGCTGACAGTTGAAAAATTATACAGTTTACAGCTTTTGACAGTTGAAGAGCAACCGACGAAAAGATACAAATCAGCAAAAGTCAGGCAATGTATAACATCGAAACCGAACCAAACCAAACCACAGCTTCATACGCAGACAGATACAATATAAAAAAAATAAAAACACAAATAAAATACTTGTAGCAATATAAAATAATAAAAAAAAAAAGCCATTGCCTATTTACTGACGTGCTATAATTTCCACTTATAAAATTTTAATACTATATTTTGCTACAGAACGCATTTAAGTAATTAAGTCATAAAATAAAAACAAGAAATTATTTATAGAAACAAAAAAAAAAAAACAATTAACATAAAATAGACAAAAATATTATGACCAATAAGAAAGCTATGAACAAAGTACCCCCAACCAAAAAAAAAGAAAACATAATAAAAAAAGTTCATAAAAGTAGAAAAACAAATAAATTGCAATTGTTTAGCACGCTGCTTCTATGGGAAAAAAAAAAAAAAAAATAAAATAAAATAGCAGGAAGTCGCCATATTGCGTTATATACAAAATGGTGTACAGCAGCAAGTATCCGTATGCCTTGTGGGAGCATACAAATTAATCGCTTTATGTGTGCGTCTGCATTAAATAGAATGAAAAAAACGAAAAAATTAAAATTATTATAACAAAGTTTATATATTTTTGGTGCACTAAGAACTTTTAAGCATTTTATGTACTGCAAAGTTGTGTCTTTTATAAATATTTTTTTTTTTTTTTTGCACTTTGTGCTTTCGTTGCTTTTCAATGTTTCATAATTTATTTAAATTTATATTCTTTTTATAAAGTTTGTTAATAGACTAAACGGTTTATTACTTGCATTTAAACTTAACAATAAAAAAAATTTAAGAATTAGGTACTTAGTGCTATTTAATGCAAAAAACAATAACTGAAATCGATTTATTCACGTTCCGTATATAAATCATATGAGCTGTAGAAGTGGTATCTAGGCGTAACAAATAAACAGCATCGATATCAATATGGTTTGCATAAATCGTATTGTATATCGGTCGCTGCACATCTCTAGAAATCGTACAAAGTGTGTGAGCTGAAAAAAGTGCAATAAAATGATTGTGAACCTACAAGATTAAAAAAAAAAACTAAGAAGAACCTGTTCTGATAATGAAAAATAACGAATATGATTACCAGCGTTGCTACTAAGCTAACTTCGAAATAAAACGATCCACCAATGTCCCTCCGGATGCATATTTTCCTATACTTGCCTCACCACGTATACTTAACAACACAATGCGACATAAAAAATATAATTCCAAATTTTATAGTAGATGTTGTTGGTCTGGTCGAATAAAAAAAAAAAAAAAGAAAGAACGCTATAGTCGAGTATGCTCGGCTGTAAGAGATACCGTACCCAATCTTTATTTACTTTAATTTAAGTGTTACCTTAGTAGCATACTTTACTGTATTGGGTTTTCATACAAAAACTCAAAAAAATGGGGTAAATTTGTAGGGGAGCTAAACTTAAAATTGTTTTTGGTACTATCTTTATTTCGATATATCATTAGTAGGGCGGGTCGTTTTTACCTACAATTTTCGATTTTCATCTTCAATGTGCAGACGAAAGGCATCGTCGTACATCAATCGGTTTGTGTATACAAATTCTGGATATGTGAACCCAGCTTTTGAGCCCTATTAGCGTCCTAAATTCGAAAAAAAAGTATTTAACGACCCGCCGTACTGGGCACTAGAGCGGGACGCTAATAGGGCGGGACGCCAATAGGGCTTAAAAGCTGTGTTCACATATCCAGAATGTGAGTACACAAACGTAGCTTTTTTACGACCCGTCCTAATCATTAGGACCATCATAGGCATAATTTATACTAAATTTAAAGTTCCTACAATAAGAATCAAAGAAGTTTTCATGCAAAAACCCAAAATTTTAGGGTAGATTTGTATGGGGGCTGCCCCTTAAAATGGGACTAGAGAAAAACAGTTTGTAGGTGATCATTTGAAGAGTCAAACATGGTGACCCTATCTCTTATAGTCTCCGAGATAAGCTAGATCGACTCTCCTTGCAATGCTGATCAAAAAAATATATATATACTTTATAGGGTCTATCCTGCCTTCTTCAGTCTGTTGCATACCGAGAGAGCTCGAATATAGTAGAGGTTGTAGGTCTGGTCGAGTAAAACTATATGCTTAGAATTTTTGGGGAACCCTTAAAAATCTGAATCTAACGTCAAAAAATGAGTTTTCCCTCTTTTTTTACTTAATAAAATATAACTCCGTAAGTTACGAACCAATTTTTATTTTTATACCCGCCACATATAGTGTGAAGGGTATTATCAGTTTATCGGAAAGTTTATAATGCATTAAAAGAGGCATCGGAGACCCCATAAAGTATATATATTCTTGATCAGCTCGATAAAGCGAATCGATCTAGCCATGTCCTCTGTCTGTCCGCCTGTCCGTCAGTTTATTTCAACGCGATTTACTCGGTACAACTGGAGATACTTAGTCAAATTTGAATATGAAAGTACCACGCCCATTTTTAGGTATAGGCCCCATACAATCTTTCCGTTTTTATCGATTTTTTGTATGAAAATATTTTTTATTTATGCATATATTCAATCAAAATTGGGAAAAAACACTTCTACTGTCATCCAATGTCAAATCAAATTTGCCACGCCTATTTTAAGGTATATCACCATACAAACTTAATGCCCATTTTCAAACTTTTGTATGAAAATGGTTATTTTTAGTAATGTTTTGACTCCAAATTGGGTAACAGACACTTTTAATATCATCCAATATCAATTCTTAAGTGCCACGCCCATTTTTTTGGCATAGGCCCCATACAACGTGAGTTGCATCAGACCATTGACCCCCGTCGCATCCCATCTCGAAGTTCTATTTAAGCCACTGATGATAACACATTATCAATTTAAAAATACGTGTGACGGGTATATAAGCTTCGGTTCCACCGGAGTTAACGGTTTTCCTTGTTTTAAATTTTTTTGGTGTAAAAAACTTTAACCTTTCGATTATCAGTGACGTAGATTAAATTCCGCCAAGGGGTTGTGTGGGGAAAACTAAAAATGGGGCTCAAATAAGAAAAATATAAAAAAAATTGAAGGTGCATGTTATAAGGGCCAGATCATGGGATGACAGAAGAAGTGATTTTTGGAGTGAATATATTCATAAACATACAAAAACTCAAAAATGGGCAGTTTTAATTACACTTGAACTGCTTTAAGTTTCAGAGCAGAAAAATCTTTATAGTTTCGAATTAAATTGCTTTACTACAATAAATTCTTGCATTATCTCTGCAGCAACACTTCAAATAAAGTCAAACTATAACGCGTACTAAACTTCAAACGCATTTATACAGTAACAATTTTCAATGGAATTTTACAATTTTTTTTTCCCGACTGTAAGTATTTTGCTTTTGCTGCGTTTTAAGCTCTCAATGCTACTTTTTTTTTTGTAATTTTTTCAGATTTTTTTTTTTTTTTTTTTTTTTTGCGAAAATGTTAAGCTCTTAAAAAGCAACTTGAATGTTTATTGAATTCCAGTTAGTTTTCATTTGCTACAGAGTGAAAGAAATGTCGACGACAATGACAATGTGAAAACGATACAAGCAGCTTCAGTGAAGACAATCACACACACACACACAGAACACGACGTATGAGTAACGCAGTTTATGAACAGCAGCATGTGTGTATGTATCTGTGTGTGTCTGTATGAGTTTGTATAATGCATAACGACAAATACCAAGCAAAACAGCAAAGGAAATTCTTTTGTGACAAACTCTTTTTTACTTCACAACAGTTTGCAATACGTCGCACATACCGCACATACGCCCCAAACACACACACACACTCACTACACTATTATTATTATTGCTGTTGCTAACACTCCTGTTTTTATGCTACTGCTGCTCTGCTGCTGCATCCTTGATATACTATAAAGCAATATTGGTATAGGTATGTTACGTATACGCAACGACGTATCGCTTTTGAACAATTTTGCAGCCAGGTATGCGTATCATTGTATTTTATTTCGTTTCGTTTCATTTCGTTGTATAAGGATGTTATCGAAGGATAAGAAGCAAAAGTCAGCTTAAAACTTGCGTTTAGAACGCATCAATGTCGTTTGATATTCTTTTTTTTTCTTCTATGTACTACTACTACTCTTATTGCTGCTGTTGTTGTTGTTAGTTTGGAATTTTTAATAAACGTTAAAAAAGAATGACTCGAAACTTTCTCATAACATACTAAAGCACTTATGCGGTACGTTTAGTGGCTGCTTTTTGGGATAGAAGTCGTTATTGGCACGCCACAAAATAACTACAACATACACATACATACATACCAACTTTGCACTGTTCTTGGCTTAAATCGTAATTGAAATGTTTGTGTTGCATTTGAGATTTTTTTTTTTTTTACTTTCTAGAGTTTATTTTCAAGAGTTTCTTTTACATTTGGCATCTTCTTCTTCTTCTTTTGATTTTAAAAGTTTTCTACTTGCGGTCAACACTTCTGCGGCTGTTTTTTCTAATCGAAAACTTTTTGTGTGAAGTGCATGCTGACAGCAGTGTGCGCGCAAACAGCTAAAAATGTTGAAAAGTATAAAAAAAACAAAGTTAAAGTAAAAATAAAAATAAAAAATTAAAAAAAAAAACTTTACAGGGTGCACACCTTTTGTTAAACTTTTCGGACAAGTCAAGAAAAAAAAAGCACCATAAATCTTTTACTCTACGACAACATTTGTGGTGTGAGTGAAAAGATAACAAAATTAAAAATGGTGCGAAAAAATATGCTGTGCGGTGTTAAATTTGTGGATACATTAAATTAAAAAAATATCTACCATATATATAAATAAACTTTTATTTTTTTAGCTTACATACAAAGCTTATTTGTACACTTCTTTTGAATGTAGAAATGCTATAACAAAATTCTACTAAACTTTGTCACAATAAATTGGAATGTAAAATATTTCTGAAGGTTATAAAGGGTGGTTAAATTTCAAGGGCCGATGTTGATTTTGAATAAAACACGAATTTTTTAGGAAATTATTGACATTTCTTTTTATTATGATATATTGGTATGACTCAATTATGTGTGGAACAAAATATCGGCCAAATGGCCGCCACGGCTTCGGCGGCACACGTCCATTCGATTTTCGATGACGCTGAGGCATAATTGAGGTTCAATTTCGTTAATGTGCCGAATTATCTCATCCTTTAGCTCTTGAATTGTTGTTGGCTTGTTGGCGTACACCTTTTCTTTCAAATAACCCCAAAGAAAGAAGTCCAACGGTGTCAAATCACATGATCTTGGCGGCCAGTTGACATCGCCGCGGCGAGAGATTATTCGGCCATCAAATTTTTCGCGCAAAAGAGCCATTGTTTCGTTAGCTTTGTGGCAAGTGGCACCGTCCTGTTGAAACCACATATCGTCCACATCCATATCTTCCAATTCAGGCCACAAAAGTTTGTTATCATCTCACGATAGCGAACACCATCCACAGTAATTGCCTGGCCAGCCTCATTTTCGAAGAAGTACGGCCCTATGATGCCGCCAGCCCATAAACCGCACCAAACAGTCACTCTTTGTGGATGCATTGGTTTTTCGACAATCACTCTTGGATTCTCATTCGCCCAAATGCGGCAATTCTGCTTATTGACGTATTCACTGAGGTGAAAATGTGCCTCATCACTGAAGATGATTTCCTTCGAAAATCTATCATCCACTGTTGCCATTTCTTGCCACCATTCTGACCATCGACGACGCTTGAAATGGTAAAGAGGCTTTAGTTCTTTAGTCAATTGAACCTTGTAAGCGTGTAAATGCAAGTCTTTATGCATAATATTCACCAACGACGAGCGTGTGAGGTGCAATTGTTGGCCACGACGACGAGTACGAGCTGTACGAGCATGCACTGGTGTTTTCACATCTCCTACAGACCCGGTTGTGTATCTTTCCATGGTTCAAATTGAGTTAGTCTGAAGTTGAGAAATGTCAAAAGAAATGCAGGAAAAAACTTGACGTTTTGGTGTGGTTCACATTCAACATTAGCCCTTGAAATTTAACCACCCTTTATTTACAAGGAACACTACGGAATCCGTACACACGGTTTCGAGTGAATCAAGGTTTTTCTTTTAAAATATGGAAAAATATTGGATACGTTTTTTTTGTTATGTGCAAAGGCTCAAATTTAAAGGTTGAAACTATCCCTCAATAAGTTTACTTTGATGTATGAAGGCACTCAACTTTATACAGAGAATTAAAAAAAGGGTAGTCTAAACAATTAAAGGGTTATAGAAAACATGTTTATAAAAGTTAAAACTTTTAAATATCTCAAAAAAGAGTCTTCGATAACAAAAATTTTTTTTTGGATCACCTAGGCTAGGGTGACCTACCTTAAAGGTCAAAAAAATACGTATCTTATCTTTTTCCATATTTTTTAAAGAAAAAAATTAAAAAATATTAAATTTTCTGCCTTTATTTTAGTAACACGAATACCCTACATAGCAGCTCAAACGAGAGAGGGAGAGGAAAAGGCAGGACAACTTCACGGATACTAGTACAAGTACTATTTTTTTAAGGGACCCATTGTATTGTGAAGACAAAAACATACTTTGAAGTATGAATCTTTCTTCTTTTTTTGATCTTTGAACAAAAAAAATTGCAAGCAAAAAAAAAAACGAAAAACAAAAAAGCAGCAGCAATAAGCAATAAGCCAATAGCAGACAAGCTTTATGCAGAAAAATAATAAATAAAACATAAATAAATAAGCAAAAACTGATTCTTTCTTTTTTTTTTTTTTTTCCTAAGTCACGCTTGGCTTCAGCTACAAAAATCATATAAAAGCAAGCTTTTCATACAATCTAACAAACAGTAACAAAGCGCAATAGCAACTGAACAGTTCTACTATTCTGTAAAAAAATTATTATAATACAAAATGAAATTCTTCATTGTCTTCGCTTTGATTGCTGTGGCTAGCGTAAGTGTTCGGCTTCGAAGAACTTACCTTTTTTTCTTACTAATAAATTTTTCCACAGGCTGCCGATTTTACTGAGGAACAAAAGGCAAAGGCACACGCAAATGCTGCTACTTGCATTAAACAGGAAGGTGTAACCAAGGAACAAGCTGTTGCCTTACGTTCTGGAGATTTCTCTGCCGTAGATGATAAGACTAAATGTTTTGCTAACTGCTTCTTGGAACAGTCTGGTTTCATTGTTGATGGTAAAATTCAAGAGGATGTGATCAATTCAAAATTGGGACCCGTTTTTGGTGCCGATACTGCCAAGAGTGTACAGAGCAAATGTAACAGTCTAAAGGGTGCCGATAAGTGTGATACCAGCTATCAGCTGTACAAGTGTTATTACGAACAGAAGGCTGCCTTTTAAGTAAAAAAAAAATACTTTGAAAAAATTACCCCAATAAACACAACTCTTGTAATGATTCCGATTTATGAAATAAATAAAAAAAAATGAATACTTAAAATTTCAATGTTTAACAATTTTATATCAGCAGCTGGCTCTGTGCGATTACTTTAAAATATTAACTATAATCGATCTCAAAAAAATTGTTTTTGATTAATCGATTTCTTTCCGATTAAATGCGCAGTTTGTTATATAACTACTAGAAGTTTTCAAGTTATAATAAATGGGAAGACTTGTTTTTAGAAGTCAATTCTGTATAAAGCTCTTCAGTAGTGTAAAGAAGATACTAAAAAATACCAAACTTTAAATACTTGTTACCAGATTTATCGTGGCTTTCATCTCAGTTAAATATTCTGCAAGTCAAAACAATATAATAAAACTGCTTATATTAGGGTGCAAGTCCACAGTTGGCTTCAGTCTCTTGCTCTGTACCAAAATTAGTTTCTCAAAATTCTCAGTATTTTTTTTATTATTATTTTCCTTATTTTTGGAACAAACAAGTGAGAAGAGTATCAAAGCTTGAATTCTTTACAACATTACAATTCCTTTTCTTTTCATCAAAAAAAAAGTTTCTGCAAACAAAAAAAGAAGTCCGAAAACATAGCCAAGCAACGCCATAAAAAAGTCTCTAGAGGCCTTTGCAGCATCGCAAGTGTATTAAATGAAAATAATTTCAAGCCACAGCCAACAACTAATGCCAACATCCCCTAAAATTTCCACTAATAGACCAAAACTGTTTCATATAACTAAAATTATGTTTTAATTTCTATAAACTTCATCACAATCAAACAGACAATTTCTTAACATACAAAATTACGCACTCATTCATTCATTCAATCATTCATTTTGGACACAATTCTAAGCCGCTTATTCAATTCCAATAAAGCCAACAAAATTTTCAACAATTGCTTCAATCAGTTGCGAAAGTTTATTTGTTACTTTAGCAGCAAAGTTAGGATATTTCCTATTTGGTAACCACTACAAAGCATCCTTAACAATTACTTGTCATTCTCTAATGAATAGCAAGCTTCAAGAAGCCACCTGTCTATTTGTCTGACTGACTGCCTGACTGTCAGTGTCTAAAAGATTAACTTAATTTTTTAATATTTTTTTTTTTTTTTTTTTCATTTCTCGTAATACCTGCTCCGCTCAACACTGACAGCGCTAAAATAAATTGGCTTCATTGTCAAATGCCGGAAAATGCGTAAAAGTGAAAGTTTCCTTGTTCGCTGAGTGTGTAATTATTTGCCTTTCATTCCAAACTTAAGCTGGAAAATTCACTTTCATTGAGTTTGTATCTTCTTCTTTACAACATTTCTTGGTAGCAACCAACTTTTTTAATTGTTCAAGTTTGTAGCGCATAAATGAGTTGTTATAAAAATAAGATTATGTTCATTAAATAGTTGCTGATTAGCACAATATTTTGAGTGTTTATTGTGTATTTGATTAACTGCAAAACTGTTATGAAAACTTAATTTAATGTAGAGCTCATTAGTTTATAAAGGAAAAATTCGGAGGATGGAGTGAATTTTTAACTTAAATGAAAGTTTAGCAGGTGCAAAATTTCCATTTTCTAGAGATGTGCTGCTGCCGATTTACAACTTACCATCGATACACTTATCATTGTTTTAATAAATATTCTAAGCAACAAAAATGACTGAAAATTTCCAAAAACGTCTTAGTTTTTTAGAGATGTGCTGCTGCCAAAATACAACGTATACGCTACTATTGATAAACTACTCGTTGCTTTAAGTTTGAAATTTATAGCATAAATAAAAGTTATAAACAACAAAAATTACAGTGAATTTCCAAAATAAAACTTAATTTTCTAGAGATGTGCTGCCGTCGATATTCAACGTATCGATATATTACTCGTTTCTTTAAGTTTGAAGTTTATAGCAGAAGTAAATATTCTAAACAACAAATTATACGAGTAATAGTTTATTTTTAATTTTCAAAAACGCTTTCATTTTTTAGAGATGTGCTGCTGCCGATGCACAATTCATACATTACTATCGATATACAGATCGTTGCTTTAAGGTTAAACTTTATAGCTTAGATAAATATTTTAAGCCACAAATGATACGAGTTATAGTTCATTTTTAATTTCAACAAACGCTTTAAAGTTTTAGTGATGTGCTACTGCCGATATACAATTTATACGTTACTATCGATACACTAATCGTTCATTAATTTTTAAGCTTATAGCATAAATAAAAATTCTAAGCAACTTAAATTATACTAAGTATAGAAAAACGTCTTAATTTTGTTTAGAGATGTGTTGCTGTTGATATACAATTTATATATATACTACTCGTTGCTTTAAGTTTGAAGTTTATAGCATATGTATATTTTCTAAGCAACAAAATGTACGAGTAATACCTTATTTTTTAATTTCCAAAACGCCTTAGAGATGTTCAACTGCCGATATACAGCTTATGTGTGATTACCGATACATTACTTGTCGCTTTCAGTTTAAGACTTTCTAAAATAGCTAAATATTCAATGCAACATAAATTGAATTAAATTTTTAAACACGTATTTGTATATTCCTTAGCTACACAACTTTTCAACAGCCCGAACAAAAGTCACACTTAACAATTTATCAAAATATAAATTTTTCAATTTTCTTCAAATGTAAAAAAAGGAAAAAAAAAAAAAATTATATTAAAAAAAAAAAAAAGTATATTCATGCTTTAACTTAAAAATAAAAAAAATAAAAAAAAAAAGTAAAAAATATATGATTGTGGCAGCTAAAAAGAAATCTACAAATACAAACCAAGACATAGTAGAATACAAATACAATGCATCTTCGTTCATTTGCGAAGGATTTACGCCAAATCGAACTTCATATCCTGTACGGTAAAAACGTAGAAAAACTAATAAAACAAAAAAATAACGAAAAAGTATGAAGCTTAATAGCATTGAATTGTCAGCAGAGCACCAGAGTATAGTATCTGTGCCCTAGAATGCAACTAGTGTCGGCAGTATACGCTAAAGTAACTCTAATACTCTCCTGTTTGCTTATAGCTGTGTGTGTGTGTGTGTGTGTGATACTTACCAATTTCCTACTTTACGACTTTTTTGGTTAAGAGTAAAGTTCATCAGTTTATTGTATGACCTAAGCCGCAGCCGCAGCAGCAGCAACAGACCGAGACAGAAACTGAAAAACCATTGCCAAACCACACTAAATCGAATTGTTTGAAGCCGTTTTACCTAGAGTCGACTACTCTGACTGACTTCAAGAGTTGACTTCCGTTTCGGTATTTGAGCATTTGTTTTGCGCACAGTCAGCCAGCCAGGCAGGCATATCCTTTAACTAGCATAAGATAAGCACATATCCTGGCAACTTGTATTTACTTCTTTCTTTCTTTCCTTCCAACCATTGTAGTAGTTTGTCTTATTTTCCGTAATATTTTTGCTGACTTTTGTTGCTAACTGTTCGTGAGTTTGTTTGTTTGTTAAAATCAAAACTGGGCGTTGCTTGTTAGTAGCATGCTTAGAAAACCGTAACCAGAGTCATGTCTGACGCCTACTATTGCTTAACCCTATTAGTAGTATAGGAACAAACGTACATATGCGTAAATTCGTACTCCATTCGCATTGACTCTATTTGAACCGATTCGCCTAGTCAGTGTCGAGCAATAAATCTTTGTGGCCCTTTTGACATTTCAATTTCTGCACTTGCTGCAAGCGATTTTTTTTTTTTTTTTTTTTTTTTTTGCTTTTTTCAATCTTTTTCTGTCGGCATTGCTTGCAGCAGCAGCTACATGTACGTCTGTTCTGGTATGCATGCGTTTGCCTTGCTGGTTATAAAACTTGCAAATTGATGCATGCCGACGACGCTTGAGCCCGATTCGAGTCAAGTCAGGCCGGTGTATTTGGTCTGTTTAGTCTGCTGAAATTGTTTAGCACGCTTTGCAATTTCTACTGTAAGTCATCTCTAATTCATTTCTTCTTACTCACCTTGTTTGTTTATTTTATTTATTTTTATACCCGCCACACATAGTGTGAAGGGTATTTTTAGTTTGTCGAAAAGTTTGTAACGCATTAAAGGAGACATCGGAGACCCATAAAGTTTATATATTCTTGATTAGCTCGATGAGATGAATCGATCTAGACATGTCCGTCCGTCTGTCTGTCCGTCTGTTGCGAGGTAATTCTTTCGCACAGTTTTAAATATATTGAGCTGAAACTCGAAAATTAACCTTTTTAGTCCTAGGTAGTTTCTATGTAAAATTCAGATTGCCACGCCACTCTGAGGTATAGCCCCCATATAAACTTACCGCCCATTTTCGAATTTTTGTATGAAAATGTGTATTATTTTTAAATGTATTCACTTCAAATTGAGTAAAAACTCTTCTTATGTCATGCAATGTCAAAACCAAGAAGCCACGCCCATTTTTAGGTATAGCCCCCATACAAATTGTCCGCCTATTTTAGATTTTTTGTATGAAAATAGGTATTAATGAATGTATTGACTTCAAATTGGCGAAAATCGTCTAATACCATCCTAAGTACACACCACCGATATGGTACTGATCGGGCTATCATAACGTATAGCCCTATACAAATTTACCTCTTATTACTCCACCCATCCCATTTTGAAGTTCTATCTAAGCCACTGAAAATCACACATAAACTCTTTAAAGATTCGTGTGACGGTTATTTAAGCTTCGGTTCCACCGAAGATAACGCTTTTCCTTGTTTTTTTAATTTTTTTTTTTTTTTTTATTTTTGTGTTTCATTGTTTGTTTATTTTGTAGGGTAGCACGAGAAATATGAAGAGAAGTTAAAAAATTTTTTTTTTCATCCCTAAATTATTGTAATATCCTAACATGTAAATATCATAAGTATCGATCACCTAAAATATCAATGATATGATCGATGCTTTTCATAATCGTTACCTAATATGTCCGATGTTTAATATTATCGATACCTGATAATATCGATACCTAACATTATCAATAGTTATTATTATCGATACTTAATATTTTCCACACTTTCTATTATCGTTACATAATATTATCGATACTTGTTATTATCGATACTTAATTTTATCGATAATTAACATGATCGATACTTAATATTATCGATACTTAAAACTATCGTTTCTTAATGTTACCGATACTTACTAGATCATTACATAATACTATTGATACTTCATAATATCCATACTTATTATTATCGATACTCAATATTATCAATATTTAATATTATCGATACTTTTTTTATTATCGATGCTTAATATTATGTATACCTAATATGGTCGATACTTAATATTATCGATACTTAGGTTTATCGATATTAAATATAATCGATATTCTAGATTTAAGTAAAAATTAATTGAATTAAGATAATTCTTAATAAAAAAAATTATAGTACCTACCTCGATTGTTATATGTAAGAGCAATTTATGCTTACCTATGCTACAGCTCCTTTTTCCTTTTTATGCCAATCATCATCTATTTTTTTCTGCTACATATTCCATTTCGTTGTACATATTTGCGCTAGAATCTTCATTGTTTTCCTTCTATTTGACTTTACGGAAATTGGCTCTTAACCTTACTAAGTCGGTTGGTCGCTCGCTTGGCCACTTGAATTTTGTTTGTCTGTCTGTCTTTTTTTTTATTTTTTTTTTTTTTTGTCGTCGTGTCGACGCATTGCGCTTTTCTTTGCATAAAACACTCGTTTGCTTACTGTTTGAATTCGTTTTTATTTTTTTAGTTTTCAGCTAGTGTAGTGATTTTTGTTGTTTGAAATAGATTGGTGTAGCACATGACGATGGATTGCTTGTCTGTGTATTTTCAAAGTGTCAGAGGAATTTTGAAAGTAGCTCCGATTGAACAGTAAATTATGAATGTCGCATTTAGGGAACCTAGACAATTAATAGAAAAATTTCTTTTTAAAATATGCAATTAGTATATACTTCCGTCTACTTTTTATTATAAAATATGAAAATTTTTTGAATACAGAGTGTCTCATTGTCATGTTTTTTTAATTTTTATTTTTATGTAATTTTTAATGCTCCATTAATATTTGTGTACTTCAGCAGTTAACTTGAAATGAATTTTATTCGAATTTTATTTCAATTAAGCGAAACAGCTCAAAATGCATTTAACAATGTTGAAATTATTGCTGGTGACATGTTTAAGTGCATTTTTATAGCGCAATTAAAAACTTTATTTCGTTAAAATTACGTAATGTCGTTTTTAATATTTGCAAAAAAAAAATGCTTGAAACTGGAAAAAGATTTTGTTGAATTTTAAATTCAGAAATAAAATTAAAAAAAAACAAATAAAAACAGGGAAAAACGTTAACTTCGGTGGAATAGAAAATCAAATACCCGTCATATGAAAGTTTTAATAGTTTAGAATTTTACCAGTGGCTTAACTTTAATTTCGAGAGAGTTGGATGAGGGTCAAATGATCTGTTTAAAAATAAGTTTAAACACAATGTTGAAGCTCATAAAAACAAATGTACTTTTATTTTTTTTAAAAAAATCGGAACCAAAATCGGAATCAAAACAGATTTAAATTTCCACTAAAGTTTAAAATTTTCTACACATTTTAAAATTTCTGAGTAAAACGCAACACAACAGACGAACAGATGGATAGACTGACGGAAAGACATAGCTAGATAGATTTGTCTCATTAGTCTGGTAAATTTGTATGGTATAGAAACAACCCTACAATTTTATTGAATATTTCATTGAGACTATCATAGGCATTATTTATACTAAATGTAAAGCTCATAGAAAAAGAAACAAAGAAATCTTTCTGCAAAAATCTACAATTTTAAGGTATTTTTGTATGAGGGGCTACTTCTTAAAATGGAACTTTAAAGAGACCACTTGACGGTTCAGGAGAGTTTAAGTTTCAAATATGGTAGCGCTATCTCCTAAAGTCTCCATGACAGACGGACATAGCTCCTATCAACGCTGCATGTATCATTCATTTGCACAAACTTAATACACCCTTTCACCTTTTGGGTACAGAGTATAATGATAGTAGAGTTTGGATATGGCTATATGTTCTCATAGTAGTACATAGGATGACATTAGAATTGTTTTTAACCAATTTGTAGTAAATACATTCATATTTTCGTATAAAAATCCAAAATACCAAAAAATGATCTTGACGCCTGGCGATTTTTATAAACAAAGCAGTCGTTGCAGAGAAAGAACTCAAGTTTTAAATTTCAAGTCAGTTTCTTTAAAACCGAAAATTGCGTTGATATATACAGATTTGATTCAGAATATATATTGGGAATATATACTTTATACCACACAATATGTAAAAAGTATACAAATTAAAACGAATTAAAAACAAAGAAAAACGTTAACTCCGCCACACGAATCTTTGAATAGTTTATGTGTGATCATCAGTGGCTTATATACATTTAAAAATATATAGACGAAAATAATTAATTTTTCATACAAAAGTTCAAAAATAATCGGTGAGTTTGTATGGGGGCTATATATAAAAATGGGCGTGGCCTCTTGGTTTTGGAATTGAATGATATAAGAAGTGTTTTTACCCAATTTGGAGTAAATAAATTCATAAATAATACCAATTTTTATTCAAAAATTGAAAAATGGGCGGTAAATTTGTATGGGGGCTATACCTAAGAATGGGCGTGGCACCTTGGTTTCGACTTTGGATGACAATAGAAGAGTTTTTACCCAATTTGGAGGGGAATACATGCATAAAAAATACATATTTTCATACAAAAATTCAGAAATTTTCGGTAAGTTTGTATGAGGACTACTCCTAAAAATGTGCGTGGCAACTTGATTTTAACATACAAAGTAGTCCTTGCCGAGAAAAGCTTAAGTTCCAAATTTCGGCGTAATATCTATATAACTTTATCGAAAAAATGCGTAGAAGTAAACAGACAGACAGACGGACATGGCTAAATCGATTCGTCTCATCGAGCTGATCAAGAATATATATACTTTTATGGGTCTACGACGTTTCCTTCAATGCGTTACAAACTTTCCGACAAACTGAATATACCCTTCACACTATGTATTGCGGGTATAAAAAAACAAGAAAGAACGCTGAAGTCGAGTATGCTCGACTGCAAGATACCCTGTACCAAATCTTTATGTACCTTAAGTAAAGTCCCATCTTTGTAAATACCTTATTGTTTTAGATTTTCAAAAAAAACTTTGCAAGATGGGGTAAACTTGTAAGGAGCTATACCTAAAATTTTATTGGTCCTAGCCATATTGGGATATTTTATTGGGACTATCATAGACATAATTTATAGTAAGTTTGAACATCCTAGAATAAAAAAACAAGAAAAAACGTTAACTTCGGTAGAACCGAAGCTTAAATACCCGTCACACGAATCTTTAAAGAGTTTATGTGTAATCATCAGTGATCACCCAAGTTTACACACAATATTAATTTCAAATTTTGAGCTAAAAATACAGATATGTATGTTATAACAACATATTTCTCGAAAATATCTGGAAATGGGCGGTAAGTTTGTATGGAAGAAACACCTAAAAATGGGCGTGGCACCATGATATTGGAAGAGTTTTTACCCAATATGGAGTAAATACATGAATAAATAATAACCATTTTCATACAAAAATCCGAAAATGGGCGGAAAGTTTGTATGGGGCTATACCAAAAATGGGCGTGGCACATCTGATTTGACATTGGATGACATTAGAATGTTTTTAGCCAAATTGGAGTGAATATGTGCATAAATAATTAGTATTTTTTTTACAAAAATCGGAAAAAATCAGAAAAAACGGAAAGTTTATATGGGGTCTATGCCTAAAAGAGGGCGTGGCATCTTGGTTTTGACACTGGATGACAAAAGAAATGTTTTTACACAATTGGGAGCGAATGCATTCATAAATAATTAAAATTTTTATACAAAAAATCGGATAAAAACGGTAAGTTTGTATGGGGGCTATACCTAAAAATGGGCGTGGCACTCTAATTCTCGAACTCATAATAGTCGTTGCCGAGAAAAGCTTAAGTTCCAAATTTCAGCTTAATATCTTTATATCTTCAACGAAAAAGATGCTTAGAAATATACAGACGGACAGACACACGGACAGACAGACGGACAGACAGACAGACGGACATGGCTAGATCGATTCGTCTCGTCGAGCTGATCAAGAATATATATACTTTATGGGGTCTACGAAGTCTCCTTCGATGCGTTACAAACTTTCAGACAAACTGAATATACCCTTCACACTATGTGTGGCGGCTATAACAATGACGTTTCTATGCAAAATCCAAAATATTGGGGTACATTTGTATGGGGGTACCCCTTTAAATGGGTCTAGAGAAAAACCGTTTGCAAGTGAACACATGACGGTTTAGGAGAGTCTAAGTTTTAAGTATGGTGGCCCTATCTCTTATAGTCTCCGAGATAATCTCTCTCATACGGCAGACAGCAGGACGGACGGACAGACAAACAGACGAACGGACGGACAGACATAGCTAGTTCGACTCCCCTTCCAATGCTGATCAATAATATATATACTTTATTGGGTCTATCTAGCCTCTTTCTGTCTGTTACATACATTCGCACAAACTTAATATACCCTTTTACCCTTTGGGTACAGGCTTTAAAAATGTTTTTTTCAATATTGACCCATTCTTAAATTAACCCATACGAAAATACCTAATTTTATATTATTCTCTTACGAGAAGTTTCTTAAACTTATGTGATGTACATACTTAAAACGATCGAGTTTCTAGTAGTTTCGATAATATACTCACACACATAGTCCATAGAAATACTTATAAAAATTAGCAAACAAATTTCTATTATCAAAAAAAAAAACAAAAGAAATAAAAATAAATAAAAGTATCGAATGGAAAATTTTGCCGGCCGGCTAACCATCAATCAATCGAATATAGTTCGATTTGTTTTTATTTTGCAAACTTTTTAATTATTTCATTTCTTTTTTTTTTGTTTTGTTTTCAATTTCTTATAACTTTTTCGGTGCCACAGACAACATGTTTGTCTAGTTTTAAATATTATTCGCATTTTTATTTGTTTTTTTTTTTTTTTGTTAAAAAGATTAGATTGCCGCGGGTGCTCAAGCAGAGTATTTGATATTCCAAAAAGAAATAAAACAAAACAAAAAGCTAGACAAATCTCAAACAAAAACAGTTCAACAGCACAGAACAGTGTATATAACAAGATAATGCTTAAATCTGGTTTTATAACTGCTTTTCTAATTACTTTTCTGTGTAGGCTACATTTACGCTGTCAAACAATTTAAAAAGCTTTTTATTCTGCTTAAAAAAATAAAGCAAAACAAACAAAGTGAACGCAGCAAGAAGAGTAGCAAAAAAATTAATTTTAGTTTTTAAAATTAAAAAATTTTACATTTTGGATCATAATTCACATTTTTACATTTATCACAATTAAAATGAGTTCCACTACCAATCCCATGGAACTGCATTTTATTGATTTCTATAAACGATTGCAACGTATTGGTCCGGAAAATTTACTTGAATCGCCAGCAATATTGCGCATGTCACGCAAAAAATGGGAAACCATGACCGATCGCAGCAGATTTTACTATATATTTTGGGCTTATAAGAATAAATATAGACTGCAAGCAGCACATAAGATGTCAAGAAAGAAACTTAAGAAGTCAATAAGCAAGAAGTAAAAATAATAATTTTGTGAGTGCTTAATAAAATCTGTGATGTGATCTGAGACATTGGCAACATCGCGTGGTGCTCTTTCTATTGAAAATTGAAGTAATTTATTTTAAAAATTTCTAAATTCAGATTGTTTTAATTTCAAAAACAGAAAGCCTAAGATTGCCCAAATCGGACTAAAAATTATTGATTTAATTTATTTTTTAAATAAAAAATATGGCGGTATTAGTTAGAATTGAATCATATTTGCGTGAAGAATCAATTCTAACAAAAAATGAGTTCTATTCAACTAAAAAAATTTTTTTTTTAACTTTCCTACATTAAGTTCGATTTGGACAATCTTAGGCTTCATATTTTCGTAAAAAACTTGTTTAAATACATATAAGGTTGTCAAATATCTTCCTAAGCGCTTCCGCCTTTTGTCTTTTGAATTACGCTGCAATGTTCAAAGAGTCTTGACATAACCTTTGGATACATGCGTTCATTTTAAAGGTTTTGACATAGACCTGCTAAACGAAGTTGCATGATTAGTTTGGATACGGCGATTTATATATTAAAGTTAGCTAGCCGACGGAAGACCTATGACGACGATTACTGATCGAAAGCTTTTTGAAGTTTTGCCTTCGCCTAGAGGCAAAGCTCGCTAGAGAAACGTTCCCTGATGTTTGGTGTATTGCATGATTTGACCCAAATCACTTCTGAACCATCTCGTGACATCGCCCTGGAGATGGCTGTAACGGCACGACTCAAACCATTTTAAACCATCTGCGGGAGGCTGGCTACAAAAAATACTTGATGTTTGGGTGCCGCATGATTTGACGCAAAAACCTTTTTGACCGAAGGCACGGTGAATTGTCCCAAACAGTGGAAAACCGGGATTGAAGGTCAGGAAGGTTTTGCTATGTGTTTGGTGGGATTGGAAGGGAATCATCCACAATGAGCTGCTCTCATATGGCCGGACGCTTAATTCTACAATCTACTGCAAACAACTGGACCGCTTGAAGCAGGCGATCGACCAGAAGCGTCCAGAATTGGCTAACAGGAAGGGTGTAGTGTTCCTCCAGGACAACGCCAGGCATCACACATCTTTGGTGACTCGTCAGAAACTACCGGAGCTCGGATGGGAGGTTTTATCACATCCACCATATAGCCCGGACATAGCGCCAAGTGATTACCACCTGTTTCTGTCCATGGCGAACGCCCTTGCTGGTGTAAAGTTGGCCTCAAAAGAGGCTTGTGAAAAATGGATGTTCGAGTTCTTCGCAAATAAGGAGGGGGTTCTACAAGGGGGTGTTATAAAATTGCCGTCTAGATGGAAACAGATTATCGAACAAAACGGCGCATATTTGAACTAAATCCGATCACTGTAGCACTTTAAATAAAGCATTGAATAAAGAGCAAAAAATCGGAAGAGAGATATTTGACAACCTTATATTAATATTCTTTCAAAGAAGCATCGAACAAAATTCGTTCGGTTTTCACAAATTGTATTAGGTTGGGTGAAAAGTAATCTCCTTGTAATCTCTTGTAGTCCGTTCAAGTTTAGGCATACATGCCAAACTTCAGTGCGATACTGCCCTTTGTTTTTTTTAGACAGCTCATAATGCTTAGTATGGACAAAAAAAAAACCTAGATCCACTATTACACACTAGAAAAAAAAAGTAAGTGCCCGGCAATATACTGAAGCCAGCACGAGTGCTCCGAAGCGGTCGAGGGAGGCTCGATGGTTCGGAAAGATTATGGCGTCAGTTTTCTGGGATTTTCATGGCATACTCTTTGTCGAAAAACCATCAACAGCGAGTATAACTGCGCATTATTGGAGTGATTGAAGCCCATAATCGCTGCAAAACGACCTCACATGACGCGGAAAAAATGTTGTTTTTGCAGGACAATGGCCGGCGCACTAGAGCAACGCAACCACGTTTAAAATCAATGATTTAGGTCTCCAATTGCTTCCGCATCTACCGTATTCGCCCGACTGCGCTCCCTCGACTATTATATCTTCACAAGTCTCAAAAGATGCATCATCAATAAAAAAAAAAAAAAAAATCAACTAACGCAAAGAAATCATCGGCACCGCGGAGGAGTATTTTGCAGATCTTCCGTAAAATTACTTTTCGGACGGAATCAAAAAGTTGGAAAATTGCTGGAATAAATGTATCAAGCTAAAAGGGGAAAACTGACATTGAATAAAAAAATAAAAACATTAAAAAAAAATATTTTTTTTTTATTCTCAATTCGGTTACTTTTCACTGCACCTAGTATATCGTCGTTTAGAAGAAGGAAATATATTTTTACCCATGTCAAGGTTATCTTTCTAAATTCATCCATTGTTAAGATATTAGATAATACCTGGAAAAAGTCTTCAAAATATTGCCCATTTTTGGAATTAACGTTCCAATATATAAGGAAATAGGTCGCTAAGCAAGAACTCAATTTTTAGTATAAACTAGTGTAATTTAGTAGAAATGCGTTAAGCTAGTTTGTTTATGTTTAATATACATTTTTTCAACTTTCTTATTCAGAAAATAGTTTAAAAGATCTTTTAAGTTTTCAATTTTAATTCAAAATTAAAAAAGAAAAATAAAAAAAAAGAAAAATTTTCAAAAAAAAAAATTTAAAAATTAATTTTTAAAAAACAATCCAAATTCAAAAAAATACAACACAAAATTTAGACATGGCAAATACAAATTCCAACATTTCTATTCAAAACAACACTTCTGTACGAGAGACACCCAAAAGGAAATTGTTTTTCGAAAAGAAAAATAAAGTTATCAAAACAAAATCATGTAAGTCGAAGTCGAAAAATAGCGCGACGAAAAAATCAAGTAAAAAAGTTATCTGTCAAATCAAAGTATTCATATCATGCACCGCCATTATCGCGTACTTATCAAACATATCAAACGATGAAAAACAGGTTTGATCCTTTCCAATTATATTTAAGAGACTTTGTCGAGACACTATCGAAGCGTAGTTTGCCAGCAATATTAAATGAAATGCAGATCAGAGCATTAGCCAAAGCAAAATGGAGAAAAGAGTCACCGGTAGTGCATATGAAATACACACTACGTAATCGTTCGATGATTCTACGGCTTCCTGGTGGTATTACGAAGTACCAACGATTTTGAGAACAAAACCATATAGGTACATTAAATTATGGTGGTAAACGTCAAGGAACAGCGCAAAGTCATTTGAATATATTGAACAGTGATGATGAATTTATATAATTTCAAAATAAACAATTGGAAGAGGCTCGCATGATGGAAGAAAATCTTCATTGGTAGAGTATATAATTAAAAGCAGGTTTAAGTTGCAAATATTTTTATACCCGTCACATATAGTGTGAACGGGTATTATCATTTTGTCCGAAAGTTTGCAACGCATGGAAGGAGACATCGGAGACCCTATAAAGTATATATATTCTTGGTCAGCTCGATGAGACGAATCGATTTAGCCATGTCCGTCTGTCTGTCCGTCTGTCTGTCTGTCTGTCCGTCTGTTGCGATGGCTGTTACTCGAAAAGTTTTAAAGATATTGACCTGAAATTCGAAACTTAAGCTTTTTGTGCTCCTAGTTAGTTTGTATACCAGAACCAAGGTGCCACGCCCATTTTAAGGTATAGCCCCCATACAAACTTAGCGTTTTTTTCCGATTTTTTGTATAAAAATTGTAATTATTTATGAATGTATTCGCTCCCAATTGTGTAAAAACATTTCTTTTGTCATCCAGTGTCAAAACCAAAATGCCACGCCCTCTTTTAGGCATAGCCTCCATATAAACTTTCCGTTTTTCCGATTTTTTGTAAAAAAATACTATTTATTTATGCATATATTCACTCCAATTTGGTTAAAAACACTTTTAATGTCATCCAATGTCAAATCAGATGTGCCACGCCCATTTTTTTGGTATAGCCCCCCATACAAACTTTCCGACCATTTTCGATTTTTTGTATGAAAATGGTTATTATTTATTCATGTATTTACTCCATATTGGGTAAAAACTCTTCCAATATCATGGTGCCACGCCCATTTTCAGGTGTTTCTTGCATTCAACCTTACCGGCCATTTCCAGATATATTCGAGAAATATGTTGTTATACATATCTGTATTTTTAGCTCAAAATTTGAACTTAATATTGTGTGTAAACTTGGGTGACCACTGATGATTACACATAAACTCTTTAAAGATTCGTGTGACGGGTATTTAAGCTTCGGTTCTACCGAGTTAACGTTTTTTCTTGTTTTGGTGTTATTTTATTATATATTGTACTATATAAAGAATTAGTGAATACGGAGAAATATAAAAAGCAAAATATTCATTTATTCAATTTGTTAATGTTTAATTTTTTATACCCTGTACCCGAAGAGAATATTAAGTTTGTGAAATGTATGTAACAGACCCTAGGCATACATTTTTTTCTGTCTGCCCTTCTGTTCGTCCGTCCTGCTGTCTGTATGAAAGCGATAAGACTTCATACTGATCACTTACAATCAATTCTTTTCTTTTTAATAACATCTTTGTTATGTAATCTTTGAACTCTAAATTAAGAATGGATTATGCCTACAATACTCCAAATGAAATATCGCAGCATGGTTATTTCTCAGCGAGGTCCCAAAGAAAAAAGTTTATGTTCTCACCACTTAGGATTGTTTCATATTGAAAATATGTAGACCTTTTTTTAATCAGATAATATATAATGGTGACGCCAAGCGTCTAAAGTTCCCATGTATTTTACATGAAAAAAAAAACAAGAAAAAACGTTAACTTCGGTAGAACCGAAGCTTAAATACACGTCACACGAATCTTTAAAGAGTTTATGTGTAATCATCAGTGGTCACCTAAGTTTACACACAATATTAATTTCAAATTTTAAGCTTAAAATACAGATATGTATAACAACATATTTCTCGAATATATCTGGAAACGGGCGGTAAGGTTGTATGCAAGAAACACCTGAAAATGGGAGTGGCACCATGATATTGGAAGAGTTTTTACCCAATATGGAGTAAATACATGAATAAATAATAACCATTTTCATACAAAAAATCGAAAATGGTCCGAAAGTTTGTATGGGGGATACAACAAAAAATGCGCGTGGCACATCTGATTTGACATTGGATGACATTAGATTGTTTTTAGCCAAATTGGAGTGAATACGATATATGCATAAATAATTAGTATTTTTTTACAAAAAAATCGGAAAAATCGGAAAAAATGGAAAGTTTATATGGGGGCTATGCCTAAAAGAGGGCGTGGCATTTTGGTTTTGACACTGGATGACAAAAGAAATGTTTTTACACAATTGGGAGCGAATACATTCATAAATAATTACAATTTTTATACAAAAATCGGAAGAAAACGGTAAGTTTGTATAGGGGCTATACGTAAAAATGGGCGTGGCACTCTAATTCTCGAACTCATAATAGTCGTTGCCGAGAAAAGCTTAAGTTCCAAATTTCGGCGTAATATCTAAATATCTTCATCAAAAAAATTGCGAAGAAATAAACGGACAGACGGACATGGCTAAATCGATTTGTCGAGCTGATCAATAATATATATACTTTATGGGGTCTACGACGTCTCCTTCAATGCGTTACAAACTTTCCGACAAACTGAATATACCCTTCACACTATGTGTGGCGGGTATAATAACTTGTAGATTTATTGTAATGTTTAATGAGACAAGGAATATTAATATTTTTTAACAGGATAACAATGTTTCTTACATTTTTAAATAATAAATGTTTTCCAGAATTTAAAATAAGAACCCAAAAACGTAAAAATAAGAGGAAAACGAAAATCAATGATTAAAAAACAAGGAGGAACGTTTTCTTCGGTGGAACCGAGGCTTAAATACCCGTCACACGATTCTTTTAAGAGTTTATGTGGGATCATCAGTGGCTGAGATAGAACTTCGATATGGGATCGGTAGGGGTCAATGGTCTGATACAACTCCAGTTTAGACACAATACGAGTATCAAATTTTAAGATAAAAATACAGATATAACAATAATTTTCTTGAAAATATTAGACAATGAGAGTTAGATTTGTAGAGGACTATTCGATATAATGACCCGATCCGTACCTTATCGGTGGTTTGTACATTGGATGGTATTAGATGTGTTTTTACCCAATTTGAAGTGAATACATTCATAAATAGTACCTACTTTCATACAAAAATTCGAAAATGGGCGGTAAGTTTATATGGTTGCTATACCTAAAAATGGACGTGGCACCTCGGTTTCGACGTTGGATGACATAAGAAGAGTTTTTACCCATTTTGGAGAGAATAATTTCAAAAATAATTCATAGTTTTATACAAAAATTGGTAAATCGGCGGTGACTTTATATGGGGGCTATACCCAAAAATGGGCGTGGTACCTTGGATTTGACATTGGATGACATAATACCAATTTTCATACAAAAATTCGAAAATGGGCCGTATATTTGAATGGGAACTATACCTCAGAGTGGACGTGGCATTCTGAATTTGTCATAGAAACTACCTAGAATTGAGAAAAGCTTAAGTTTCGAGTTATCAGCTCGATATCTTTAAAACTGAATGAATCACCTCGTAACAGACAGACGGACAGACAGACAGACAGAGGGACGGACATGGCTAAATCAACTCGTCTCATTACGCTGATCCTTTAATGCATTACAAAGTTTCCGACAAACTGAATATGCCCGTTTTCCTATTTTCGATGTAGAACATTCCTAGGGGTGGGAGCATAAAAATTTTGTTAAAAAATTTTTTTTTTACATTGTTGGACTACCCCTTTATAAATTTTACATATTTTTTGGCTTTTTATATAAAAACCCAATACAATAAGTAAGGTATATAAGAATTGGGTACAAAATTTCATGGAGTCGAGCATTCTTGACTTCAGCCTTTTTATACCCTGTATCCAAGGAGTGAAAGTGTATTTTAAGTTTGTGCAAAAGTATGTAACAGGCAGAAAGAGGCATGGTAGATCCTATCAAGTAAAAATATTCTTGATCAGCATTAATAGAAGAATCAATCTAGCTATGCCTACCAGTCCGTCTGTCTATCATGCTGTCTGCCGTATGGAAACGATTAGCTCGGAGACTTTATAAGATAGGGCCACCATATTTAAAACTTATTCGAAAAACTTCAAATTTATGCCTATGATTGTCCCAATAAAATATCCCATTAAGGGTGGAATTTAGATATAGCTCCCATACAAATTTGCCCCATTTTATTAGTTTTTGTATGAAAATCCAATACAATAATGTATAGTTCTAAGATAAGACTTTACTTAAGGTACATTCGGAAAGTTTGAAACGCATTAAAGGGGACATTGTGAATACTATAAAATTGGTTCAGATCGAGCTCCGAATTTCAATTGTTTAGAACATTTTTTTGTTAGTTTAGTATTTTAAAATAAAATTAAATACAAATGCTGAACACGAAGATATATTCACGTTAAATGATGTGGTTTTATTTATCCTTTTTTTATAGTTAGACCAACTTTTCTAGAGCTCAGTGCACTACATACGTTGCTGCTCAGCTATGCTTCCCAAAAGCATTGTGCATATTTTACACAATTTACACATTAACGTATTTTTAATTTTGTTAAATTACAAAGCAGTCCAAACCAGAAACAAGAACTAACAGAACAACAAATAAGAAGAGTAACTACATTTTTATGACATTATCCTAAGGGAAATTATTTGTATGCACTTAAGCGCATACACAGACACACACACACATTTACATACATTTACATTTAAGGTGCTTTTTCTTTGTTGCTTACAAACTATTTTTTATTACTTTTTAGCTGGCGCTCATTTTCTTAACATTAATTTAATTTTTTTTTCTTTTTTAATTTAATGCAAGTATTTTCACCCAAAAAAAAAAAAAAAGAGAAAATGTTGTAGTGAGTGCATAAATTGCTTAAAGTGCAATTACGTACGTTGCCTTCATTCATTTTGCAGTTAAGTTACAAAATATTATTTTTTTTTTAAATTTTATTTACTGGCGTTGCGCATACGCCACGTTGTACTATTAAAAAGCGTCTCAACTTTTGTCTGACGCTACTAACGCCACATATTGTACTTTCTTTCGTTTCCTTCTTTCTATGTCGACATGTGCATTATGCTGTTAGCTGTTTAAGGCTAACAACACCAACAACAACAACAACAACAACAAAAGCAAAGACAACGATACCAGTGCAAAAACTTTAGCCAAGGAGCAACATGTAAGGCATTTGTTTTCTTATTTAATGATGCCGCGCTACCGTCTGAGACTTTCTAATAAGAATCAAGTGAAAAACATTGTCGTAATTATATTGTAATTTTTCGTTAATATGCATGTTTTGTCTGTAATATACTGCTTACAAGTATGTATGTCTGTATGCGTCTTATACTTTTTAGTTTTCATAGTTTTCTTACAAAGTGCTTTTAAAAAAATCTTTACTGTATTTGAAATTTAATTCGTATTTTAAGGAACTCTGTCGGAACAATATTTACAAAAATGTTCTAGAAGTTATACGATATTATCTACTTTAAAAGATGAGTTATGGGGCAGGATATAGACACTTTAAGCGAAGCAGTTCGTGAAATTGAGACATTAAGTTAACGATTTTCATATGGTCCTCACTTTATTTCATAAAAGTAACAGCCGAAGTAGTAGTGAAATGATTGACTAATCGAAAATAATCGATTATTCAAAAAAACGATTAATCGATTATATTTTTAGAAGATTAATCGTTTAATCATATTGTTTTATGATCGATTGGTGGAATAATATAAGAGGGATATTTTTATTTTCCTTTTTTGAAAGCTTTGAAACTATCAAAAATCGATGAATCGAAAAAAATCTTGACTTTTTCGAAAATTCAATTTAATTGATTTTTTTAAAATAATCGCACTTGACTTAAATGGCAAAAAAGCAACTAACTAAACGACTAATTGATTAACCGACTAATCGATTTACCTATTAATCGATTAATAGATAAACCGATGAAACGACTAATCCATTAAGCAAATAATCAATTAATATCGTAATTACAATTAAAAGGAATATTTTTATTTTTCTTTTGTGGAAACTTTGAAACTGTCAAAAATCGATTAATCGAAAAAAATCTTTTCTTCTTTCGAGAACTCAATTTAATCGAAGTTTTAAAATAGTGGCACTGGGCTTAGATGACAAAAAAGCAACTAACAAAGCAACTAATTGATTAACTGACTTATCGATGAACCTGTCAGTCGATTAATAGATTAACCTATGAATCGACTAATCCATTAAGGAAATAATTAATAAATATCACGTTTACAATTAAGCATGTCACCCCCAAGGGATGCCTAGAAAAGGTAGTTAACCGATTTATCGATTTATCAATTAATCGATTTATCGATTAACCGCTCATTCAATAATTCGATTAACCGGTGAATGGACAAAATTATCAAGGGAATAACCAACTATCACATTTACAATTAAGCTTGCCATCTCTAGCGATGGCAGAAAAAAAGTAAATCGATTAACCGATTAATCGATTAATCGATTAACCGATAAATCGATTAACCGATTAATCGATTAACCGAAAATAAATGATTAAATTAATGATTAATTAAATCATGCCTCAATTTACAATGCAAAAACCTAAGCATTGTAAATATGAAATATGAATGCTGCATTTGATCTGTCGATATTTTTTTGTTCTTAAGTAAACTGGTTGTCCTCAGTTTCGTAGCCAAGATTTGTCTGAGTCTTCTCTCTTTTCTTTGGAATATATCGTTACATCAAATTTTAAAGTATCGAAAAATATCGATATTTTTGATTTTTTAAATGTCGATATACCAGGTTGAGAGAGACTGTTCGATATCAAATGGTACTACTTATTCCTGTTATTTTTCTTTAAGCTGGTTTCTAAATAAGTTAAAAATGGGCATAACTTGCATATAAACTTCAACTACATTCAAACGGCTTAACAGCAATTAGTTTAAAAATATAAAAAATCACAAGCGACTTGCTGTAAATCAAAAAATAAAAATAACAAAAAAAAAAGGGAAAGCACAGAATGCTCATTAACCAAGCTAATCTAGCACTTTAGCTAAAGCTAATTACATAAACCAATTACGCAAAAGCGCCAAAGCTAAGCGCAATACAATCAACGAGAAACTCAATGGCGCGTTTGGTTGGACAACATGGCTAAACGCACATTTCAAACCACAAATACTAACCCAAGTTAAAACTGTACAACCCTTAGAAGCAAAAAAAAAAAAAAAAAAAAAAAAAACCAACCATATAAAAGTCCAAATTAAACCGCACAGCGTACACAGATAAAAATACCAACGAACGAACGAATGAGTCACAGTCGTGTTATTAAAATAAAATGCAGCAAGGTTCTAACCAAAAAAAAAAAAAGAAAGAAAACTCGTTGAAGATTAAAATAAAAACGTAAAAAGCCAACAAACGTTGACAATTTGTGCGTTTTATTTACATGTTGAGAGATAGCAACGAACATAGAACATGTACTGGAATGAGAAATGATGGCAAAGGACAACAAAACAACAGAAACTTAAGCTTGTTATGTGTTGTTGGCAATTATTTTTATGAGCATTGTCAACTGTTGGTAGTAGCCAGGATTTAACAAACAACAGCAACAATGTTTGATGCAACAGAGCATAAACGACGGAAAATTGGCTGAGACAAAAAAAAAAAAAAAAAAATAGAAATAATCTAAAAATGGAACGGTGCATGAAATTAACTTCAATAAGATTTCTCTACCTTAAAATAAAAAAAAGAAAAAGGTGTACAAATTAAACATAAACGATGCCAAATTCAAGATAAACTAATTTAAAAAACAAAAAAAATAACAGCATAATTAGCATATTTGTTTATATTTTCTTTTGCTTAAAAGCAAAATTTGTTAACATTTGAATTTAGTTTTTATATTTAATGTCTATTTTGCATAGCATACAACACGGCGTATGCTTAATTTTGTGGTTTTTTATTAAAGCAAAAAAAAAACAAAAAAATTTACTTGAGACCACTTCAACTAGCAGGCTGTAATGCTGAAAAAAGACTTTATTTATGGTCAAGACAGCTGCCAGCATGAAAAAAAGGATTAGAAAAAGCAAAAAAAAATAAAAAATAAAAAGAAGAAAAAAAATCAGAAAAAAGTACGCGACTGTTGCTGGCATTTGGCAAAGCAAACATTTTAGCAATGTCAAAACGAACGGATACAAACATTTCATCAAGTTGCAAAGAACATGAATGTATAACAAACAAAAAAAATATGTATATATGGCGAGCGGTCAACAGCAGCAGGACATAAAGGATATGCATGTCTTTCAAACGCTCGACCACTCACGCGGCTTACTGCTCATTTGAATGGTTGGTCGGTCGGTTGTTCGGGTTGGCATGCAAGCCAAATGCAAGGATTGCAACTTTGATGAAATAAAAAAATAAAAAAAATACAAACAAAACTTTTGTGCCTTTCGTGCGCCATTATTCAAACGCAACTGTACTTTATATGCAGCGATTTTTTTTATATATAAAAGCGCTGCATACAACTAGGCGCACGTCTTTGTTTGCTGCCACACAGCACATACAAAGTTTAAGTTTTGATTTTTGATTTATATGCCACGCTGACAGATGACATTACTAAATGATCCTATACGCTGTCAGCAGTTGTCTACTGCTGCTACTATATTTCAACTTGTCGTAGGACATGAAATGAACGTTACGTTCCGTTTCTCAATGTCTTGTGACATATAGTAGGTTATGCCTTGGCACCTAGTTAAGTAGCTTACTAACAATAAGTGTATGCGAATGGTACTAGAACTAACTAACTAACTCACTGACTGACTGACTGGCTGACAGTCAGACAGATAGACAATCATTTAGATAGACTGACGCTGACAGCTGCGACTTAGTGGCTTTCGAGTGACATTTGTTATATGTAAGTATTTGTTGAAGGTGTCTGGAATGCAGTAGACATAAAACAAGTTACAAGTCAAAAGGAACGAACGCAATAGTATCATGATAAGATTGCAGTATAGTATATATTATGCTTGATTTTTTTTTTTAAGACACAGGCATAACAGAGTAACAGTATTTTTATGTTAAAGAATGCCAAAAAAAAAGCGTTTCTTGGTATCTCAGCTAAGCTTAATTGTGAGAATGCAAACAAATACCCAAAACCTTGTCAGATTATGAAAGAATCTCTGCGACGCCTTACGTTAAAATCAAGGTTTCAATCAAAGCGTAAAAGTGTCGTAATGCTTCTGTTATTTTTTTATAAAGAATTATATGAAGATTTGTAATTAGTTTGCAGTGTATGAAAGCAAATCAAAGTGCTTAGTATCCACTTGCAATAATTCATCTTGATTTAGATGATGTGTTTGCATAGAAAACTTCGTTGTAGAAAAGTTGGTCTATCTGGGTGCAAGAATATTATTAAAATTGATTCTGGAAAAAATTGTTTTTTTTTTCCGATTAATCGGTTTTATGGCAGTTTTGAAGTGAAGAAACAAAGTACTCAAAACAAAAATAAATTAGTTTTTATATTATTGAATCGATCTTATCTTTTTCTTCTTAGTATATTAAATAACAAGGCTACCATAGACTCATGGACCTGTAATATCCATTTTATATCCCGTTTCCATTAGGTCTCGTTCCGCGTTAGCGTTAAAAACTCGACAAACTCGCGTTAAATCGTATACAAAAAAGATATGCAGTTAGGTATGGGAAAAAGTCGCATTAATTTTGAACGCGACTTTTGATAACACGCGTTCAAACCGATTTCACACCGATTTCAAGCCGATTTCTCTTATCGGTTCGAATAATTTGGCAATCGTAAGTTGCGCATACTTATGAAAACCGCTGACAAAGTAACCCGCAAAAAATAAACATATACATAAAAGCTTCAGCTGCATATATTCAAATGACGGATTACCTTTTCATGCTCGTATTGGACAGCAGTAACTAAAGAAACAAAACCAACATCCATTCGATTTATTAAAAATCTGCAATTCAAAAAAAAAAAAATTTTTTTTTAAGCTGTACAAGTTTTTTCTACAACATAACGAACAAAATCAGCTGTTCAAACTCGAACGCTAAAACGCAATGGAAACACCGTTCCGCGTTTTTCGATAAATTGTTAACGCGATAACAAAACGCGGCTCAGTGGAAACGGGCCATTAGTCAATGCTGAGTTTGGGTTAACTGCGAAACATAGGGTTTCAACTATCAAAACACATGCAAAAAAAAGTGGGTCTCATTTTACCACCCAGTGTCAAGCACAGAGTTGCATTGCCACAAAGCAGTGTTGAGTAGTGTTTAAAGCCAAAATATACTGGTACAAAACTTACCTCACTGGAAGAAGCAACAAAAGCTAACTGAATTTAAATATATTTTTATTGATTTTTGTCTATTTCATAATTTTTTTTTATTAAATAATTATGCTAGATACTATAAAATATTTCAAAATAAATGGTTCGCAATTTTACAAAATAAATTTTTGTTGTTTGATGAACAAAAACAGCTGATTTAAGTCACTTTCAAAACACAAATTATTGTTGCTTGCTGAAAATAAGAGCTGATAAAATTTCAATTGCCATGGGCCACGGTTTTTCAATTAGAGATCCACGCCATTGAAGTCTGCGCCCTCCACCATCTGGACAAATGTCCAAAGGGGGCTACTATCATCAACCTTTCGGACAGTCTAGCGACAGTCTGAGTGCTAACCTAGTGGAATTTTTTATCTAGGATAGCTTTGCAGTACCATGACACTCTTTAACGTCTATCGGTGGGACTCAAAATACTATGTTGAGTCCCTGGTCATAGAGGTATTGTAGGAAATGAGGTTGCAGACGAGCTAGCCAGGATAGGCTCTTCACCCCTATGATCGGCACTGAAGCATTCTGTGGCCTCAGCAACACTCTCCATTGAGAGACATTTCAAGAGACTCTGTCTCTCAGCACAACTAGTTCTGCCATTTCCCGAAAACTAATATTATTTTTTGTCGCTCTGAACTAAGACTAGTTACTCACTTGGTATCTTACAGGTCACAACATACTGAGATTCCAACAAAATGTAATGGGTCTGTCTTCTGAATCTGAGTGTAGACTCTGTCTAGAAGAGGATGAAACCAGCTCACATATTTAATGTGAATGCCCGGCCGTGGCTAGACTTAGATTCATACAATTTGATCACTGTTTTTTATCCCCTGAACATATCAGACTCTCCTTGACGAAGAACATTCTCAGACTTATCAAAGCTAGCAGAAAATCTTCTAAGAGTCACAACATAACCATACTAGGTCAGGGTACAAAAAGACCTTCAAAGGTTCCATTACCAATTTCCTTATAGGAAATTCCCCTTCAAATGTCTCCACTCTTCACTTAGGTCGCAGAATGGAAACATTGAACGGCTTTAAGCACCTTTAACTTCGCTTTGATCACTTGCATGTCTTGCAACCTACTGTCTGGACAGTACGTGAAGCTTTGTGGTTATGGTTAATCGTTAATTTTTCACACAATTACCGAGGATAGGAAGAAGCTCAACCGAAGTAAGTTTGCAGAGTCAACCAAATTTGAGGGAAATGTCATCGAGGACATTTGCTAAAACGTTGGGAGACATGCTTCAAAATTTTTATTCCCAATTTTTGAATTTTATCAGCTGTTTGCTTGAAATCAAGAAGTAGAAAAATTGACGCTTTTGAGGTGAAATTATATAAATTCACCACGACATGCATACTCAACAAAATTTGTTACCAAATTAGAAAGAAACAGAGGCGGGATACGTCACCTGATATAATTTCAACTAGGGACGCTGCTAGACGCATCTTTTAACTGTCAGCTTCAAAATTCCACAGTTTAGAAAAAAGGATCAAGTAGACAGATTTTGAAACTTATCACAAAAACAAGAAAATATTTCATTTGGCATAATCATTTTCTTTCTTATTCCTTAAAACAAAAATAAAGTTTCTGTTGTCGCTATCATAACTCACAAAGTCTAGGTTCTAACGCTCACACTACAAAAAGAAAAAGTAGAACCGCAAAGTTGCAGCCGCAAGCAAGTATAATATTTTTAGTTTATTAGTTACATAACCAAGGCAACATGACAATGATACCAAAGCGACGACAAAATACAACGCAAACGGCTTTAATTACAAATTGACTTTTGGCAAAATGCAGCTAAGCGCAAACGAATAAAACTAAAACAAGACAAAAAAAAAAAAAGAAATAATAATAAAAAACAAAAAGTGACTAAGGTAAGTCGTAAGAGATAAGGGAGGTTTAATGCCAAATTGTGAAGACAACGAAATCGTTGATGATGACGACGACAACGACGACTATGAAGAAAAGGCATAAACAAAAGTTGTTGACAAGTCGCGCAAAATTTTAAGCAAAAAACTTTTGACAAAGCGCAAAAGAAAATTTGTTGAAGCAAAAGAAGAAGAAAACATTTGACTTATTTTGTGATTATTTGTAGCAAATTAATTTCTTTGAGTCATGGCAACGCACAAAAGTATGCAATACGCGCGAACAAAGACATCAGAGCATAGAGCATGGTGAGAAGAAAAGACATACACAATATGACAAACAGTCTGTGTGGTATAGTAACGAGCGAACGAACAAAAATGCATTCAAGAAGGAAAGCAGACAGGCAGGCAGGAAGACAAGCGTATACAAAGGATATTGAAAAGTAGCTGAATTTTAGTTGGCCAGAAGCTAAGATATAGTGCAAGCGCTCTGCTGCGTAGCAAAAAGTTTTCCATTTCGACAAGTTTTCCTTTTTGCTGTTGTCTGCTTATTTGATAAACAAGTTAATACACTCGATATTACTCGCTCGTTGCATAGTTTTTCTTTTATAGTATGTAGCTGTAGCTGTGGCAAACACAAAACGACTAAAGACGCCGAAGTTCTTTATAATAGCAAACAAATGTATGATGAATGTATGCGTGTAAGATACAAGTTTCGAGTACATATTCAGTTTGAATTGAAGTTTTCGTAGTCAAAAAAAAAAAAAAACAAAAAAAAAAGCAAACTTAACGATTTAACAACTTAATGCAATGAAGTTGGGTTGGTTACCTTTTTCAATTGAGTTGTGTTGAGGGCACTAGCTGCATACTTGTATATGGCATGTGGACTTCATGTCTATGCTATAAACTAAACGAAAAAGCAAAGTTTACATTTACTACAACAAATCAAATTGAGTTTTGCGTTTTTTTTATTTATTTGTGAAAAAGTTTTTTTCTATGATGAGTTTATATTTTCATAAGATGACTAAAAATAAGTAAATAAAGTTGAAAAAAATGTTTACGATAACATAAAGGGTTAATATGTAGTAAAAAGATATTAAATCGGAGAAATAAGAAAGTAATTTTTCCATGAAATGATCAAAAGAATTTTATCTATTTTAAATATTTCAAAATCGATACAACAAAATAGAGTCTGGATCAACCAAACAGTTACATTGTTTAGAATATTCTATTTGATTTGTGCAAATATTACAAAGGTGTCGATATCAAAGCGATACTTTTGTAATAGTTACTTGCCGATCACTCTTTTAATGTGTCCCCAAATATCGATGTATCGGTATTTTATTTCTGTTGTAGCAGTTTGTGATGGGCACATCATATTGAAAAAAATTATTAAATTCGATATATCATAGTTATCGATTTTTTGGAATATCGAAAAATATCGATATATTCTTTTATAAGTTTCTACAAAAAATTTAAAATCTACATACTTAAAGTGCAGCATTTTCAGTAAATATATTTACTAGATTAAGACAAAATTTTATGGTCCAGCTTAAAAGATAGCATATATGTTTTTTAAGAAAAATGGGCGGTGGGCGTGGCTTCCATAGAATTAGGCAATCATTTATAGAATATTTCTGAAACAACTCAACCGATTTCAATGAAATTTTGTAGATGCGCTCTATTTTTGTCCAAAATAAAAGACAGGATATACTATACGAGGTGTGTTCAAACATTATCGCTAATTTTGAATTTTCGCGGGTTACGTATATTCGAATTTCGATTCTTTTTGTGGCGTTAGGTTGATACTCATGTCTCTCACTTATCCCGACAAGCTCGGCCATTTTGAATGTTCACTTAATTGTTGACAGCTGCTTTGCTTGCACGTGTTTTGGATCGTCTTCGATTTTTACCTATTCAAAAAATTGATCATTGAGAACCTGTATCAAATTTTTTTTTTTCTGAATGGAATAAATGGAGTAGAAATGTTGAAGAAGGCTTATGGGGACCGAGCTCTACCAAAATCAACAACATTTGATTGGTATAAATTGTTGAAAGAAGAAGAGCTCCCTGATCAACCATCGACCTCAACGGACGATGCTCACATCCAAAAAGTAAAAGAATTAGTGCTTGCACACCGTCGATTAACTATAAGAGACATTGCTGATGAAATTGGCGTATCGAAAGGATCAATTAATACAATTTTGAAAGATGTTTTGGGCCTCAAAACGTGTCAAGTCTCGGTTGGTACCAAAAATGATGACTTTTTTTTAAAAACTGTACAGATTTTCGTGAATTTTTTTGCCAAAAATCCAACCAATATCGTTCCGCAACCACCGTATTCGCTTGATTTGGCACCGTGTGACTTCTGGCTATTCCCAAAACTCAAGAGAACACCCAGGGAACGCGTTTCGAGTCGATTGAGGAGATAAAAGCTAAATCGAAGAAGGCGCTGATGGCTATTCCGGAAAGGGACTGTTTGGCATGATTCGAGGATTGGAAAAAACGTTGGCATAGGTGTATTTTATCGGAGAGGGTTACTTTGAAGGGGACAAAATAGATATTCATGAATAAATAAACAACTTTAAAAACAAACACAAAATATGCGATACTTTTGAACACACCTCGAAGATTCATTAAACAAACTATAATATTTCTCTATATCTTATTAAATAAAAATCTTATGTCGCGATGTTCAGTTTTTTAAACTACTCAATCGATTTCAATAAAAGTTTTTAGCTTTGTATTTTATGGTCCAGCTTGACAAAGATAGCATATATGTTTTTAAGAAAAATGGGCGGATTTCAATGAAATTAGAGTGCGTTTTTTGTCGTTTTAGAAAAATGGGCGGTGGGCATTTTTACAAAATATTTGAAGTCGAGAAATGAATTCGGTATTTACTAACGAAACGAGAAAGTAGGAAAACTAGGTTGTTGGAAGTGGCTCCATATAAACGAACCAAATAATCGAACTAGACAAATGAAATTTGGTATACTACTGTGATCAAAACGAGATTAGATAAATCATCTTAAATTTCCTGGGCATTAGGAATGGGACCATTTTTCCTTTTAGGAGGTGGACCTTAGACCATTAACTATGTCAAATTTTGAGACGATAGCGTCAGTAGTTAATAAGGCACAGGTTGTTTTCAGCCAACAAAAAAAAAAAAATCATTTTTCGACCTTGATTTTTGACTCTGACTCTGGTCTGGCGTGGTTCTTTATTGTTCACAGTTTCAGGGTCGTATGCATAAATCCATGTCTCATCTCCAGTAATAATGCGTTTGAAAGCGCTATGATCCATGTCATATCAATGCTTTTATTTTTCAATATTATTGTCTCGATATTATCCATCAATTTTGAATACTTTTTATTTAAAACGCCTGAAAAGTCAGGAGCCATTGGAAATTTTTTTATGGCTCTTAACAAACGGAATTTGAAAAAAAAAAAATTTTATATCGAGATGGGCGCAGGTCGATAACAAATACATAATCAAGCGCTCAACTCTAATATCGATATTTTATCTAGCTTAAAATAAATTTTTTAGCATTAGTCGTCCTCGTATTTTTAAATTCATGGCACAAAATCAATTTGTTATTAATTTTGTTAAATAAAAAAATAAACAACAAATAATTGCAAACACTTCCAATCAATTTGTTACCATTTAATCAAATGAAAATAACAAACAAGCCATAAATTTCTAAAACGTTTCTTTTTCGAACAAATGAAAAACGAATGTTTGCCAAATAAAATATTAAAATCTTAAAATGTGCCAAAGAAAAGCAAAAGAAAAAGGAGTCATGTCAGTAAATTACGTATGCAATGCGCAACGCATACAAAAGATGTATGCGGATATGAAACTTCGAATGGCTGTCCGCAGAAAAATGGCCGAAAGCGGAAACCACGCACAGCATGGCGTAGCGCACATTCATTTACACATTCAAACGTACAAATGACTAACTGCAATCAGGCATTTTTAGTGCAAAGAAAAATTGAAAGAAAAACCATAGAAATAAATAATTCAAGTACAACATAGACGCAAAAAAAAAAGGAAGAAAAAAAAATTCAACATAATAAAATTTCAAAGGCGGAAAAATTATTTTAGGTGTAAAAAAAACTTATAAGAAAAATACTTGCTAAAAATATATAAATCGTCTAACGCAATTTTAGAGA
This sequence comes from Leucophenga varia, assembly GCA_018903435.1. Taxonomy (NCBI): domain Eukaryota; kingdom Metazoa; phylum Arthropoda; class Insecta; order Diptera; family Drosophilidae; genus Leucophenga; species Leucophenga varia. The sequence continues at coordinate 139,672 of JAEIFJ010002901.1, forward strand.
TGTGCTTAAAATATAAAATTCATTTTGACACTCTAACCGCTGACACGATGCGCATCACTAAAAAAACAAGCCTATGGCTATGCGTCTACGCTATAAAGGCTAACATTTTTATTTTTTTGATTAAAATAAAATTCGCTTAGCAATATTAATTTACGCCAAACTAAAAACACAAATGGAATATGTTATGCAATTTGTAGCATATTTTTTTTTGTTTGTTTTTGTTATTTTGGATCACTGCATCAGTGCTTTAAGGCTTTGTTTGTGCAGTCGTGCGTTTGGATTAGTTTTTGTGCACAAATTGATTTAAAGTTGCGGAAATTTAATAAAAAAACATAACTAAAAAGGGTTAAAGTTCAAATAGAAAATAAAACGCTTTAATAACTAAATTGAGAGCTACATAAAGCAACAAACAAGACGTTCAGACTTAATGAAAATTCAAAGAGTAAAGCAGCACAAAAAAAAAACACACACACACACACACACACAAAGCAACTTCTGACCGCGACAATGACAACACTGAACACAAATGAACTTAATGCTATACCTTATAGCCAGCCAAGTAGTCTATCTGGTTGTTTCACAGATTTAAAGCGCACATGACAACAATAACAAAAGCAAAACTTCCAAAAAAAAATCAAGCACATCGCAACATGGCGTATGCGCAATATTAAGCGCACATTAAGTATACGCCATATGAAATGTACTGTTGCCTTTCTTAACACACACACACACACATGACGCGACGAAATAAATAGTAATTTACTTGCAACAAAGCTGAACTGAACTGAACGGTCTGGTCTGGTCTGGCCTGGCTTGATGTCATTACACGCTCTTGTATATCCTTTAGGCTACTGTCCGCTGCCTGACACTTTGGGCGGCTTTATTTCAGCTGTATTTCTTTTTAGTTTTTCCCCTTTTTTTTTTTTTTTTTGTTTTTTGTTTGACACTTATTAAGCAGCATGACTTAATTGTGCGTCGCGTACTCGTGTCGCGCGCTAGACATGTTAAATACTCAAGCATAACAGTTGGCGTTGGCAATGATGTTGCCCATGAATCGATCGTCGTCGTCGTTGGCGGCGGCGGCTAACATGGCGACCGGAAGTGGCTTGTAACAAAGGCACAGCATGAAGCATTCAAGATAGACAAAAAGTGAATGAATAAATATGTATGTGTGTGTGTGAAATTGTCTCTGCTACTGCTGCTGCTTTACTAATTATATACGGCGTCAACTGTGCAACACAGCATGAACGCGACAGCCATGCCTGCTCAATTTAACGCCATACCTACACCTACACCTAACCAAGTGACGCCATTTTGCTTAATTAAAAATTGACAACGCGTTGTCGCGTTGATTAAAGTCTTTCAGTAGTAGCACATAGTACACAGTACTCGATTTGCCCATGTTTGTATGCTACACGTATTTTAATTTATTTGCTAAACTTTTTCTCTTTTTTTATATATATTTTTTTTTTTTTTTTGTGACTTTTTATTGTTGTACAAATGCTTAAAAATGCTTTGCTGCGCTTTGACCAATGTCATTTGGTTTTAATTTTGTGCTTCTTGCCAATTTGTTGTTTGGCTTTGTTTATAGTGACTGCAATCATGCTTCGATACAGTAGCATGCTTTTTTTTTATTCTTTTTTTTCTTTTTAACTGCTTAATTAGATGCTATAATGCACGAAAATGGCGTTACGTGCGCAACATTTTAATGTTTTTATAATATGCTCGCTTCGCTTTCATTGACTTTTAATGTGTTTTTTATAAGTTAATTCATGTTTCCTGTCGCTAGATGTGTTCTCTTTTGCTCAGCGTTTAGCTTTTGTTAGACTTCTTTGTTGTAGTTTGTTGTGTACAACACTAAAGACAGGGCCAGGACCCATGGCGCTGAAGTTCAATGGTAATGAGTAAAGTTTTGCACATAAATCATTTGTCAAGAAATACACATTGAAGCAATGGGTTAAGCCTATAAGACAGGAGTAAAAAAAAGTAAACGTGCGCGAATTAGTTGGTTTAAACAATACAAAAAGCAAAAAACTTCTTAAAAAACTTTATTAAGTAATTACAGTTTTAAACTATTATTTTTGATAATATTAGAAAACACCTTATTTTCGATATAAACTCAGTTAACACGGCTACTCAGTAACGTACTCGGTTAACACTCTTCAGTACCCATATAAACGGAACTGTGATCATTTAACACGGCATTGTACTCATTTATCGCGGTAAAGTCAACAGTACCGATTTCGGTTAACAAACCGTTAAGTACTCGGTACTCTGTTAAACAAATACATGGTCGACAAAGTGTTAAGTTTTCGGTAAACACTGTTAAGTACGCAGTTAACACTTTAAGTATTTGGTTAACACTAAGCAGGCGGTTAGCAACTCTTAAGTACTCGGTTAACACTGTTGAGTACTCGGTTAATAACTGTTAAGTACTCGGTTTACAACTGTTAAGTACTCATTTAACAGCTGTTAAGTACTTGGTTAACAAGTGTTAAGTACCTGGTTAGCACCAGTTAAGTACTCGGTTTACACTGTTAAGTATCGGTTAACACTTTTAAGTTTCGGTTAAAACTGTAAAGTACTCGGTTAACAACTGTAAATTTCTCGGTTAACAACTGTTAAGTACTCGGATAACAACTGTTAAGCACTCGGTTAATAACTGTTAAGTACTCGGTTATCAACTGTAAGGTACTGGGTTGACACTGTTAAGTATTCGGTTAACACTGTAGAGTAGAGTAGTAGAGTTTTGAATCAGGTAGGTTTTGCATCGAATATAATTGACTCATAACCAAAGTCAAACGAGCAGTTCACTTGATTTACTCGAGCCGGATACAAATCGAGTATCAGATCTAACCGCTTTCGCAAAATTGGGCAGCGCTCTAGCCGATAACAGATGAACGGATAGGTATACGTATGTGAACTCACATCTACTATGATCTAAGTCTACTATCTATTTATCCTCTCTCTCTCTCTCTCTCTTCTACGTTTATAAATTTAACTCATTCTGCGAACAGTGACATTTCTAAAATTGACTGCTACCAGACAGTAAATGATGTAGCGTATTTTTGGCGTCTTAACTATGCGAAAAGTTGCCAAAAAATTAGAAACGAAAAAAGACCCTCAAATGCCGACCACAAAGTGCACAACAATTTTTTTTTGTTACTACCTTTCAAAATGCCAAACTACAAATTTAAACTTAAGACGCAAACATAAAGTTGTGAAACAAATTACAGCGCAAAGCTTAAAGATTTTTTTATAATTTTTTTTTTTTTTTTCAATCTTTAAGAAATATTAAAGGCAAACTTAGCTGCGTTGCCAACACAACAGAACACAACGATATCGACAAAGAATAATGTCTCATATGCAATACCGTCATTGCCAACACCGTCGACGACGCCACCGTTGCTGCCAACTTATGCAACAACTTCCGGTTGCCATTGGCAGCGTTTAATATCATATGCAACCGTAGCAACAGCAGAAGTAGTGGCAAAGCTGCAGACAAAAATTGTCTACTGCTAAACTGCAGGTGCTACGACATCTTTTATTTTACTTACTTACACATATACTCGTATGTATGTATTGCATGTTGTATCTATAAGTATTCTTGTTGACTTCTTTATTTTACTTTGTAGAAGTTTCTTTTGCATATTCAAATCACGTGCACTCATTACAATGTATTTTATATCCATGCGCTACTTCTAAACACTTTGCTCTAACTCTAACTTTAACGAGTTGCTTCTTGTTGTTGTTGCTGTTGTTGTTATTCATACAAACAAGAATTTGTAGTTTAGACTAAAGTCTTAGATTTCATACTTTATACTGCTGCTGCTGCTGCTTTGCATAGTAGACGTAGACTCTTATGCAGTCGATTGCATCTTTTATCATATCTTGTAGCTACGCTGTTTGTGTTACCTTGACTGCAGCGGCAACGCTAGTTAAATGTGTCGTACACTTTATTTATTTGCATTGCATTTTGCGGCATATGATACGCAAAGTTAGCTGGGTTCTTAGTTTCTAAAGCTATAATTGAGTGGTTCTAGAGATTCTCAATTGTAATTATTTCTTAACTTTAAGTTTATTCTGTAATGCAATGTTAACATATTTGACCTCCAAAGAAAAAAATAAAAAAAAGTTTTTGGAGTTTTTTTCCTATTGGTGACACAATACTTTTACCCATTTTTCACATTGTTTTATTAGCTCTGTTTTAAAGATATTGAGCTGAAATATGAAACTTTCCTTGATTGCAAAGACTACATCATTTATCGGTACCAAGGCTCGATGTCGACGTTTGAATATAGTTATTATTTATGAGTGTATCCGTTCTAAATTGAAAACAGGGAAAATCAATAACTTTGATTGGACCAAAACTTCACGTTTCAGCATTTGTATTAATTTGTTTTTCTTAAAATACTAAACGATTTAAAACAAGAAAAAGCGTTAGCTTCGGTAGAACCGAAGCTCAAATACCCACCACACAAAATTTTAATTTGTTCTTGTATGATCATCAGTGACGTACATTATTTTCCGCAAAGAGGTTGGGTGGGGACATCTCAGTTGGGGCTCATATTAGAAGTATATATGTAAAATTTTACATAACATAACAAAATTTTCTTGAAAAAATAAAAAAAGTAGAAGGTTAGTTTGTATAGATCTGTATGTTATAGCGACCCGATCCTTGTCATATCGGTAGTACATTCAAAGATTGGAGTGAATATCTTCATAAATAAGAACTATTTTCTTACAAAAACACAAAATGGGCGGTTTATTTGTATGGGGACTATACCTATATATGGGCGTGACATCTTGGTATTGCTATTGGATGACATAGGAAGTGTTTTTAATCAATTCGTGCAAATACATTCCCTAAATATTAACTATTTTTAAAAAAATCGGAAAAAGTGGTAAGTTCGTTTGGCGGCTATACCTGGAAATGGACGTGGCACCTTGATTTTGACATAAGATGACTTTAGAAGTGTTTTCACCTTATTTGAAGTGAATTCATTCATAAATGATAAGTATTTTCATATAAAAACTTTTAAAAAAGCTGTAAGTTTGTATGGGGCTTTTGAAGAAAAGCGTTACAGCTCCGCTGTTTTCTTAGATGTGCAGCAGGCATTTGATCGCGTGTGGCATGAAGGTTTGATGCAAAAGATCAGGACGTAACCTACCAACAGCTCATTTTCTCGTCTTAAAATCATTCTTATTCGGCCGTTGCTTCCAGGTAGCAGTAAAGGTGTCTACTCGTCGACAAGGCCAATTGTGCTGGTGTACCTCCAAGGGTAGTGTATTTTGAGCCCAACTCTATACTCACTGTATACTACAGAATGCTTAAACCGGGGAAAGCAACGTATGCTGCGATACGGTTAATATGGCTAATTCAAGTTGCCTTTTTGAAACTTGAAACCTTCAAAGATTATTTATACCGTTTTTTCCATTTGGGCTAATCGTTGGAACATTAAAATAAATAGCTCAAAATCTTCTCACTGCACCTTCACTCTAAAAAGTGGCACATGCCCCGCAATCACATTCAACAGCCCAATTATACCTCAGGCTAACTTCGTTAAATACTTGAGGATGGTATTGGACAAACGACTTACTTGGAACAAACACATAACAATGATAATCGGTACTTGCCGATCTAAACTGAAAAAACTTAACTGGCTTCTACGTCCATCGAGCAAACTGCGCCTAAGCAATAAGTTGCTCATTTATAAAATGGTTATTGCGCCATCATGGAGATATGGACTACAAATATGGGGCACCGCTTCGAAAACACAAATTAAACGTGTACTAACAATGCAAAATAAAACTTTACGCTATATCTGCAATGCGCCGTGGTATGTTCACAACACAGTCATAAGAAAAGACTTAAATGTACCATCAGTCTTTGATGAAATAAATCGACACAGCTCCAGGTACAATGATCGTGTTTAAAGTTCCTTTAATGGAATGCTTAACACAAATAAACAAAAATGTAAAAAAAAAAAAATAATTAAATATATATCATATTTTTCTTAATTTTATAAATGTAGTTTAAACTCATTGTAAATTATATTAATGTTTTTATTGAATTTTAGAAGGCTTGACGAATTGCGTCGATCTAGCTGTGTCCGTCTGCCTGTCTGTCCGTCTTTTTGTTGCTGCGCGATTTATTCGCTCAGTTTTCAACTTCAGCTTTTCTAGATCCAATGTGCTATGCCAACTCTTAGGTACAACCCTTATACAAACATACAACAATTTGTCAAGTTCATAGTTAATGGCTTTTAAGTATAGCACAAATGTTTCTTATTTCAAGCCAAATCTTCAGTTTAAATTTGGAAGATTGAACCGCAAATTTCTAAATTTTTGAAAACATTTTTAATTTGTGACACGTACACAGTATGTTCAATTCATATGGGGACTTTTGTTTAAATCAAGGAACACTAAACGCCATCTATTGAACGTTGATAACATTAGAGACGTACAGGTCTCACCTTTAAAACGCAGCCATCTTCCTGTAAATTGGTTGACAATTTAAAAAGTAAAAGTCATTAACTTTCAATAGATGGCTTTACGTGTTCCATGATTTAAGCAAAAGTCCCTTTAAATTTGAACATACTATGTATATAAGCATATTGTTTTTCCTTGTTATCATTTTTTCCTTTAATTGTAAAAAGAAAATAGCATTTCAGTATTTTCTCAGTTAGAGATGGGAGAAATACCGATATAAAATTATTTTTTTATAATCGATCTCTCGATATTTTTTTTTTTTACGATGTTTATGTAACGATAACTGTAGAAGATTTCCATATCAAGGTCTTATATTTGTCTGAGTAATTTTTCTCTGCACTTAGGAACAGATTATAGCAATATTATCGATTTTTTTTTCTGAGTATCGACATGCGATATACACAATAAATCTTTTAAGAAATCAATACAAGATTTAAAAGATTTTAACTTGCATTTTCACATAATACATCCACTTTACAAATACTTCAAATGAGAGGAAAAACTGAACGTTTGCTACGGTTAGACCTTATTATTAAACGATATAGTATTAATACTGATTTTTTTTTAATTCTAATTATATTTCAATAATTCGCTGCTTTCTCTCAAGTTAAACTAATAAATTCATTAAATTTCTGCAGCTAGTTACATTTAATTGGATATTTTCTATATAATGCAACTTCAAATTAAATTAATGTCTTATTCCACTACTTCAAGTGTATCTTTTACAGCTGTTTGTAACTACTGCACTAGATTCAATTTTAGTTTTTACTTTTTATTTTTTTATACACTTTTTTTTCACTGCTGCAACAATGGTTTTAAATCTAATTATTTTAATTATACTCGAGCATGCTTAATGCAGAATAATAATATAAAAAAGGAAAAAAAGATAAAAAAAAAAAAACAAGAACGGCGTCGAGACGCCGCACCAGCAGCAACGCCCAACAACATTATTGTGCAACGTTTTTAATTTTCTTATATGCCTCAAGCGGCTTCCGACTGCCGGTTGCCTGCTGCCGGTTTTTGCATTCCAAAAAGTAGTTCCGCGCTTTTTTGAATACCACTTGTGACTGAAAACACTTAACAAAAATTACGACAATGACAAAAGTCGTCGTATGCGAGAATTGAAAGGAAAAATGTGAAAAATTGGAATAGTTTCTTTTAATTTGAAGTACTCGAACTAGTTTTTGCATAGAATAGAATGGAATATAGTTGAGAGCGAAAAACTTTGCCATAAAGTTCAAAAGTATTCAAAAAAAAAAAAAAAAAAAACAATTTTAATTGAAAATGCGCACAAAATTGCATTTACTTTTTAAGAAACGCATATCCTAGCCAGCTGGATATGTGGGGTCTCATTAAATGTAATGTCAGCCCATTAACTAACTTTGTCCAGCAGCAGGCAGCGGCAGCAAATTTGAATGCACCAGTGCGCTTTTAAAACATGATTTTCGTTAAAAAAAAAAAAAAAATTTGTTTCTATTTTTTTTTCGATGAACTCCTTTTTTTTGTTTTAAAATTTTTTTTTCGAAAGGCTGTCAGGTCAGCCATTTTTTTTTTTTTTTTTGTTATTTCGCGCAACGCTGCACAACAAAAGCGAATTTTATGCGTACGTGCGTTAAAGTTAATGTTTCAATTTCATACGAATGAGACGAGGAGAGGAGAGAAGAGTGGTGGCGTAGTTACATTCATTCAGGCACAAAATCATTTGCATCTGTGACACACTCAGCTATTCGTTTTGAACCCAACTCAGCGACACTCAACTGACGCTGAAAATTGATTTCCGCTTTTAAATTGTTTTTCATTTATTTTTCATTCGTTTTTTATGTATAAAAAAAAAATACTTTGGTTTGTTTTTCACCATTCACAACGTTAGCCATTATAATTTTCTTCAGGGTTTTCTTTTTCGGGTTGCCGTATTTGAAGTTATATTCGTGGCAGCTTTCATTGAATTGGTTGGCGATCATTAAAAACGGAAATTAAATGAATCGAAATAATTGCGACACCTTATTGAAAGTTGCCAAACCGTTTGCAAAATATACAAAAGAAAGTGGAGAAAAGAAAGGATACAAACTGAAAGAAGCTTGCCTGATTTTCTTAATTTAGTTTGAAAAGGCAGCTAATTTGTATTTCATTGAGTGACGATAATTTTGTGCTGTGCAAAGCAATTGAAAAGTTTTTTATTTAATTTTTTTTGTGCAAACATTGAATATAAAGTTTCATTTTAAAGAAATATCAAAGGAAGAACCGATTAACAATTACGTAAATAATTAAATCGAGTTGAGTTATCGAAAGTAGCAACTATTATCAAAATATGCAAGACTTCTGGTTTTTATAACCGCCTCACATAGTGTGAAGGGTATTATCAGTTTGTCGGAAAGTTTGTAACGCATTAAAGAAGGCATCGGAGACCTCATAAAGTATATATATTATTGATCAGCTCGACAAGACGAATCGATCTAGCCATGTCCGTCTGTCTGTCTGTTGCAATGCGTTTTTCTCGGAAAGTTTTAAAGATATTGACCTGAAATTTTAAACTTATCCTTTTTTGTGCTCCTAGGCAGTTTGTATATCAGAACCAAGGTGCCACGCAAATTTTAAGATATGGCCCCAGAACAAACTTACCACTTTTTTTTTCGTTTTTCTTTGAAAACAATTATTATTTATGAATGTATTTACTACAAATTGGGCAAAAACACTTCTTATGCCATACAATATCAAAAGAAAGTTGCCACGCTCATTTTTTTGATATGGCCCCCATACAAACCCAGCGCCCATTCTCCATATTTTGTATGGAAAAGTTCTTATTTATGGATATATTTACTCCAATCTGTGTAAAATCACTTCTACTGTTATCCTCTGAATATGATACCGATATGACATGGATCGGGCCACTATAACATATAGACCCCATACAAACTCACCTTCCATTTTTATACCCGTTACACATAGTGTAAACGGGTATATTCAGTTTGTCCGAAAGTTTGCAACGCATTGAAGGAGGCATCGGAGACCCCATAAAGTATATATATTATTGATCAGCTCGATGAGACGAATCGATTTAGCCATGTCCATCTGTCTGTTCATCTGTCCGTCTGTCTGTCTGTTGCGATGCGTTTTAGTCAGAATGTTTTAAAGATATTGACCTGAAATTTGAAACTTAAGCTTTTATTGGTCCTAGACAGTTTGTATGTCAGAACCAAGTTTCCACGCCCATTTTTAGATATAGCCCCCATACAAACTTACAACTTTTTTCTATTTTTTGTATGAAAATAGTTATTATTTATGAATGCTTTTACTACAATGTGAGGTAAAAATATTTCTAATGGCATCCAATATCAAAAGAATGTTGCCACGCCCATTTTCAGATATAGCCCCCATGTAAACCCACCACTTTTTTTCTATTTTTTGTATGAAAATACGTATTTTTTATAAACATATTCACTCCAAATAGAGTAAGAACCCTTCTTATGTCATCCAATGCCAAATCTAAGGTGCCACGCCCATTTTTAGGTAAAACATCCATAAAAACTTACCGCCCATTTTCGAGTTTTGTATGAAAACATATATTATTTCTAAATGAATCCAACTAAAATTTGGTAAAATCAATGCTAATCTCCACCTAAGTGTAGACTATCGATGTGGTAAGGATCGGGCTAATATAACATAAAGCCTCTATACAAATTTGACCAAATTCATCGTGAAATTTAATCTAAGCACCTGGTGAACACATAAACTATTAAAAGTGTTGTGTAACGGGTATTTCAGCTTCGGTTCCACCGAAGTTAACGTTTTTCCTTGTTTTTTTTTTTTCTTTTTTCAAGAAAATGATTAAAGTTTAGTGTGGCGGGTATTTGAGCTTCGGTGCTACCGAAGTTATCGTTGTTGCTTGTTTTATTTTACAAATACGCTTATTGTATTTAAGTATAGAGAAACTCACTATTTTTAAAAAAATTTAAATTATGTTATCGGTTCAATTAGCAATCGTTCATCGAACTTTTAACGCATACGCTATGGCAATACTAGTGAAAACATAGGTTAAATCGGCTGTGTGCATTAAGTATATCCGCATATTGTATATCGACACAACACACATCACTAATTAAAGTAAGCATACTGCTTTTTATACATAGACGAAAGCATCAAACTTTTATTGCTTTTCATTTTATGAAAACAATTATGTGCCTACATCTATTTTTGTGCTACTCACCGGTCGCATTTCCAAATTTAATAACTTTTTTTTTTTTTTGTATTTTTTTGTATATAAAGTATTTCCGCCCATAAATGAAATGTTAAATAATAAAATAATAATTATTACCATTTCCGTTAGCGTCAGCTGTTAAATTAGCGTTTTACAGTTTTACAACGTTGCCCCTTTTCCAGGCTATTTACTTTCGCGCTGACCGTTCGCTTAATTGTGTGCTGAGGTGTATGTGTAGGCAGCAAGTTTAACCCTTCACGCAGCAATTAACTTAATTATTTATAAAAAAAAAGAAAAAGAAAAATAATCATAATCGAAATAATTGTTCAAGCAGACTGCCGAAATGTAAGTAAAAGAAAATAATTATGCTGTGTCCGCTGCTATAAACTGAACTAATAAAAACTGAAATGAAAACAAAATAGGAAAACGCATAAAATCATTTATTAGCATGGCCCAAAATGCTTTGGAAATGAAAGAAATAAAAAAAAAAAAACAACAACAATTGGAAAGCAATTTGTTTACTTGAAGGTTAAAAGGAAAATTCTTTATGCCAATATTTACGATTGACGTGTTGTGCAAGGTAAGCTACTAAATTGTTTTTGCTTAGGAGTAGCAAATGAAGCATTTTTGAAGTGAATGCTAAATTTAACAAAAAGACTTATCTGGTACCCGTAACTATAAAATAGCTAGCCAGGCACAAAACCAACGAAACACATATTCTTTTTTGGTCAGATCTACAAGTCGGAAGCCACATCTTAACCCTAAATAAAAAATAAAAGCATTGAAGCTTTAAAGCTATATAATTTTTTTAGAAATGAATAAGAATTGCTGGCCACATAGTATACAAAATGATCGATTAATCGAAAATAATCGATTTATGAAAATTTATATGATTTATACATATTTTTTACTATAAGTTTTTTTTTTATTTTCTTCGTGCTTTGAAACTGTCAAAAAAATCGATTTATCGATTAATTCAAGTTTTTCGATAATCGATTAATCGAAAAAATGTTTCCCCAAAATCGATTATAATTGTTTTAATATGATTATAATTGATTTTTATAATTGTAATCATTTTATAGTCGATTTTTCAAAATAATCACGGTGGGCTAACCACAGAAACGTGTCATACAAATTTTATAAACGTTCAAAACACTTCTGGAGTTTGATATACCCCAAATCATATATAAGACAAGCGGTTTACAGTTGCAATCAAGATACCCATACTCCCCGCACAATTAGCATATAACTGCGGTTTTGATACCAATAAAAATCTCGGTTGGGATACCTAAGGACTCTATAGTATCAGAGCCAACCCGTTTAGTTAACGAAGGACCGTAGTTTGGAGGGACATAAAAGTGCTGGATCGCTCAGCGATGTTAACTGTCAATGTCCAAGAAATATTGTATTTTATTGCATTTCATTGCAGTATTTTTTTAAATTTTCTTCAATTGCAATTATTTAGCTGCTTATCCAAAGCTTTTCGCAATTTAATTTATTTATAAACGCTTTCAATTTAATTTAAATTCAATCCTAAAACATTTTGGTATGCTTGCGATACTAAATTGCTATTTAATATGACTTTTCAATTCAATTTAAGTTAAATTGCCAAGAAAAAAGAAGTTTACATTAGAATTCGAAAAACGCTTAATGTTAATAGGCCATTAATGTGTCAAGGGTTTGCGCAGCAGAGTAGCACATCTTAAAAAGGCAAAAACACTTTTAAAACGCTGAAGCTGAGCGAGTAATGAAATTGAATATTCAATGCGTTTGCAAACTTGCGAGCCAAAGTACGCTCAACAAAAACGGTTAACATAAATTTTGTGCAAAAATGGCATTTATCCTTTTCGAGTATCAAATGAAGACTTTACAATGTAGACTGAAACAGTTAAAATTAATGAATTTGATTGCAAAATTAAAATAAATTATTGATTGCGATGACTAAATTTAAATTTTAAATAAGGTGCAAGCAAGTTTTTCAAAAATCTAGAACAAAGTTAAATTTTAAAGCAAATTATTAAATTAAATTAAAACCTTGTCAAACTCCGAAAAGCCAAACAAAAAAATCGTAAAAAAAAAACCTTAAGAAAATGAACAAACAAATAACAATGCGACACCCAAGCAAAAATTGTACTTCTTAGACAACTGGAAGCGACTTGCAAGTCAAGTTCTTGGCTTAAATTTCAAATATAAATATGCACTAGAGATAAACTAGAAAAAAGTTAAATAAAATAAATATATAGCAACGAAATAAGCCAAGCTATAAAGCTTAAAATAAAAATCCACCGCTTCTTAGTCTTCAGCCATTGTTTGTCTTACTAGCTGAGCCGTTTGTTTGGTGTGCGTTCTATTTACATTTTGTTTGGCATACGAGGTTTGTTTAAAAATTAATTGAGTTATTTTTTTTAAGTATAATTTTATTTTAAATTATTTATTATTATTATTATTTTTTTTTTTTTTTTGATTATTTGATCTTTAAAAAAACTATGAAAAAAAACAAAAGTTTCTAGAAGATTGTCAAACAATAAATGTTTAATTTGATATAGGGTTTTTATGTGTTTTTGTGAAGTTATGTCCTAGGCAAGTTTAAGTAATTCTTTTCGTTGAAGAAAAGTATACTGAATTCGTATGGATTGTCTAAACTACTAACACATTATTTTTTATTAATTATTTTTGGTACTTTTTGCTCCTTTTCAAAAAAAAAAAAAAAAACTTTTGTAATGCAATTTAGAGTTCATCCATGCTGAAATGCTTAACATTTTTTTTATCAAGTGACCATAAGACAGATGCCCTTCCAGATTGGGTATTCAAAATAATCAATGTGGATCTTAATTAAATATAAACAAAACTGTATTCGCCTCAATATTAAGATTCGATGCTGCTGTTCTCATAAATTCCAAATTATTTTAATAACAATTTCATGTGAATATGGAACAAATTTTAAGAAGTTTCAAAACTTTTGCCTAGAGAGTGCCTTATTTTATATGAAAAGATATACTTGCTGCCCAATGCCATTGACTGTGCACAAAAATTTGGCATATGGTGCCCTGATAATTAATATCTAGCATTTTCCTTGTTTTTTCCTTGAACGACGGTCACAAAATAAGAAGCAGATAAATTTTCCAAAACCCTTATTCCCCGCACAATTAGCATATAACTGCTGTTTTGATACCACAAAAAATCTAGATAGGGAAACCAGTATGTGGAAGACTCTGTAGGATCACAGACAACGAGTACAGTTAAGAAAGGATCGTAGTTTGGAGGGACAAAAGAGTGATAGATCGCTCAGCGATTCTAACTGCCAATGTCCAAAGTCTATTAGTCTACTCGACCTAAGCACACACAGACAAAACTTTCCAACGTTTCTGGAGTGTCCTCTTCTGCAGGTACTTTTATAAGGGATGGCGACTGTCAGTTTCGCAATGTTTATGTGGGACTGACATCCGTTTTGGAGGAGTGTTCTGGTACATTTGGGGTCAATCGTTGGCCAAGCGTAGATTTCCTGCAGGTGTTCATATTTTTTCATTTTTAATTGCCTAAACAGGTAAATTGATTCCAAATGTGGGCGACCCTAGCACTCATTGTGATCTGAGCCGCGAATGGCTTATACCCTGGCACCCATGAAGATAAGATAAGATTTAAAACAACAAGATTTAGTTGGTTTTTACATTCCCTTACCAACTAAGATTTGGATGTCTGAGATAGTGAAAATCGATCTGTCCCGAATCTTTAGCTGCAGCAGTACAGCATGTACTTCCGCCTGGAACACACTGCAGAGATTCGGCAGACGAAAGAATTCCTCCACTTTCGAGTGTAGCCCAAACCTCGCATCGCAATGCATCTTAGACTCGTTGGTGTTGAACGTCAGACCATCTTCACTTTCCAGCAGCTCTGTGATCCAGTCATGCCGTGAAGTTATTGTGGTTTTGAAGGATTTACTAAAATCCGAAGTTTCGGACAGAAAGTCAATAGGGCCATTTCTTAGTGAAAACCACAAGCCTTCTTTTTTTAGTCGAAGAGCACTGATCGAAACAATTGCCGGAAAAAACAATTTTTTCTAATTTAATCATCGGAATTTCATCATCGGGGACACCCCCTTTAAAATAATCTCCATTTGAGCCAATACAACAATTTTAGCGGCTAACCCAATCTTCCAAGGCCTGCTAAAGGTCGTCGGAATTATGGCCTTTAGCTCCTTATTAGATAAGATGACGCTGGCCATCGTGCAAAATCCTCGAGTTATCCTTCCACAATTGCGGCTATATTCTTCATTAACCTACTTGACCATCCAGAAGAAACTCAGAGCAAAACACAGCATGATAATCAAAGAAAACGGTTTCTGAATACTTATTTCACAGAATGTATATATAAATCGACAGTGCACTGGATAGGCACTTGTTTATTTATGTTTGTAACACTTTTCAAGCAAACCTTGCATATTTGCTTATTTGTTACTGTTGTTACTTACTGCTCTATAAATAAATAGTATAAGTCTGCTGTCTGTTTAATCTCTCCGCTTTGGATTTTTTTTTGTTTTTGTTTTTTTGGTGTGTTAAGTGACATTGTCGCGATTTTTTTCTGACAGCTGCCGGCATTTTTATACTCGTTCTCATTTTAACTTCCATTTTTGTTTCTAGTTGCTTCTTGCATTATTTTTTTGTAAAGATTTTTTTTCTACAATGTTTTCTTTTGGTAATTTATGAACTTGTGTAGCTTTCCTGTAGAATGTATATTTTTTTCAGTTTTATGCTTCCAACATGTTTGTATATTTTTTTTTTTTTTTTTGCTTGTTAAATGCTATTTTAACTGTTTGCTGCTTGAGATAAGCAGACAAATATTTGCATTTTACTTTGCACTTAAATGTGAATTGCATTATGTATACGCAACGTGTATTTTGTGGCTGAGTTTTTACTTAAAAAAAAGTTGAGCGTTTATATTTATGCACATTGCACAATTTACTAAGTTTTCTCAACAAAGATTTAAATTGAATGAACTTAATCTAGTCTATATAGACTATGCCAAAATACAATATAGAATATAATTAACAAAATGACTCAACATAAAACTAACTAAAATTTAAATAAGCTAATGAACTACAACTTTAAACCAATTTAGTCCACTCAAGCAATCAGCTCATACTATAATTTTCATATTGTGTAAGCTAGACACGCGTAGAATATAATTAAATTTAAACAAAAGCTTAATTCAGATACACACACACACACATACAAACGTACAGAAATAAAATACCAAAATGCTTAAAAGAGTTAAACGTTTGACGATGATTGGAGAATGTCATGTCGTTGGCTTTTATCAAATTACAAACAATAAACGAACCAAACGAACGAACATAAGCCACCACAGCAACATGGATAACTACAGCAACAGCAGCAAGGACTAAAAAACAATGCTTAACAGCAGGCAACAACAAGATTTTGATAGTCAATACGTACGTACGCATACATACATATTTGTATTTACGCAAAATTATGAAAATTTCAAACATAGCAAATATTTTATACAAAAACACACTAAAAGCCTTTGAAGTCAAAATAGGAACAATAAAAAGTCAGGACAATACAAAATTCAAACAATGGCAACACTTAACGCAATGTTGCTGCAGCTGTTAAATGACAATAAGTGAAGCATACATTTAGGCTGACTGAATCAGTGAGTGAGTGAGCGACTAAATGAATGAATTGGAAGTCTAGCAACTGTTGTCAATTCCATTTTTACTCGCGTACAAAATGAGTGAAACAGCAATAGCAACCGCTTTAAATGTGCGCGCGAATGCATCACGTGTTCTATCGCCAAAATGGACTGTATGTCTGTCCGTCTGTCTGTCCGTTAGTCTGTTGCATGCAGCATGCGTAACTAGGCTGTTAACTGTTTGATAATTGCTCACGATGTCCTACTATTACTACTACTACTTCTACAATTAGCATGGCAACTGTTGTCAATGCTGTGCAGCACATATTTAGTATCTAGCAAATGCATTTATAAATGCACATCAGTTCTCGTTGCAATAATAAAACGTTTTACTGACCAAATACCAAATACATAATATGTGCAATATTTAACGTCTGCTATATTCGATTACAGCCAATCAAAAGTTTTTGGAGAAAGAGCTAATCGTAAATTGAAATATTATCAATATTGGTTTTCAATTTAGTATATTTAGCTTCTATTTTAGTTAGCCAGACTATTTGTGAGTACTGAATTAATAAAATACTTATTTAAATTGCAAGACAATCTTTCTCCAGTTTAAGCATCGAAATGTATAAAAAATATATTTTATTTTGTTGTGTCTTAAAGATGTGTGAGGAATTGGAAAAGTAGTTCAAAATTGTTCTTATTTTGATTTTTCGGAAGATAAAATTTGATTATGGAACAACTGTCGAAGACGAAATTTTAGGTTATGTAACAAAATAAAGGTTATATACCCCAATACCCAACAATTTTGTGGTGGGCTTCTACTTCAATAAAATTTGTATTGTTAAAAAAAAAATAAAAAACTAGAATCTAACTTTTAGTTTTGACTCACGTTGCAACTGAATAAAATGTTACAAGAAGGTCATGACTCTCGTTATTCACAGTAAAATTTAAAAATAAAAACCGGAATGGACGTTATCGGTACAAAAAAATTGTAGATCAGATCAAATATTTAGTTCCGCGTCTATCAAAAGTGTCTCTAGAAACAACCTAGACACCATTTCTCTCCAAATGAAGATATGCTTGACTGCAATATACCCTGTACCCAATCTTTATGTACCTTAAGTTATGTTCTAGTTTACTACCATACCTTATTGAATTGAATTTTCATACCGAAACTTAAAAAATCAGGTAAATCTTTGTATGGGGGCTATACCTAAAACATATTGGTCTATTTCATTGGGACTAACATAGGCATAATTTATACCAAATTTGCACTGCCGAGAATAAAAAACAATGACACTTTAATGAAAAAATTTCAAAATTTTAGGGTAGATTTATATGAAGGGTATACCTAAAATTTGGTTGGTCCTACCCATATTGCTATATTTCATTGGGTATCATAGGCATAATTTATACTAAATTAATTTTTTGGTATAAAAAACAGTGACGTTTCTATCCAAAAACCCAAAATGTTGGGGGTAGATTTGTGTGGGGGGTACCCCTTAAAATGGGGCTAGAGAAAAACCGTTTGAAAGTGCGCACTTGACGGTTTAGAAAAGCTTAAGTTTCAAATATGAAGACCCTATCTCATATAGTCTTCGAGATAATCTCTTTCATACGGCAGACAGAGAGACGGACAGACAGACATAGCTAGTTCGACTCCCCTTCCAATGCTGATCAAGAAAACTACTGTGTCCAAAAAGTAAGGTTAATTTGTTTGTCAAATGGAAAATCTTTATTTATTCTTGTAAATCAATTTCATCCCATTCAAAGTAGTCCCCTTCCGATAAAAAACAATTATGAAAACGTTTTTCCAATCCTCGAAACATGCCAAATTGTCCCTTTCCGGTATAGCCATCAGCGCCTTCTTCGATTCAGTTTTTATCTCCTCAACCGACTCGAAACGCGTGCCCCGGAGTGGTCTCTTGAGTTTTGGGAATAGCCAGAAGTCACACGGAGCCAAATCAGGCGAAGACGGTGGTTGCGAAACGATATTGTTTACATTTTTGGAGAAAAAAGTCACGAAGAATCGACGCTGCTTGTCAAGAAAATTCATCATTTTTGACTTGACACGTTTGAAGCCCAAAACATCTTTCAAAATGGTATTAATTGATCCTTTCGATACACCAATTTCATCAGCAATGTCTCTCATAGTTAATCGACAGTGTGCAAGCACTAATTCTTTTTTTGGATGTGAGCCTCATCCGTTGAGGTCGATGGTCGACCAGGGCGCTCTTCGTCTTCAACACGTTCTCAATCTTCTTTGAACAATTTATAAAAATCAAATGTTGTTGATTTTGGTAGAGCTCGGTCCCCGTAAGTCCATTTTTATTCTATTTATTCTATTCAGAAAACAAAACTTGATGACACTTCTCTACTCAATTAAATCAGACATTGCAAAAATCAAAAAAATGCACTCATGATCGTTTGGTCAACTCAAGCTTAAATTTTTTACTGATAATGACATTGACATGACATCTGGCAAAGATGTTATAACCAGTCCTGCCAACTCAAGAAAAAAAGAACTAGCCCGAAATGTTAAGCCCGCGAAGTTTTAATTGAAAATGATCCTCACTTTTTTGTTCACAGTAGTATAAATAGTTTATAGGGTCTATCTTGCCCTCTTCTCTCTGTTACATACATTCGCACAAACTTAATATACCCTTTACCCTTTGGGTACATGGTATAAAAAATTATCACGAAGAAATAGGATTTACATAGCAACACGTTTCAAAAAAGTGTCTTAGGATTCCAGAACATAACAGTTTGACTACAAAATTTTCTTCTAAAACTCTGCGTAATTTAAACAAAAATTTAATCATTGCTTTTAAAAAGGTTATAATTTGTTTTATGAATTAAAATTAAAGCAAACAACGCTTTATATACTTAAAATAAATTCCAGAACACTTGAAACACTTTAATTTATGTTGTGACTGCAGCTTATAACTCATGGAAAATCTAGGTATGTTGCGGCTATACAAAAAGTTACTAAGCACTAAAAACGGGATTAAAACTTATCAGACACTGAAGCAGCACTACTGTGCAATAATAAAAACAACAACAACAACGAAAAGATGAATGCAACCACCTCTTCCTTAAAGAAGCGTCATAAAACCAATGAAGTTCAACAACCACCCTTCGTCATAGAGCAAATTATAACAACCTCAAATGCAACCACAATAATACCCCAAATACATAAAATCAGACAATTCAAGACGAAAAAAAAAATAAAAATGAATTTGCAGGTTGTCATTGCGTCGTAACGGCCTCAAACTGCTTTTCAAGATTATGCTTCATCTGTGACGGTGACTCTTTTAATCCTGCTTTGTTAGCTTGTGCGTCTAATTAGACACAATGATTGTTTGACTGTTACTTTCTGGTATCTTTATTTTGAATACCCTGCAATTGGTTAGAAAACGGTATTTTTAGATTATTTAAAATTATGTAACAAGCGGAAGAAGGCGCATTATTATTGTCAGTCAATCTTTAAATGACTCATTTAAAAATACAATTTAAACAGGCCTAAAGTTGTTTTTAAAATTCATCATATAATTTAAACTTCAAAGTAATCAACCCAATATAATATAGAGTATTAAAGTTTCGTATATAAGCGGCAAACACTTTCCCTTTTATACCTCTACTTCAAATCATACAGTCCACTCTAAGCTGCTGTTGTAGACTTCAAAATCCGCTTTTATTTGTATTTATGAAACGTGCGTAACTAAATTCTAATTATTTATTATTTGTTATGTCAGCCACCCTAACGCCAACTCGGCGTATAAATTCCCATTAGGTTGCATTTTTTTTCTCTAAAGCCTGAGATACTTTGCTACTCATACACACATATTTTATGCGTTTAAATGATAAATGGCATCCAAATCCCCATTCCTAGCCCGAAGTCACTGCAGTAAGCAAAGTTGAAAAGTGTTTCTTTCATAATTATTAAACAACCGCAAAAGGTGACTTCTACATAGCATATATGCCACCTTAAACAATATGCTTTGCTCATTGACAGTCAAGCTCATATGAAATGCAATTACATACGCCATTAAGTTGGCCCCCAAAACGTAGGTAAACAAAACTACGCACATCATTCAATGCATTGCCACATTTATGTGAGATAAGCGCATGTCATATAGTTCCATTTGTCCCCAAAGGATAACTATGTGACTATGTGGAAGGCGTTCTATTTGCCAGTGGGGGAAACGCAACAACCCCCAAAAGTATGCAACAAACCATTGCATTTCTTGTAGCGATTTTTTTTTTTTTTTTTTTTAGAAATGCTTCATCTCTAGTTACTTCACATTATATGCTTTGACTCATACCGATTTCCGTTTATGCTGCCGTCATAATTTTCTATTAGCCTTATTTTGGTTTCATTGCGTTAGTCAAGTATCTACGCAAATATGAAGTGGTGGATTTTTTTTTTGCACGACTTCATCATTTGCTGTTATTATTTTTTTCTTTTAATTCTATAGAGCTCATTAATTTGTTATATTTATTTATTTTTACGAGTTTATAACTTCATACTTACATCATTATAAGAGTTTTGCTAAATGGCTGAACTGAAAAGTGTCACGGTGGGCTTGGAACAACTTTAACCCAAAGGTTCTCGCCCATCTCCGTTTTCTTCAAATTTTGATTCTACATTATTATTCAAGTAATTTAAGTCTAAAATGAAAAAAAAATCGGTAGAGGGAATTTTGAAAAAACTCGATTTTTCCATATTTTTTTCTATTTTTTTCATATAAAGGGTGATTTTTTAAGAGCTTGAGAACTTTAATAAAAAAAAAAAAAACGCATAAAATTTGCAAAAATCTCATCGGTTCTTTATTTGAAACGTTAGATTGGTCCATGACATTTACTTTTTGAAGATAATTTCATTTAAATGTTGACCGCGGCTGCGTCTTAGGTGGTCCATTCGGAAAGTCCAATTTTGGGCAACTTTTTTCGAGCATTTCGGCCGGAATAGCCCGAATTTCTTCGGAAATGTTGTCTTCCAAAGCTGGAATAGTAGCTGGCTTATTTCTGTAGACTTTAGACTTGACGTAGCCCCACAAAAAATAGTCTAAAGACGTCAAATCGCATGATCTTGGTGGCCAACTTACCGGTCCATTTCTTGAGATGAATTGTTCTCCGAAGTTTTCCCTCAAAATTTTCCATAGAATCGCGAGCTGTGTGGCATGTAGCGCCATCTTGTTGAAACCATATGTCAACCAAGTTCAGTTCTTCCATTTTTGGCAACAAAAAGTTTGTTAACATCGAACGATAGCGATCGCCATTCACCGTAACATTGCGTCCAACAGCATCTTTGAAAAAATACGGTCCAATGATTCCACCAGCGTACAAACCACACCAAACAGTGCATTTTTCGGGATGCATGGGCAGTTCTTGAACGGCTTCTGGTTGCTCTTCACTCCAAATGCGGCAATTTTGCTTATTTACGAAGCCATCCAACCAGAAATGAGCCTCATCGCTGAACAAAATTTGTCGATTTCGAAGTTTCGAACCGAACACTGATTTTGGTAATAAAATTCAATGATTTGCAAGCGTTGCTCGTTAGTAAGTCTATTCATGATGAAATGTCAAAGTATACTGAGCATCTTTCTCTTTGACACCTTGTCAGTTAGTGCAAAAAGGACTTGGATTTTATAGTGAGCAAGCCATGGAGACAGTTCACTCTGATTTTAAAAACACTTGGCTTAAATATACCGTATCGAATAACCATCCTGATTATGAAAAACGGCTAAAACATGCTCTGTGCGAGTATAACAGTTTACATTCCTTTTAGAAAATGAAAATTGTATTTTTTTCTGTTAATATGTTCAAGGCACATTATTGTTTGTCTTAAAATAAAATAATATATTAATAATTTATATATATTTCATATGGTAAATTTTTTTTAAATTTAAAAATATAGAAAAACCGAAGAAATTCGGGCTATTCCGGCCGAAATGCTCGAAAAAGTTGCCCAAAATTGGACTTTCCGAATGGACCACCTAAGACGCAGCCGCGGTCAACATTTAAATGAAATTATCTTCAAAAAATAAATGTCATGGACCAATCTAACGTTTCAAATAAAGAACCGATGAGATTTTGCAAATTTTATGCGTTTTTTTTTTTTTTAAAGTTCTCAAGCTCTTAAAAAATCACCCTTTATATGAAAAAATAGAAAAAAATATGGAAAAATCGAGTTTTTTCAAAATTCCCTCTACCGATTTTTTCATTTTAGACTTAAATTACTTGAATAATAATGTAGAATCAAAATTTGAAGAAAACGGAGATGGGCGAGAACCTTTGGGTTAAAGTTGTTCCAAGCCCACCGTGGTGTCTTAGTTTTTAAATGAGCGATCTTAAGATTCATAATTTTAAAAAGTCACCTTTTATGAAATATGTATAAACAAAATTAGTTATAATCACTCCTATCAAGTTTACATATTTGATCAGTAATCAAAATCGATGTCTTAAGAAACTTGATAAATTATCGATACTAAAGATATCAATACAAATTAGATCGATTCATTACGCTTAGATTTCTAACGCTTAGATGGGAGGCAAGAACACTCTATGCTGGGTTTCTGGACATAGAGGTGTTGTAGGAAACGAGCTTAATGACGAGCTAGCTGCTAGCTATTGTGTACTCAGCTGGGTTTCTACAGCACTCTCTATTGCCAATCTTCCGAGAAACGAATATTCATATCAGTCGCTCTGAATTAAAACTACTTTCTTGCACCTGTATAAAATGGGTCTATCTTTTGAATAAGAGTGTAAACTCTGTCTGGAAGATGATGAAAGCGGCTCACATCTTATCACATTTGAATGGCCAGCCCTGGCTAGACTGAATTTCATGCAATTTGATCAATGCCCTTTATACCCTAAACATATCTGATTTTCATCGACGAAGAACATTTTCAGACCCATCAAGGCAGTAGAAAATGTTCTTGGTCTCATAACCTAACCATACTTGGTCAGGGTACAAAACCGGCCATGCCTTCATTCCGCCCTAGAAGTACAATGTAGTCATTTGAAGACTCTATCCGCCATAAACTTCGCATAACACTTAGATACCAATTGCATCGATACTTAATGTATGATTAACAAAAATATTAATATCAATTCAAATGATCGATACCTAACGTTTAGATATTAAATGTATCAATACCATACATGTGTATGAATATCAATTCAAAAAGTATCGATGCCACAAGCTTAGGTACAAAATATATCTAAACTAAATATTTAAATATCAAAACAAAATGTATCGATACCTAAGGCTTAGATAACGAATATATCGATACCCAACGTATGAATATTAATACAAAAAGAATCGATTCCACAAGCTTAGATACAAACTATGTCTAAACTAAATTTTTGAATGTCGCAACAAAAAGTATCGATACTAAAGATTTAGATATCAAATGTATCAATACCATATGTATGAATATCAATACAATAAATATCGATACCACAAGTTCAAATACGGAATATATCTAAGCTAAATTTTTAAATTTCATTACAAAAAGTATCGATAACAAAGGCTTAGATATCAAATGTATCAATACAATATTTATAAATATCGAAACAAAAGTATCAACACCACAAGCTTAGATACAAAGTATATCTTAAATAAAAGTTTAAATATCGCTACAAAAAAGTATCGATACCATGTATTTCAATACCATATGTATGAATATCAATGCTAAAAGTATTGATACATATGTATACCAAAAGTATCGATACCACAAGCTCAGATACAGAATATATCTAAACTAAATGATAAAAAAGTATCGATACCTTAATTTTATAAATCAAAGCCATCGGTACTTGACTCTGCATCGATACCAAAGAATGCAATATTTCAATTTTGTTTTTTTTTTTTTTTTTTAATAAACAACGAATCTTTTCTCGCCAAAATTGACTCATCTACGCCAACTAACAACATCAAATGACAACTAATTTATGAACTTAACAACATAAAAAAGCAATAATTTATAGACACGATTGCTTAAATGACACATCAAAAAAAACAAGAAACAAAATCAACACATAATGCATAACAAAAGGAAACTACTACAACTTCTTACGTCTTAAGTCTTAAGACTAAAGCATATAAACTATACGAAAAATGTACTTGCTACTGCTAATATTTAGACTGTCAAATTTACGTTTAACAAATGAATTTATAAGCAACAAAAAAAAAAAAACGAAAAAAATGAAGACATGCAACAACCCCTGCATTTGGAATCAAGCATCGTCGTATGTGTACATTTTGTAAATGGGGTCAGGTTCCATAGTAAATGTTCAAATATGCACAGGATATATGGTCATTTGGTAAGGTTTATCTTAATTTGGTGTGCTTAGATTTTGGTACTTATTTGACCATAACATGGCAGCCAAAGTAAAAACAACCCCATAGGCTGTTTATTTTAAGTACAGCTACAACTAGCAACAAATATAGAAAGTAGGTCAAACACATTCCATTGCGCTGTACTTTTGCTGAAAGAAAAATTGTTAACATTTTTTTTGTTTTTTTTCATTTTAAAAGTTAAAGTAGTGATATACTTTTAAACTATAAAGCAAACTATACGCATACAATTTTAACACTGCATATTATCAGAATCTTAGAATTGCCACAACTTTGCTTTCATTATAAAAAAAAAAATTCAATATACTTTTTACCTAAAAAAAAAAAAAAAGAACGCAGCGTACAAATAGTTTTGCAGCTGCAAAATAAAAAAAAAAACATGCGAACGCCTAAAAAGTGTGCCACAAATATTTAATAACAATTTATTGCGCACACGAAGCAGCAGAACTATCCTTTTTTCGTTTTTTTTTCTTCTTCTGTTTTTATATATCTCAAAGGCATCCGCTTGTCTCTTACCTAACCACGTAATAGAAATAGAAAATTTATTATTTTTACTGAAAGACGTGTTTTGAAATGGAGAAATACAGACAGACAGACTCATGGCGAGTATTTCATTTCATAAATTTTTAATATTATTGAAATATTTTCTTCGATTTATTTTTTGTGCCCCTTTTTTTCATCATTGAAAGATATGTTTAGTTAGAATGTGTAAAAGGATCTGTATATTTTGGTTGTTGTTGTTGTATTTTTTTATGGTTTGCCTAAGTAATTGATTTCAATTTTTACTAAATGTTATTTGGACCTTTTTTTTTGTGTGTGTGTAAAGAATTGAACTGTCTGTTTAATGCGGGCTACGAAATGTGAAAAATGTGCTATTACCGAAAAAAGGGAACTATAAATATAAATACAAATAAGTAAATATTGAGGTTGCGGCATTTAGCGTCGAAGCATTTACGTGTTGAGGCATTTTTATGTCCGTGTGAGGATTTTTATACCCTGTACCCAAAGGGTAAAAAGGGTATATTAAGTTTGTGCGAATGTATGTAACAGACAGAAGGAGGAAGATAGACCCTATAAAGTATATATATTCTTGATCAGCATTGGAAGCGGAGTCGAAATAGCTTTGTCTGTCTGTCCGTCTGTGCCATCCGTCCGTCCGTCCGTCCATCTGTCCGTCCGTCCGTCTGTCATGCTGTCTGCCGTATGAAAACGATTATTTCGGAGACTATAAGAGGTAGAGCTTTCCAAAATTAAAACTTAGACTCTCCTAGGCCGTCAAGTTGTGCCTCTTACAAACGGTTTTTCAGTCACACCCATTTTAAGGGGTACCCCCCATACAAATATACCCCAAAATTTTGGGTTTTTGCATAAAAACGTCATTGTTTTTTATTCTAGGAAGTTCAAACTTTGTATTAATTATGTCTATGCTAGTCCCAATAAAATATCCCAATATGGGTAGGACCAACAAATTTTTAGGATATAGCCCCCATACAAATTTACCTCAAAATTTTGGGTTTTTTTACATAAAAACGTCATTGTTTTTATTCTACAAAATTTAACTTTAGTATAAATTATGTCTATGATAGTCCCAATAAAATATCCCAATATGGGTAGGACCAACAAAATTTTAGGTATAGCCCCCATACAAATTTACCTCAAAATTTTGGGTTTTTACATAAAAAATGTCATTGTTTTTATTCTAGAAAATTTGAATTTAGTATAAATTATGTCTATGATAGTCCCAATAAAATATCTAAATATAGGTAGGACCAACAAAATTTTAGGTATAGCCCCCATACAAATTTACCCCAAAATATTGGGTTTTTACCAAAAAACGTCATTGTTTTTTATTCTAGAAAATTTAAATTTAGTATAAATTATGTCTATGATAGTCCCAATGAAATAGACCAATATGGGTAGGCCCAACAAAATTTTAGGTATAAACCCAATCAAAGATATACCCGATTTTTTAAGTTTTTCTATGAAAATCCAATTCAATGATGTATGGTAGTCAAATAGAACCTAACTTAAGGTACATATAGATTGGGTACAGGGTATCTTGCAGTCGAGCATACTCGACTTCCGCGTTCTTTCTTGTTTTTACTGAATTTTAGGTATAAGTAACTTTTCAATGAATTTCAGTGAGATACAATAAATTTAAAAATAAAAGATTGTGAAATGAAAATAATGAAATTTTTTTATATTAAGAAAAAAAAAACAAAAACTCCAATTCTGAAGTAAAAGTCATAGGTACCGAAGGCAACGATAATGAAAGGCATCGATACTGAAGAAACCGATACCGAAGAGACCGATAACGGAAAATCCGATGCCGAAAAAACCGATACCGAAGCAATAGATACCGAAGAAACCGATACCGTAGAGACTTATACCAAAGAAACCAATACCGAAAACACCGATACAATAAACACCGAATCCGAAGGTACCGACACCGAATGCCCAATACCGACGAAGCGATGTCAAAGAATAAAGTATCGATTTCAAACACATTGATACAAACAAATTATATCGATACCAATGATATTTCTATTAATGATAATGCAAATATATAGCAAAAAATCAATAAAGAGCGCACAGATAAAAAGAAGATTCCAAAATCATGAATCTTTCAATCTTTTTCTATTATAAAAAAATATATAAAAGATATTGGAGCATTCATTCAAACTTCGTTAATAATATGCCGCATAAAAACTTACACCTTCAGCATAAAACCACCACACATGCTGGTATACCCCTTTATTTTTGCCAAAAAAAAATATATAGCATGTCTGTCCATCTGCGCTGTCTAACTGTCATGTCAGTCAAAATAAAAGTTTATCTACTCAAGTTGGCAGTTAACTTTTTTTTTTTTGTAGCCCACAAACGTCTCAGCTACTATTTTACACTCAAATGCGGCAAATATCTGACACCTTTGCGTGTGGTAAACAAAAGGCACTTGCACAAACGCCCAATACATAGTTATATAATAAGCAGATATGCAAATAAACTTAGGTACAATATACTACATGAAATATGATAAAGCACAGAGCTAGCCATAGTTCCGCAACTCTTTCTAAAAAGTTAAAAAAAAAAAACAGAAAAACTTTTTGTATATAAAAGAAATAAACTGCAGCAAAAGTCAAGTGAGCATCAACTGCAGGAAATAAGTAAACACGAAGGTAGACAATCAGACAGACAGACACACAAAGCATGCAACGCAAGGTCAGAGCAGACTAGACGAGACGATACTATACGATACGATCCGATTCAATCCGTTCCAATAGACGCATAAGGAAATGAGCAAACTTGTCAAGTGTCAAAAGTGACAGACAGCCGAGTTGAGCGTGCAAAAGTTTACTGTGGCATGCAACAAATAAGTGGCAAGACAGAAGACGTTTTTTTACTACTTCTTTTTTGTGGCAAAAAGTTGTTGCACTTATAAATATAGCAGAAACATTTATTGTATGCTAAGCACATTCGTCAGCTTCCATTCCTTAAAGTATGCAATGAAAAATTTTATTATAAATAATAAAATAAATTCTTCGCAAAAAAAAGAAAAAAAATAAATAAAAATAAAATAAAATTTGGCAGCATAACCACAACAAATTGCAATTACAAGCGGAATTAGTAGTTCTGGTTACAATAATGTGTACTTTAGACAACAAACCCATACCCCCGACTACTACTAAAATAGTTCTCAATTGAAATTTGTATATAATTTTAGTATATTATTTCTTACTTTTTTGAGAGAGTTGAACATTAATTAATTGAAAATTGTATTTTATGCTATTGTGTAAAATTTGTTATCTATCAAATAGCCCTCGTATATATGTGTCTATGTGTGCATTGAATTGTGTTGTAGTTGTTGTTGCTGCTGTTGGTGTTGTGTGCATCATGTCGAAAGTTGTTTCAAAAGCATTTTAATTGAAAAAGTTTGTACTTTACTCCTCAGCAGTTTAATTGAGTTTTTTGGTTTTTCGTAGCTCGTTTGTTGCGCTTTATTCTTTCTTTTTTAGCGCTTTTTCTCCTTTTGTATTTTTTAGCAAAGCTTTCTCAATTATAAAGAATTCAGCTTTGCTTTTAAAATGTGATTTTTATTAAATGCATTAATTTGTTCTTATTTCCGTTGTTATTTTATATTTTAAATTGTCTTCAATGATTCAGTAATATCTTAATTTTAATTGTTTTGGTCTTAAAAACCAAAATACTTAATTTCTTTTTTAATATTTTTTTAATGAAAGCTTCTTAAATCGAAAAATTTCCATGAGCTTTATTTTCATTAGCTTACATAGTTTTTCATCTCAAAAAAATATGTATGCAAACATATCGATTCATTCAAACTGTAAACAATAATATTGATACTTAATGTTACCAATACCGTCAGGCATTTTTAGTACAACTGGGAAAAACATCGATGTTAAATTTGATTTGTTTTCCTTATTGGCCTCTCAAACCATCGATATTTTAAGAATAATATCGATATTTTAAGTATATGAAATAATATCGATCTTTTTAGAATATCAAAGAATATCGTTATTTTTTTAGATTATCAAAGTAAGAGTATTGACTCCTTAAATCTATTGATGGACACACATTTTCCTGATAGTGCTACCCAATAGGAAGTGATCGGTGAAACAGAAGCTATCCCACGAACAGTGATCTTCTTCCATGAGCTTGGTGGGAAGTTAAAGTAGTCTATATTCCTAAATCTGGGAAAGCGTCTCATGTAACACCAAAGGATTTCAGACCAATAAGCTCATCATCTATCGCGGTAAAAATCCTAGAAAGACTGATTGACATTCACATTAAGAAAAGTAATACCAAAGGAAAATCCACAGAGACAGCACTCCATATAGTCACCTCCACAATAGAAAAATTCGTTCGAAGAAAAAGAATGTAGTCTCGCAGCCTTTCTTGACATTGAGGCAGCTTTTAACAATGTCCTTCCCGGGGCCATCACTGGTGTGACGGATGTTGGAGTCGACGCCTCCCTATCGAGTTTTATACGCTCCATGCTAACCAACAGAGCAATTAGCTCGACAACTCGAAGGTGCGTCAATAGAGGGACTCCCAAGATAGTATCCTCTCCTCCTACTACTTTCCCATATCTATTACCCTTATATCCCATAGCCAAAGAACTGGCAGCAAACACAGAGACAGCATTCTGGCTCAATTGCATCTTTGGACACTCGAAGATTCTCAACCTTCTAGTGTCCTCGCCGCCAGCCACACACTACTGTACATCATACCCAACATTTGGTAGGAAGTACAAAATTTTTATCCCAACAGGAACACAATGGGGAGGCCTACACCATTATGAAACCAATGCCAAAAATATCTATACAGATGGGTTCAAACTAGAAGGAAGCGTTTGAGGATTGATCTTTTCCAAGACCTGGAGATTAGAGAATCTTTCATACTTCCCGATCACTGCAGCGTTTTTCAAGCTTAAATATTCGCTATACACGAAGCCATACATTATCTAGGACACACCTCAGGTGGTAGGCAAAAATTACACATCTTCTCGGATAGTCAGGCTGCCCTAAAAGCACTTGACTCTTACAATAAAACATCTAAAAATATATCCCAATGCGGCACATCTCTCAACGAGATGGCTGAGCTGTAAGTGCTGTAAAAACGTGGAAGAGGAGGGAGACAGAAGAAAATTTTCTCAGCCAATACCCAGCCCTTGGGAGAATAAGATCTACCGTACTTGGTTGGCCATTTCTCGATAGTCTGGCGGAGATTGCATCAGTCAAGATTGGTGCAGTAATCGCTTTTATAAGAAATTTGAGCTGGTTCGAGTAGGAAGAAATAAATGAGGGATTATATGGTATCACAATGGGCCTATCTGGCCTAGATAACATCGCGAGAATTTGCGTTGGCCATTCTAACCTAACCTTACCTAGATTATCAAATAATATCGATATTTGATAGCATTGAAAAATTTTCGATACATTTTGAATAACGCAAAACATCGATATTTTTTGAGAAGCTTCTCCCTCTACTTCGCTGTTTTATTAAAGGACTGTAAAATAATTTTATGACAAAGAAATCAACTTTGGCAATAAATAAAATATTAGAAAGTAACCTTTTTCCTTTTGCACTGCTCTTCTACTTTGTGTAACAAATTAACATTGAGACGGGTTTTAAATTAACAAATTCACAAATAAATACGCTTTGATTGTGCTTAAGTCGTTTTAATCCTGGCACAAGACAAATGCATGCTAAAGGGACTACAACAACAACAACACAAAAAATAATAATAAAGGGAAAGCAACTAAATAAAATCAACTAAAAACTTAAGCAAATACAAGGACAATAGCCAGGACAAGACAGGAAAGCACAACTCAAACAAGATGATGACAACTCAAATAAACAAAGTAGCAGTAGCAGCAACAGCAGAAAATATGCAAATTTTATTAAGCAAACAAAATATTAGCAAAACTTTTCACTCGAGTAGAGTGACCATAAACAAATAAAAGAAAGAATGAACGGACAAAATGAATAAATGAATGCAAGGACTTTAGTCGCATGTCAACGCAACAGGAAATGGTTTGTCTTGCAGACATTTTCTTTCTACCTTTTTTTTTTTTGTATTTTATACAACTATCTCTCTCTCTCTCCTTCACGCATAGCTATGTATTTGGGATATTAAAAAGTTTTTACTTTGCGACGATTTGTGACTATAAATAATTTATGCATGTTTGTTGTTAGAAGTTACTTTTCTTCTCTAAGATGCCATTGTCTTTGTCTTATAGCACATACACATATATACGCAGAAATGCCACAATAGGGACAGCAGTAGCTAACAGCTCCTAAAGACAACATGGGACAGCTTGAATTTTATTAAGCAAATGCATGCAAATAAATGGCTAAGCTTTTTAGTTTTTCATTTATTAACAAACATGAATATGCAAGGACAACAGGACAACAGCTACAATATTATATTTCTTAATATTTTTACAAAAAAAAAAAAAAAAAAAACATTTTTGAAAATGAAATACTAAACACATTTAACTAATGGATTTCTTGGGAATATTTACTTAAAATATTATATTTATTTATTTTAAATAATTTCATTTATTATTTTAGATTATTTTGTACTTGGCTGTATATGTACGTATTTGTACATACAGTCATATTTGAATGTATTTATGTTTGACTAATGAATTGTTTTCCATTTGATACAGCTGTCTAATGAAAATTTAAGCTCTAACTAAATGTGTTTTCATTATTTATTTAATAATAATTTTTGATAATTGTTTATTAACTCAAGACACAAATGCACTTAAAAGTTGAGTTTATGAAAATATAAGTAACAGCATCCTTTTATTTGATAACAATTTATTTGTGGCGTTTTTAAACCGAAAAGTATATTATAGATTAACAAAATGTTTATCTAAATATATTGGTTTTTGCTTTTAAAAATATACGGGACATTTCACGGAACTTGATTGAAAAGTTTCGTCAGTAAAATTTTAATACTTCTCCATATTCTAAAAACATCGATATTCTAAAAAAAAAACAAGAAAAAAAGTTAACTTCGGTTGGACCGAAGCTTATATACCTGTTACACATCATTTGACGTTGATAGACCTTCGTGTGCAGCATTTGTATTAAATTTTATTTCAAAATACTAAATAAATTAAATATACTCTTAAAAATTTAGGAATTCGCGGTCCGATTTGGACCAATTTTAAACTGAAGATTTGGCAGGGTATAAGAAACATTTTAACCATATTTGAAGCCATTCGCTTTATAAATACTTTTTTTCATATAAGAACTTGAAAAAATGTTGTACTTTTGTATGGGAGCTATACCTAAAAGTGGGCGTGGCACATTGATTTTAACATAGAAACTACACAGGACCTAGAAAAGCTTAAGTTTAAAATTTCAGCTCAATATCTTCAAAACTGAGCGAATAAACCTCGCAGCAACACACAGACAGACGGACAGACGGACGGACGGACAGACAGACGGACAGACGGACAGACAGACGGACATGGCTAAATCGATTCGTCTCGTCGAGGTGATCAAGAATATATATACTTTATAGGGTCTAAGATGCCTCCTTTAATGCGTTACAAACATTCCGACAAATTGAATATACCTGTTTACACTAGTGTAACAGGTATAAAAACAGTATTCTAAAAACATCGATATTCTGAAAATATCAACATTTTATAAACATCAGTATTTTATAAATATCGCTATTCTAAGAACAACGATCTCATAATATTCTAAAATAAATCGATACTATATTATATCAATACTCTCGATGTTTTAAAATTATCGATACCATCGTTTTACTAAAACTATCGATATTTTTTAAATGTCGATATTCTTAAATATTTATATATATTTATATGTTCCTGTCTGTATTGATGTCAGTATATAGCTCGTCATTTTCCACTCAAACTGGACCAAAGATTCTGCGAAGTATCTTCCTCTCAAATGCGCCCAACGCCGACTTATCCGATTCTGCCAGGATCCAAGCTTCTGAGCCATACTTCAGGACAGGCATTATCAGCGTCTTGAAGAATTTTATTTTTGTTTCTCTGGGCAGAACCAAAATTGCTACTATTAGCAAATGTGATTCTTCGTTTAATTTTCTGACTGATGTTGTTGTCCTTGTTTACATCTGAGCCCAGGTAGTCGAAGTTTTCTACAGCCTCAAAGCTGAAGTTCTCTTTCCTCAAAGACCGTCTACGTCGTGTAGATTGTCTGCGGCTGGATACCAAGTAAAGGGTGATTTTTAAGAGCTTGAGAACTTTTAAAAAAAAAAACGCATTAAATTTGCAAAAATCTCATCGGTTCTTTATTTGAAACGTTAGATTGGTCCATGACATTTACTTTTTGAAGATAATTTCATTTAAATGTTGACCGCGGCTGCGTCTTAGGTGGTCCATTCGGAAAGTCCAATTTTGGGCAACTTTTCGAGCATTTCGGCCGGAATAGCCCGAATTTCTTCGGAAATGTTGTCTTCCAAAGCTGGAATAGTTGCTGGCTTATTTCTGTAGACTTTAGACTTGACGTAGCCCCACAAAAATAGTCTAAAGGCGTCAAATCGCATGATCTTGGTGGCCAACTTACCGGTCCATTTCTTGAGATGAATTGTTCTCCGAAGTTTTCCCTCAAAATGGCCATAGAATCGCGAGCTGTGTGGCATGTAGCGCCATCTTGTTGAAACCACATGTCAACCAAGTTCAGTTCTTCCATTTTTGGCAACAAAAAGTTTGTTAGCATCGAACGATAGCGATCGCCATTCACTGTAACGTTGCGTCCAACAGCATCTTTGAAAAAATACGGTCCAATGATTCCACCAGCGTACAAACCACACCAAACAGTGCATTTTTCGGGATGCATGGGCAGTTCTTGAACGGCTTCTGGTTGCTCTTCACTCCAAATGCGGCAATTTTGCTTATTTACGTAGCCATCCAACCAGAAATGAGCCTCATCGCTGAACAAAATTTGTCGATAAAAAAGCGGATTTTCGCATTTCGAACCGAACACTGACTTTGGTAATAAAATTCAATGATTTGCAAGCGTTGCTCGTTAGTAAGTCTATTCATGCTGAAATGTCAAAGTATACTGAGCATCTTTCTCTTTGACACCTTGTCTGAATCCCGCGTGATCTGTCAAATACTAATGCATGAAAATCCTAACCTCAAAAAAATCACCCGTTACTTCGTCTCTCTCTCGTTCACCGTCAAACAAGACTTTTTTCTATGTCTGAGAATGCCCCGGTGACTGCACTATCATCTTTGCCGATTATGTCTTTGTCGTTGACATATGACCTTCATGTCAATGTTTGGGCATTGTTATTTTTACCGACTCTGACAACGCTTTGGTGTTTGTCAGCGTCATCATACAGGCGAAAGCCTTTTCAGTTCTCTATTCTACCGTCTGATCAGGCGTTTTACCTCTCTTCGTTTCTCCCTATATCGCTCAACAACAGCTCGTGTGGCTCTCGCCTGCAGAGTTCGTTGTCAGGCTATATTCTTCTCTGCAGTAATGCGACATTCCGCATCGTACCATGTCAGCCTTTCAGTTTGAGATAAGTTTCCACTGATCGTTTATACCGTCGGAGGCCGGTTGATTATCTCGGGGGGGCAGCTGCTTGGCGTGCGCTGTGCTGAGTTTAATACGTACCTTGGCTGGCTATACGCTCGTTCATTAAGCTCGCTAGTAAAGTGCCCAACACCAATCACCAAATGATCTATTTGGGTGTGGATATTTAGGTCGCCACTGCGCCATGTTGCCTTGTGAATTTCGAGAATAATTTGCGCACTCTTTTCCTCTTACTCTCTCTCTCTTTCTCTTCACAATTTGCACCTCATTAACAATTTTTTTTTTTAAATATAAAACAAAACAAAGAAATTCATTTTTACCGCTTTATGTTGCGGTTGCTATGCTATCAAAATATAAAAAAAAAAAAAAAATAAATAAATAATAATAATAATAATAAAATGTCAACTACGCCAAAATGTCATATGCAAATTATTATTATATTCAGAACGCTTGCACTGATATACACGAACGTTTAAGCCCATTTAGAACGCGTTGTATTTCGTTGGATGGTTGGTTTCCGCATTATGTCTGGTCTACGTTTATATACATTATATGCACAGCGGTTTTCAAAAGTTTTTTTAATTACATTTTCACACAGTTTTCATTTTATATGTTACGAAGAGAAATCTCTGGCGCAGCGTGTGCTCATTTTCTATTTTTTGTCTGTATGTGTGTGTATGAGTTTTGGTAAATTTTAAAACTCATTTAATTTACAACAAATTATAAACAATAACACAGCAACAAAGGTATACCAAGATGACTTTATGTATGAATGTGTGTATGTGTGTATTTGTTTGTGGTACGTGCATACACGCACAAAACATTAACTTAATTGTATTTGTCATTCATACGCAAGCAATACAATCACAGCATGCACAATTATGTTTCCGGTTTCTCATACAAAACCGCAAAAACGCTATGCACAAAAAAAAAACAAATAAAAAAATTAAAGAGCGCAAAAGAGGAAATACCGCCATCAACACGTCGCCATTTTTAATGCAGACTGTACTACACTATATGTATGTATGCTAGTGTTGCCAACAGCAACAACACTCATAAACACTGACAGTAACAATCATGTTGTTGGCATTAAAAAAAAATACAAAAAAAATTTTGTTCATTGGTTTTCTTTCTTCTTTGGAAAATATGTATAAAAGCGTAAAACCGCATTTGAAAATTTTTAATGGAATATTCGTTTTAAAATTTTTGCATGGTTTAGTTATTTTACAATTGTTGTTGTTGAAAATTTTGTAAATAAATTAAAACGAATAATTTCTAATTTTACGTTTCCGTTGGCAGCGGTATATGCTGCGTATTATTAATTTGCTATATCAAGCATTTTTAAATGAACATTACGCATACGCCAAGTGTACGTACGAAACTTTTTCAACTAATTGAAAACTATTACAAATTGCAAACAAAGCATAAAATAATATAATTAATAATTTTACGTAATGTTTTGTTTTGCACTTTGCAATAATTCGGTTAGTGCTTGAAACTTTTGGTTTTGTACATACATAAAATATGTGAAATTTATTAAATGAGTTTATTTATAGAGTTTGTCGAAAAGTTTGTAAAGCATTAAAGGAGACGTCGTAGACCCTACAAAGTATATACATATATTCTTGATCAGCACGACTAGACGAGTCGATCTAGCCATTTCCGTCTGTCCGTCTGTCCATCTGTCTGTATTTATGCAATTGATTCGCTTAGTTTTAAAGATAATGACCTGAAACTCGGAACTTAAGCTTATCTTAGTCCTAAGCAGTTTAAGAGTTAAAATCAAAGTGCTACGCCCATTTTAAAGTATAGCCCCATACAAACTTACCGTTTTCTCCTGATTTTTTGTATGAAAATAGCTATTTTTTATGAATGTTGTCACTCCAAAATGGGTAAAAATGCTTCTAATGCCATCCAATGTCAAATCCAAGCTGCCACGCCCATTTTTGGCTAAAGCCCCCATACAAACTAACCGCCCATTTTCTAATTTTTGTATAAAAATACGTATTTTTTATGAGACTATTCACTCAAATTTGGGTCAAAACGCTTCTAATGACATCCAATCTCAAAACCAAGGTGCTACGCCTATTTTTAGCTTTAGCTTCCTTACAAACTCATCGATTTTTTAGAACATTTGTATGAAAAAGTAACTATTTTCAAATATATATGTATTTATATATATAAATTTATGTAAGCCACTGATGATCACACACAAACTATTGAAAGATTGGTGTGACAGGTATTTAAGCTTCGGTTCCACCGAAGTTAACGTTTTTCCTTGTTTTCATTAGAATTTATTAAAATAGCAAAAAAATGTATAACAAAACAAATAAAAAAACTAACGGCGAAAGTTCTTTCCTTGTTCGAGAGATAATCTGATGGATCTATTGATGGATCATCTGCTCGCATTTGTTATACAATGAACAATTTTTCTTGAATCGAAAAGCGATTGTTCTTTATATAAAAAACGATTGTTCTTGATGCAATGAACGATTGTTCTTGATGCACTGAACGATTCTTCTGTATACAAGGAACGATAACTCTTGATACAAAGAACGATAACTCTTGATACAATGAACAATTGTTTTAAAAGCAATAATCGATTGCAATAAACGATGGTTCTTGATACAAAGAACGATTGAACTTGATACAATGGACGTTTGCTTTTGATACGATGAATGATTGTTCTTGAAACAATAATAGATTGTTCTTGATATACAGAACGATTGATTTTGATACAAAGAACGATTGCTTTTGATACAGTGAATGATTGTTCTTGGTACAAAGAAAGATTGCACTTGATTGTTCTTAATATAAAGAACGATTATTCTTTATACAAAAAATGCCAGCTCAATGAACAATTGTTCTTGATGCAATGAACGATTGTTTTTGATGTAATGAAGGATTGCTCTTGATAAAAAAATCAATTGCTCTTGATACAAATAATGATAGCTCTTCATACAATAATCGATTGTTCTTGATTCAATTAGAAATTATTTTTAATACAACAAGAAAAAACGTTAACTTCGGTGGAACCGAAGCTGAAATACCCGTTACACAACACTTTTAATAGTTTATATGTTTACCAGGTGCTTAGATTAAATTTTACGATGAATTTGGTCAAACTTGTGTGGAGGCTTTATGTTATATTTGCCTGATCCTTACCATATCGAAAGTGTTCACTTAGTTGGACATTGGTATTGATTTTACCAAATTTAATTGAATTCATTCAGAAATAGGAAATGTTTTCATATAAATTAGAAAATGGGCTATACATAAAAATGGGCGTGGCGTTTAGTTTTGACATTGGACAAAAAGTGTTCTTACCCCCTATTTGGATTAAATATATTCATAAATAATACCTATTTTTCTAAAAAATCGAAAAAAAATGGTAAGTTTGTATGGGGGCTATATCTGAAAATGGGCGTGGCACCATTACTTCTACATTGTAGTAAAAGCATTTATAAAAAGGCTATTTTCAAACCCGAAAAAAAAAAAGGTAATTTTTTATGGGGGCTATATCAAAATGGGCGTGGTAACCGGGGGTTCCGCCTTATACAAAGTAACTAGGAGCACAAAAAGCTTAAGTTTAAAATTTCAGGTCAATATCTTTAAAACTTTCCGAGTAACATCCATCGCAACAGACAGACAGACGGACAGACGGACAGACAGACGGACAGACAGACGGACATGGCTAAATCGATTCGTCTCATCGAGCTGATCAATAATATATATACTTTATGGGGTCTCCGAAGTCTCCTTCAATGCGTTGCAAACTTTCGGACAAAATGAATATACCCGTTTACCCTTTGTGAAACGGGTATAAAAAACATTTCTCTTTTACACAAAGAACGAATGTTCTTGCAACAAGAACGAGATTTCTTGACTGAAGAACGAGTTTTTTCGAAAAAAAGAACGATTCTTCTTGGTACAAGAACAACTACTGTAAACATATAAATGATTGTTTTTGATACAGAAACAATTAAACTTGTACAGTAATCAATTTTCAATTGATAGAAGATCTCATTTTATTTATTCGGTCGCTTGTTGCCCAACGTGTTAATTTTCTTTAAATCTGGTTCTACAGCTATGTTGGATCTGCTAAATACCTCAACTCTCTCATGATTTAATTATCCAAATAGAGACTATTAAGTTAGCTTAATAACTTTTTTTAAGGTAAACCTTACTTGAGTGCAGCATCTTTCTTAAAATATACTTCAGAACTACAGTTAATTTAAACTTAAAGTTTTCTACTGGATTCTGGTAAAATTTAAAATCTCAATATTTGCACTGGTCTTCGTACAAAAATTTATTACAAGACAACTAGCAAAACTGTCGCAAAACTTTTGCAAGTACATTATTTGACCAAAAATCCAAGTAGACAGTTGAACAGTTCTTGCCAAAAATAAAAATAAATAAATGCACAAACAGCAGCTGAAACCAGTCAAGAGCGCATAAAATGTACAAAGAAAAACTTCTTGTATCCAAAAGGGATAATAGACAATACAAGAGAACTTATAAATATTTGCAACAGAGTAGAGTAATAAGCAATACAAACAACTCAAAACAAAAAAACGACAAGAACAGATGTAGCCAAAACAAAAAAAAAAAATAACTTCAACAGAAATTGAGCAACTGAACTGAGCTATGAGCAATTAAAATAATTTTCACAATGCTTCAATGCACAACAAACTGAAACAAAGCAGAACTGCTTTGCTGCGCATAAATCCCAACAATGACGTTGACTGCGCTGCAACTGAGTAAAGCCAAAAGTAAATCTACTAAAAGAAATAGCAGACCAAAAAACAAGCCACAGCAATGAAATCAAATCCTTAAAAGCCACAAAACAAGCTAAGTCTAGAATAGAAAGGCAGGAAGACGTTAAGAAAAAGAGAAGCTTGGCCAAGTCAGCGAACTAGAAAGCAACCACAATGCAAGAAAACTTTCACTTGTATCAAATGAAAAATTAAATAAAGAAGAAGAAAAAAAAATCCAGATAAAATTCTTACAAAAATTCCAATGATAAAGTTTTGTCTTGCAATGTGTTTTCTTAAATAATGAAAGTCATTAACCAAGCATGAGTCGGATTAGATGCAGTTACAATCTATGTCTTGAGTTGCCAGCCACTTCAACAATTAAAATGCTTTTAAATATTACGTTTATATATATAGGAGCAAGGCAGGCAGGCAGTCAGTGTTATGTCTAAAGCCAAGTTAATGCGTGTTAACTTGGTTTAAGTTGAAAAGTTTATTTTAAAACGATTACAAAAAGGTACACAGCACAGCTTGTAGTAGTAGTGCAAAGAATGTTTGTTTTTATAGACAGTCAAGTCATAGTCTGAACGAATCAGACAATACTAGTGTTGAACAATGCTTAGCGCTATGTAAGTTGTACTAAACCTATCCTCAACTCTGCTTTCACTTCTTCAGCTTGTGTGCATTTCAAGGTGAATTAAATAACGAGCAAATAATTGAGTCATGAAGCAAAGTGAAATTCTTTTGGATTATTTGTATTTGAAGAAAGTTTGTTATAGCTAAACTTTATTTTTAATTTATTTGCAACGAAGTGTTTTTGGGCATGATTCGAGATTCATTTAAAAATAATCGGTCTTGTTTTTGAATTCAGTAAACCAAAATGAACCTAAAACATATTTTATTTCTTATACTCTTTTAATTAATATAATTCGTAGGATACTATAACTTTTAAACACTAATAGAAGATATCAAGCAATTTTTACTTACATCAAGCACTTCCATGGTCAAAAATAAGATAAGCTGAGATTTTCTTAAACCAAGCAAATTTTTTGAGCTGAAAAACATTGATAGAAGCACAATTCGGTATAAGAAAGGGTGATTTTTTAAGAGCTTGAGAACTTTAAAAAAAAAAAACGCATAAAATTTGCAAAATCTCATCGGTTCTTTATTTGAAACGTTAGATTGGTCCATGACATTTACTTTTTGAAGATAATTTCATTTAAATGTTGACCGCGGCTGCGTCTTAGGTGGTCCATTCGGAAGAGTCATTTTGGGCAACTTTTTCGAGCATTTCGGCCGGAATAGCCCGAATTTCTTCGGAAATGTTGTCTTCCAAAGCTGGAATAGTTGCTGGCTTATTTCTGTAGACTTTAGACTTGACGTAGCCCCACAAAAAATAGTCTAAAGGCGTCAAATCGCATGATCTTGGTGGCCAACTTACCGGTCCATTTCTTGAGATGAATTGTTCTCCGAAGTTTTCCCTCAAAATGGCCATAGAATCGCGAGCTGTGTGGCATGTAGCGCCATCTTGTTGAAACCACATGTCAACCAAGTTCAGTTCTTCCATTTTTGGCAACAAAAAGTTTGTTAGCATCGAACGATAGCGATCGCCATTCACCGTAACGTTGCGTCCAACAGCATCTTTGAAAAAATACGGTCCAATGATTCCACCAGCGTACAAACCACACCAAACAGTGCATTTTTCGGGATGCATGGGCAGTTCTTGAACGGCTTCTGGTTGCCCTTCCCCCCCCTCCATGCTTATTTACGAAGCCATTCAACCAGAAAATAGAAATGACCTCATCGCTGAACAAAATTTGTCGATAAAAAAGCGGATTTTCGCATTTCCGAACCGAACACTGATTTTGGTAATAAAATTCAATGATTTGCAAGCGTTGCTCGTTAGTAAGTCTATTCATGATGAAATGTCAAAGTATACTGAGCATCTTTCTCTTTGACACCTTGTCTGAATCCCGCGTGATCTGTCAAATACTAATGCATGAAAATCCTAACCTCAAAAA
The DNA here is from genome assembly GCA_018903435.1 of Leucophenga varia. Taxonomy (NCBI): domain Eukaryota; kingdom Metazoa; phylum Arthropoda; class Insecta; order Diptera; family Drosophilidae; genus Leucophenga; species Leucophenga varia. Next base: position 181,225 of record JAEIFJ010002901.1, read on the forward strand.
AATCACCCGTTATTTTTAAGACCGCATAATCATTACAAGTACAAATTATCTCGATTTAAGAACAAATTGTGCTTATATCAAGAACGAATTGACAGAACTAATTATATTTGTATTAAGAACGAATTTTGATTATATTAATATCGAATTGCACTTGTATCAAAAACGAAAGGTACTTATGTTTATCAATAATAAATTGAACATATATTAAGAACGAATTTTACTGATATCAAGAACGAATTGAGCATATATTAAGAACGAATTGTAATTCACAAGAACGACCTGTACAAGAACGAATTGTATTCATAGGAAATTGAAGAACGAATTCGATTTATATAAAGAACAGACTGAATTTATATTTAGAACAAGTTGAATTTGTATCAAGATCGAATTATGCTCATATCAAGACCGAATTTAACTTATATTAGGAATGAGTTGTACATGTATCATGAACGATTTGTATTAGTACCAAAAACGAATTGAACCTTTGTTAAGAACGAATTCCAATTATATCAAGAACAATTTAAACTCATTTTAGGAACGAATTCTACTTGTATCAATAACGAACTGATCCTTTATTAAAAACGAATTGTGATATGTCAAGAACGAATTGAACATATACTAAAAACGAATTGAACATATATTAAAAACGAATTGTAACTATTATAAGAACGGCCAGCACTTGTATCAAGAACGAATGGTACTTGCATTAAGAACGAATTATTCTCATAACAAGAACGAATTGAATTTATATTAAGAACGAATTGTAATCATACCATAAACGCTTTGAACCTTATTGCTATTATATCAAGAACGAATCGAACTTATATACGGAACGAATTGTACTTGTATTAAGAAAGATCTGTACATATATAAAGAAGGTATTGAGCTTCTATTTATTTTTGTACTTATATCAAAAACGAGTTAAAACTATATTTAGAACGAATTGTAATTATATCAAAAACGACCTGTACTTGTATTAAGAACGAATTGAATTAAAATTAAGAATTAATTGTTATTATATTATGAATGAATTGAATATATATTAAGAATCTTTTTTTATATAAAGAACGAATTGAACTTATATTAGGAACGAATTGTACTTATATTAAGAATGAGCCGTACTTATATTAAGAACAAATTGTACGAACGAATAATGCTCACATCAAGAACGAATTCAACTTATATTAGGAATAAATTTTATACGAATAAAGAATGAATTCTAATGAACTCTAATCGAACTTTTATCAAAAACGAGTTACCTATCAGCAATTTTCTTTCGGTATAATCTCTGAGAATAGTTAATTGGTACAGATAACAGAAGTAAGAACCAGATGGACCTATGGTTTTTTTTTTCTACTTTAACATATCTTTGGGGAAGTTAAGCTTTTCAATAACAAAAAAACAACAACTGCTGTTTATGTTATCATTCGACAACTGTTTTGCCTAAATAAACTTATTTTAACTTAACTTATTAGTGAAGCAAAAACTTTTTGTAAGAAAAACTTTCTAAACAAACAGAAACAATAACAAGACTAACAACCCTCCAAAAAAAAAGAAAGTATCCAGATAGTTTTGCTTATTAAAAATACAAACATGATAACGTAGAAAATTGCCGCGTACGCATATTTCAATAATTTTGTTTCTTTTTTGCTTCTTAACAAAATAAATGCAGAACGTTTTGAAGTAAAAGTTTTCCTAATGATACGGATACAGAAGAGGGAACTATTAACCCCAAAAAGCAGCGTTGTCAACATCACTTTGACAAAGTTCAAGTAGTTTAGCGTGATTATGTCGAAAGAATGTTATCGATTGGAAACTGATTGATAAAAAGTTTTCGTGTTTTTGTAATAATAACTTAAAATAGTATGAAGTTGGTTATTAGAACCATTATGCATTAAATTGCTAAAAGTTTTCTTCTTTTTACAAAAAAAAAAAAAAACCCATAACAAGGCATATAATGATGATGTTTCAATATTATTTTTCTTATTTTTTTATTTTATTATTATTGCAAGGGAGTAGTTTCAGTTTGAAGTTGTTGCTTGGAGTGAGAGAATAGTTTCAGTTTCAAGTTGTGGAATGAAGATAGCTAAACGATATAAATTGAGGTCAAGTAGTATGAAACGATTCTGTGCACAATTGACCCTTGAGATTTTGCGACAGAAAATATAAAAACAAAAAAAATACCAAAGAGGGTACCGAAATTTTAATAACTATCTAACGAAATCTTAATTCATAATAGGGAAACAACATAAAATAATTTTTATTTTATGCTAGCAGATAACCGGCGTGTACTACTCGCTGTACAGGCGTAGGCAACTTCAGTTATTTTCAGTTATTTTTTTTTGCAGCGCAACCAAAATAGGCTGGGGCCAACTTAAAAACATACTAAAAATACCACTTTTTATCTTACCCAAAATATATTGGGGAAAGCTAAAATCAGCTGTTTTTTATTGTTGTTTTTTGTTTAAGGGAAAAAGCAATATATTTTTGTATGGAAAATATTTAAGATCTTTAATGAACAGAATATACATTAGGCATTGTTTAAGTGGAATTTCAATTTACCTGCATTGTTTACTTTAAAATCGAACAAGTTTGGGGCTCATCGGTTGGACGATTTCAACGTAATTCGCGGACATAGAAACATTTTTACTATTTTATACATAAAGATTTATGAAAAAATTCACTCCAAATTGGGTAAAAATGCTTCTTAAGTCATCAAGTAACAAAAGCAACGTGCCACGCCCATTTTTAGGTATAGCCCACATACAAAGTTGTCGCCCAGTTTCGCATTTTTATATAAAAATATTTATTATTTATAAATATATTCACTCTAAACGTGGTAAAACCACATCTAATAATATCCAATTTACACACCACTGATACGATAAGGATCGGGCCACTATAACATTTTCTCATTTTGTGATATTTTTAAAAAATGTTTGTTATATCTGCATTTTTAGCTTAAAAGTTTGATATGAATATTGTGTCTAAATTATTGCATTGAACCGGGCTGATGATTTGTCGTGGCGGACAATGAAACAGCGCTGTCCCCGCTGCCTTTCCATTTTTCATTTTTCTGCATTTATAATGTTGTTTTTACTTTTCTCATTGAAAATGGTTCATGTAAAGGTTTCTTTGACCAGACCTTAAACCTGCTAAAATTCGTTATTTATAAATAAATATATCGGATGTGGAGACAGGTAGCCCGTGGTCTCATAAATAAGAATTATTTTAGTAAATTATTTTTTTAAACCCAAAAGTAATTGGGATCCACACAGACTTTCGGGACTCCCGGCCCAGCAAACAACTGCTATATAAATAGTTACTAAGAATTTTATATTGTTTATCGCTTCAAACGTATGAATTGTAATTGTGATAACTGTTTCATTTTATTATTATCATATTTTTCAGGGAGATAGTCTCAAAACATTCAAATATAGATTATATTTTTGTATATTGATAATAATTGATAATATTGACTTCTATAAATGTTTAGTACATATATCAAAAAAACTTAAAACATTTCTTCAATATTATTCGAGGAAGTATCAGTAAACTAGATTGCGATAAGCACTGTAATTTTTTTTTTTTAAATTTAACTAGAATAGATGAAATCGTTCGAAATTGTGAATTCTTTAGAAAAGCCACTCAATAATTATCTATGCCCAAAATAACGTATATAAACAGAAATGTTTGCTGCTTTAGAAGTTAGTATAGTTTTCGAAATGTACAAGTTCGTAATATTATTATCGGCTCTTGTAGCCTGTGCTTTGAGCGCTACCATACCTGAGGGTATGACACCACAGCTGGATGGACGTATTGTTGGTGGTAGTCAAGCTGCAATTAGCCAATATCCATATGTGGTTTCGGTACAACGCTATGGTGAACACTACTGCGGTGGTGCTATCTACAGTTCAACCATCATTATCACCGCTGCACATTGTCTTCAAGCAATAGCTGCTAAAGATTTGAGAGTACGTGCTGGCTCTGCAGACTGGAGATCTGGTGGCACTTTGGTCAATGTTTGGACATTTAAAAATCATGAAGGCTATAATCCAACAACTATGGCCAACGATATTGGTCTTATAAGTCTAACCTGGAGTCTGTCCCTCGGCTATGAAATGAAATCTATTGCTGTGGCTTCATCTACACCATACAATGGAGCTGCTGCTGTCGTTGCTGGCTGGGGTGCCCCTAGATACGGTTCAAACAGTTTTTCAAGCATACTTGAAGTTGCTAGCGTAGTCGTAGTCGCCGAGACACAATGCGCCTCAAATACCTATGGCTATGGTAAACAAATTAAAAAGGGTATGCTTTGTGCTGCTGCTCCCGGCAGAGATGCTTGCCAGTTTGATTCCGGTGGCCCATTAGTTGTAAGCAATGCGCTTGTTGGTATTGTTTCATGGGGCATTGGATGTGCTAAACCCAACTATCCAGGAGTCTACACTGATGTAGCTGCTCAACGCACTTGGATTATAAACAATGTTAACTCGCTTTAAAAAATGATTAAACAAATGAAATAATACGTGTAATAATAATAAAAAATTCTTTTTTTCGTTTAAATCGATTTGTTGGCTAAGGATCATGATCGGGCTCTTAACAGGTCACTGCAGACTTAGGAAACACCTAAATGTAATGGGTGTAGCAAGCTCTTCTGAGTGCAGATTCTGTGGTAGTGTGGAGGAAACACCTATCCATATTCTATCAGAATGTGTAGCTACATCCAGAATCAGAATGTCATTGGTAGGAGGGCACGCACTCTCCTTAGAGCAGGTTAGGAAAACCGAGCCTATGAAAATGATTAGATTCATTCAAAGAATGGGGCTAGATTCAGAAATTTAGCAAGTAAGGGTGTACAATATATCTATCAGGTAGCAGTACAATTACCCTATAAAGCAATAATAATAATAATAATATTCCATGACATTTATGGAGAATCTAAATTCGCAGCATAATCTGAGATTATTTTTATACCCGCTGCAAATAGTGTAAACAGGTATATACAGTTCGACTGAAAGTTTGTAACGCATTAAAAGAGGCTTCGGAGACCCCATAGAGTATATACTTTCTTGATCAACGCAATGAGACGAATCGATTTAGCCATATCCGTCTGTCTGGCTGTCCGCCTGTTTGTTGCAAGGTGATTCATTCGCTCAGTTTTTAAAGAAATTGAGCTAAACCTCGAAGCTTAAGCCTTTCTCGATCCTAGGCAGTTTGTATATTAAAATAGAATGTCAAGCCCACTCTGTGGTGTAGCTCCTATACAAATTAACGACCCATTTTCGTATTTTTGAATGAAAGTAGGTATTTTTTAGCATGTATTCACTCTAAATTAGTTAAAAAACACTTCTTGTGCCCAACAATGTCAAAACCAAGGTGTCACGTCCATTTTTCGTTCAAATTTACCATCCATTTTAGATATTTAGTATGAAAACACGTATTATATATGAATATATTCACAACATAATAGGTTTAAACACTTTCTATGTTGTCCAATACTAACACCATTTTCGAATTTTTGTGTGAAAATATGTATTATTTACAAATGTATTTACTTCAAACTAGGTAAAAAGACTTCTTATGTCATCCAAAGTCGAATCTAAGGTGCCACACCCTTTTTAGGTATAGCCGCCATACAAACTTTCCGCCCATTTTCAAACTTTTGTATGAGATCATTGATTATTTCTGAATGAATCCAATTAAAATTTGGTAAAATCAATTCCAATGTCCACCTAAGTGAACACTATGGATATGGTAAGGATCGGTTTAATATAACATAAAGCCTCCATACAAATTTGACCAAATTCATCGTAAAATTTAATCCGTAAATTTGTATAGAGGCTATACCTAAAACCTTGGATTTGATATTGGATGACATAAGAAGTGTTTATACTCAATTTAGAGTGATACATTCATAAATAATACCAATTTTCACAGAAAATGTCGAAAATTGGAGGTAAATTTGTATGGGCGTGCCACCTTGATTCTGACATACAAACTGCCTAGGACCAAAGGAACCATAAGTTTAAAATTTCATGTCAATATCTTTATAACATTTTGAGTAAAACGCACCGCAACAGACGGGCAGACAGACGGACAGACTGACGGACAGACTGATGGACAGACGGACAGACAGACGGACATGGCTAAATCGATTCGTCTCGTCGAGGTGATCAAGAATATATATACTTTATGGGGTCTCCGACGTTTGAATTCGCAGACCAGTATAATACTTTTTAGAATCGACGAGGTTATGAAGTAATTTAATAGTTTATAAAAAAAAGACATGTAAAATAAAAAAAAAAAATCAAACTATGTATGAAAAAATATGTTTAAAATGCAATTAAAATTAGTTTTGATTTTAAATTGAACTTTATATTTTCATTTAGTTATTTATTTTTGTTTATGTTTCTATTTTTCCTTCTGCAATATCAAAATAAATTTTTTTTTTTTTTACAAAATAAAAATAATAATAATAAAAAAAAGAAACTAACTAATTTTCTGTAAATTGCTTTTTTATGCCACAATATATAAAATTTCATATACGCTGTTTCATTATTAAAATTGAAAATAAGCAAACTAATTTGTTGAAATTCCATATGGCCACAATAAACAATATTGTACATTTCATAAGCCAACCTAAGTATACATATATAGTGTGTATTTATTTATGTAGTTATATTTTTGTGTGTGCAAAAAAAAAAAATATATATATATATAATTAATAATTGATAATTAATTGAGAATTGTTGCTGCATAAAATTAATGCAATGTATAAAATTTATGCGCATATCTATTTATGTAAATTTATTTGACTTTGGGCCCAGCAATGTGAGCTGTTTTGAGTTGAATTGAGTTGCGCATTTCAATTTATGGCATTTGAATTAATTCATCGAAATTGAAAAAACAGAACAAAAAACAAGCAAAAACGTTAACTTCGATAGCACCGAAGTTCAAATATCCGCCACACGAAACTTTGATCATTTTCTTGAAAAAAAATAAAAAAAATGGAAGTTGAATTTATATGGGGTCTATATGTTATAGTGGCCCGATTCTTGACATATCGGTAGCATATTCAAAGGATAACAGTAGATATGATTTTATCCAAATTGGAGTAAATATATTCATAAATAAGAACTATTTTCATAAAAAAATCTGAAAAATGGGCGTTAGGTTTGTATGGGGGCCATATGAAAAAATGGGCGTGTCACTTTTCTTTTGATATTGTATGGCATTAGAAGTGTTTTTTCCCAATTTGTAGTAAATACATTCATAAATAATAAATATTTTCATACAAAAAATCTGAAAAAAGTGGTAAGTTTATATGGGGGCTATTTCTAAAAATAGGCGTGGCACCTTGGTTCTGACAAACAAACTTGCTAAAAGCACTTACATCTTAAGTTTCAAGTCAATATCTTTAAAACTTTCCGAGAAAAACGCATTGCAACAGAGCGAAGGACAGACGGACAGACAGACAGACTTAGCTAAATCAATTCGTCTCGTTGAGCTGATCCGATGCCTCCTTTATTGCGTTGCAAACTTTCCAACAAACTGATAATACCCTTCACACTATGTTTGGCGGATATAAAAATTCAATAAAAATGTTCCAAATTTAAATAATATTTATATTTTTCCTATTTTTTTCCAAAATTCTTTTTAATTAAGTTACAAATATTTATTGCATAAATGGTCTAAATAAATATAAATATATACATATGTATTTGTATTTGTATATATGCGTGTGTGTACAGCATAAATAAAATATAATAATTAAATTTTTAGCTGAATAAATGAATTTGTTGTTTTTTTTTTTTTTTTCTATTTAGTTTGTATGTGGTTGTTTGTAATAGAATTCATTTTAAATTTGACATAAATTTATCAATTAAATTTATTTACGTATTTGATTAGTAGTATTCGGTAATTCAAATAAATTTTGTTAAATTGTATAAATATTTTAGATTTCAATTGAGAAAATAAATTTTTTGTAGATAACTTAATTGAGAAGCAAAGAGGCATATAGTACATTGTGTAAAGTTATCTACTTGAAATTAAATTTCGTGCTTAATGTAAAGATTAGTTGGAATTATAAAAAAACTCTTTGAAACTATTTGTTATCGAATTTTCTATTTCTAACTCTTTATAGTAGAATTGAGTATAGATATTCTTGATCAAAATTAGAATCCTACGCTCACTTTTACAAACTCGATTCATTTTTAAACAATTCATAAAACAATAATCTGGCGACAAAATTAATTATTAATTATTAAGATGGTTTAAAGCAAATAAATGTGGCTTCCGTTATAAACATGCGAATCAGACCATCGGAACCAAAGTTATTAACATTTGAAAAAAGTTTTTTTATTTTAAAAATTCCAAAAAAAAAAATCTCCAAAACTGTTCGAAACCAGATTTCATTTTGGAACTCTTTTTAGTTGAACAATTTATCGGAAGAGTTAAAAATTGTATCAAAAGACATGTTATTTTATGTCAAATTAATTATGCCAACTAGTGAACTAGTGTTGGCAAAAAGAGTGATTTGAAGAGCGACTTGAAATTCGCAGTGACTGAAAACAGTGATAAATTCGCAGTTCGAGAAAAACAATCATCGATCGCGAAGAGTTCATAACCGACATTTTTATACCCTGTATCCAAAGGGTAAAAGGGTATATTAAGTTTGTGCGAATGTATGTAACAGACAGAGGGAGGCAAGATAGACCTTATAAAGTATATATATTCTTGATCAGCATTGGAAGGGGAGTCGAACTAGCTTTGTCTGTCTGTCCGTCCGTCCGTCCGTCTGTCATGCTGTCTGCCGTATGAAAACGATTATTTCGGAGACTATAAAAGGTAGAGCTTTCAAAATTGAAACTTAGACTCTCCTAGGCCGTCAAGTGTGCACTTACAAATGGTTTTTCTCTAGACCCATTTTAAGGGGTACCCCCCATACAAATGTACCCCAAAATTTTGGGTTTTGCATAAAAACGTCATTGTTTTTTATTCTAGGAAGTTCAAATTTAGTATAAATTATTTCTATGATAGTCCCAATAAAATATCCCAATATGGATAGGACCAACAAAATTTTAGGTATAGCCCCCATACTAATTTACCCCAAAAATTTGGGTTTTTACATAAAAACGTCATTGTGTTTTATTCTAGAAAAATTGAATTTAGTATAAATTATGTCTATGATAGTCCCAATAAAATATCCCAATATGGGTAGGACCAACCAGATTTTAGGTATAGCCCCCATACTAATTTACCCCAAAAATTTGGGTTTTTACAAAAAACGTCATTGTTTTTTATTCTTGAAAATTTAAATTTATTATAAATTATGTCTATGATAGTCCCATCGAAATAGACCAATATGGGTAGGCCCAACAAAATTTTAGGTATAAACCCAATCAAAGATATACCCGATTTTTTAAGTTTTTCTATGAAAATCCAATTCAATGAGGTAAGGTAGTCAAATAGAACCTAACTTAAGGTACATATAGATTGGGTACAGGGTATCTTGCAGTCGAGCATACTCGACTTCAGCGTTCTTTTCTTGTTATACCCGCCACACATAGTGTGAAGGGTATATTCAGTTTGTCGGAAAGTTTGTAACGCATTGAAGGAGACGTCGTAGACCTCATAAAGTATATATATTATTGATCAGCTCGATGAGACGAATCGATTTAGCCATGTCCGTCTGTCCGTCTGTCTGTCCGTCTGTCTGTCTGTCTGTTTATTTCTTCGCAATTTTTTTGATGAAGATATTTACATATTACGCCGAAATTTGGAACTTAAGCTTTTCTCGGCAACGACTATTATGAGTTCGAGAATTAGAGTGCCACGCCCATTTTTAGGTATAGCCCCATACAAACTTACCGTTTTTTCCGATTTTTTGTATAAAAATTGTAATTATTTATGAATGTATTCGATCCCAATTGTGTAAAAACATTTCTTTTGTCATCCAATGTCAAAACCAATATGCCACGCCCTCTTTTAGGCATAGCCCCATATAAACTGTCCGTTTTTTCAAAATTTTTGTATGAAAATAGTTATTATTTATGCATATATTCACTCCAATTTCTCTAAAAACATTCTAATGTCATCCAATGTCAAATCAGATGTGCCACGCCCATTTTTTTGGTATAGCCCCCATACAAACTTTCGGACCATTTTCGATTTTTTGTATGAAAATGGTTATTATTTATTCATGTATTTACTCCATATTGCATACAACCTTACCGCCCGTTTCCAGATATATTCGAGAAATATGTTGTTATACATATCTGTATTTTAAGCTCAAAATTTTAAATTAATATTGTGTGTAAACTTAGGTGACCACTGATGATTACACATAAACTCTTTAAAGATTCGTGTGACGGGTATTTAAGCTTCGGTTCAACCGAAGTTAACGTTTTTCTTGTTTTTTTTTTTTTTTTTGATGACTTTTCAATATGATTGCCAAAGTCAGTTTTGACCATCCAAATTGTTTCGGTTCTGACCACCCTTTTTCTTTGGTACAATTAATAGTGTTTTTATTAATTTTTTCGATTTCTTATCCATGTCAACCCAGCATCAGTCGAAATAATGTTCCGATTGATTTTAATGTTTTAATTGAAAACATTAAAATATGTTTTGGTAAGCAAACATTGTTAAGAGGTTGTAGAATGAAATGTTCAATCCTCTGTTATTTTTTTGTCACTGAAGCAGTTTAAAATAAATATATTTTAATTTTTTTCCATATCTGCAGTAGTCTTATTTATTTATTTTTCCTCTTCCCCTACATATTTTCATTTTCGTTAGATTTTCAACCGGGCACAAAAAATGTTTGTCCTCAAAAATATACTAAAATTCGAATAACTTATTCTAGTCGAAGGTTTTATCTTGCTTGCTCCACTAATAGTTAACTAAAATATTTAGCTATCTATCTTCTGGAACACACTAGAGATGGGGAATTGGCTGGGTTTTGTCGTGGTCCATCGTGGACTATTTTTTTTTTTTTTTCGTGTTCGTGTGGTTTCGTGTAAGAAGAATGTATTGTCGTAAATGATCTTGAAAATGACCGAAAAAAAACAAAATGTTAATATTTTTACTTTTGATTTTAAATGACTTCTTGCCTAACTGAACAGCGATTATAAAAATACTGAAAGAAACATTTTATTATTTGAGCGATGAACCCACCGGTTTTTGAACTCAGAAACATCCAAAGGTTGTCAAGACTTTAACCAACTAAGGCAACGTGGAGTTAACGGAATGATTAAAAAATGATCAATTTAAATATTACTTTTTCATACAGTTTTTAAAAATTTGGTGTCAGTTCGTGCTATGCTGGGTTTTTCAATAGCTCGTGTCGAATTGGGTTTTTTTATTTAAATAATTTATTTTTCGTGTCCGGTCGGGCTTAAACGGATCATCACACAATGGTTGCACTTATATGGAGAGAGTAGCCAAAACTTTCTTAAGTGGACATATCGGATTAAAACTGTTACTGTGAGGTCTTTAAAGGGTGTAAAGTGAAAGTTATTACATCATGGACGTTGATGTACAATACACAATGCTTTCAAGGGGTAATTGTTTAAGAAAAAAACAACAAATGATAATTTATAGTTGAAAACCAGAGATCATTTTTCCAATAAATCTTTAAGCGTTAATTTATGATTCATTGACGAGTTTTATGTCCCGAAATAAACGGATCAGAGCTTAAAAGCAATCTGTTGATCAAATCACTTCTCGTCAAGAATTGTGAAGTTTTGTGTGTGTGTTGTAACCTGTTCTTATAGTATATCTTTATTTGTTGCCTCTACAGCATCATCATAGAGTTTCCCGATTGATACTAAACCATGCTTTACGATAACAGGAAGGTGAACTAAGATTTAATAAACGGTTGGAGGAAGATAGTACCATGGATATTTATCAAAAAGCCGTGAAGCGGTTTCAAAAGTAAGTTCCCGATTTTTCTGTATTGATCTTGTGGCCTGAAGCCAAATTCTGCTGATTACTATTATTTACTGAAGCATTTTGCACATACGAAGATTTTTCCTTTTGTGTACTTTTTTCTTCACAATAAAATTCAAAAATAAGACTGCAAAACTTTTACTTTGCCACCAGCTACTAATGCTCTTCAAAGCGAGAAACAAGTTGTCACTCTTTTGGTGCTAGTTTTGAAAATCTATGTTAGAAAAAAAAATAGAAAAATTTGCTTGCAACTAAAAAAAAATTGGTATTTTTAAATTAGTTCCGTTACTAAAAAACTCAAATCACACATATATCGTATATAGATAAAGGTGTCTTCATTGAAAATGGTATCATATCACATTGAGTTTCAACAAAAAGTGGCAGAAAATTCAAACAAATATGGAAACGCAAATAATAATTATAAAATTTTGTCTTAACAGTTCGATTATTTGAGTAATCGAAATCGGTCGTTTAACGATAACGCAATAGCAGATCTAGTGGAAACGTTGTGTAACTTTACTTTTAAAAAGAACGCTACGAATAAGCTAAGCAATTTAGAAGCAAACCCTAACTTATAATAAATAAAAAATATAGTTTATAAAAAAAAAATCTTTTATTATTTCTTAATAGAGATATAATTTCAATTTTTTTTGTTAAATTGTACAAAAGCCAACATCCGGCGGCGACGCATTTTTTTATGCAATATTTTTTTTTTTTTTATTATTGTTTTTTTTTATGAAATACATTTTTTTCACATAAATTGAAATAAATATTTTTATTTTAATTTTCCACATGACAAAACATTTCGCATTTTGTGGTCGCAACAAAATATTTTCACAGCACATATAATTTCTTTTTTTTTTTTCTGTAAATATTTTTTCCCACTTGTGTCGCTTTCAGTGCATATGGAATTTTTAGTTTATTTAAATGCAAATAAAAATAATAAAAACAACAAATATTTGCGAAACAAAAAAGAATAAATATATAAAATTTTAATAGAGTTAAAGGTATGCAAATCTTTGATTAATATTTAAAAAATAAAATTTTTAAAAAAGTAAAAATATTTCTGAAAATAAAAAAACTTTCATCAAACTGTATGCAGCTCATTTAACTCGTGTGGCCAACCATCAGCAGCTGCAGCAAAAAACTTAAACTTCTTCCAATATGCGAATATATATAGAAAAAGTTTGAATTAAAGAAGAAAAAACGTGCAAAAAATAAAAATCAAATAAGTCAAACGATGCGTAAGAAAATTGCGCAAAAATTATGAAAATTAAGTACAGCAGAAGGAAGCCTGGCTGACAAGGCTAACCTAACTAAAAAAAAAAAAGGAGCTAAAAAGAATATGTTAAAACTTTCTTGGCTGGAATGGAGCAGCATTTTGGCCACATATTGCAGCATTTTAATATGTAGCGGAATTGCTTATTATCGGTGGCAACAAGAATGAGAACAACAGCAACAACAACAAACAAGAAGCACCACAACATGCGTTATTATTATTATTATACACATACACATATAAACTTAATATTATATAATATATATATATAGAAGCACATCGAAGAAGAACAACTGCTGCTGCGGCTGATGTTGCTGTTCATGTTTGCTACTTATACGCTACTTCCGCTTCCGTTCCGCTGTGTGCAGCAAAACGGAAACGTGAATTTTTGTCGCCTCGGGTGTTTAATAAGTTAAAGTTGCTGTAAATGTTGTGGCGAGGTGTACTATATATGTAACTTTATGTGCAAAATATGAGCAACAGCTGCTGTTGTGTTTGCAGCAAGTTTTACTTTTTTTTTTTTTTTAATATTAAGGCGCATCGTTTTGACAGGAAGTGGCAGTCTACTTGAAATGAGTAGTTTTTTTTTTTTTTTTTTTTAATTTTTTGGACAGAGTCTGAAACAACACAAAAGTAGTTAGACTTTTAAGACTTGCAGCAGTGCTTCAATATTGTACTCTCTTGCCATGTTAGCTGATCCTGGCAACTTAGTCTGCTTCTTTTGTTTTTGTTTTTGTCGCCAACAATACAAATTAAATTAAAATTTATTTTTAGTGCTTATGAAAACGTCTCAGCGTCTGCTAAAAGTAGAAAGAAAGTCTTATATGTCTGCAGTCTGCATATACTGCTTATGTTGTTATTGTTGTTGACGATAATGATGTTATTGTGCTTGATAAACATATTTTCAGGAAAACAAAACAACAACTAGAATAACTTTAGCGTAATCGTTGCTGCTCAATATGCAAATTTGCCGACAGCTTCTTTGCGCTTCCGGTTTGTCGCCATTTTCTTTTTTTTTTTTTTTTTTTTTTTTTTTATCAAATAAATGCTTGAACAAAACGAGCGCTTTGCTATAAATTTATTTTTGTTATTTTTCGATTAAATTTCCATTCACACCTTCTTCTGGTTCTATAAAGTTTGACTTTGCATCACTGTTCGTTGCAGCCGTCAGTTATTTCCGCTCAAAATAACATTTCTATTGTTTTTTTGTAAATTAGTTATTTTGTAAATAGTGTTTAATTAGTATGCAATAAGGATCAAGGACAATGGCTGCAGCTTGCAATCTTAAAAGATAGATTACATTAATAATAAACTATAAGCACTCATTTTTTCCCCCGAAAAGCGATACTTCTAATTTTATATAAATTTTAAGATACAAACAATTCTTTTGAACATTCTAAATTAGAGCTGTAGAACTATCGATAATCTAGCCATCGATGGTATCGATAGGTTTGAACACAAGAAATCGATACTACAAATATTATCGTTTAAGAAAAATTTGGCCAAAACTATCGATACTATCGATTAAAATATGATTTTTATATTTTAAAAATAGTGAACCAAATTTATTAAATAACTAGCCAAAGTACCCGGCCTTGCTTGGTTTTTCTTTTCAAATATTTTTGTAACACCAAACAGCTTTTCCCAGCGTCCACTTTCTTATCGATCATGCTTTTTCCGCTACGTACAATAACCAGTTTCTGTATAATTTAATACACTGTATTCCAAGGGTTAAATGGAATATGTATTAAGTTTGTTTAAATGTATGTAGCAAATAGAAGGAGTCATGGTAGACCTTGTTAAGGTTATATATATTGTATATATATACGAGGTGTGTTCAAAAAGTATCGCATATTTTGTGTTTTTTTTTTTAAATTGTTTATTTATTCATGAATATCTAATTTGTCCCCTTTTAGAGTAATCCCCTCCCGATAAAATACACCTATGCCAACGTTTTTTCCAATCCTCGAAACATGCCAAATAGTCCCTTTCCGGTATAGCCATCAGCGCCTTCCTCGATTAAGCTTTTATCTCCTCCATCGACTCGAAACGCGTTCCCCGGAGTGGTCTCTTGAATTTTGGGAATACGGTGGTTGCGGAACGCTATTGGTTGGATTTGTGGCAAAAAAGTCCCGAAAAACCAGTACAGTTTTTAAAAAAATCATCATTTTGGTACCAACCGAGACTTGACACTTTTGAGGCCCAAAACATCCTTCAAAATTGTATTAATTGATCCTTTCGATACGCCAATTTCATCAGCAATGACTCTATTAGTTAATCGACGGTGTGCAGTCACTAATTCTTTTACTTTTTGGATGTGAGCATCGTACGTTGAGGTCGATGGTTGATCAGGGAGCTCTTCGTCTTCAACACGTTCTCAACCTTCTTTCAACAATTTATACCAATCAAATGTTGTTGATTTTGGTAGAGCTCGGTCCCCATAAGCCTTCTTCAACATTTTTATTCCATTTATTCCATTCAGAAAAAAAAATTTGATACAGGTTTTTTGATCCATTTTTTTGAATAGGTAAAAATCGAAGACGATCCAAAACACATGCAAGCAAAACAGCTGTCAACAATTAAGTGAAAATTCAAAATGGCCGAGCTTGTCGGCTTAAGTGAGAGACATGAGTACTAACATAACGCCACAAAAAACTGGAAATTCGAATATACGTAACCCGCGAAAATTCAAAATTCGCGATAATGTTTGAACACACCTCGTATATGATCAGCATTGAAAGCAGAGTCGATCAAGTTAAGTCTGTGTGCTCGTCTCTCATGCTCTATGCCGTATGAAACTGATTATCACGAAGACTATAGCATATAGAGGCACCCTAATTGAAACATAGATTCTCCTGAGCCGTCATGTGATCACTTACAAACGGTTTTTCTCTAACCCAATTTTAAGGTTTGGCTCTATATAAATCTACCCCTATATCCCTATGTATGCTTAAATCTTTAAAACTACGGAACGGATTTTGATGCGGTTTTTTTTAAATAGATAGAGTGATTGAAGAGAAAGTTTGGCCTAATGGGGGCCTTGAAACTGGAAAAGCCAAATATTTGGAAAGAAAAGACCTAAAGACTCGAAACAGGGCCCATTTGAAAGATGGCTAAAAACATTTTTGGCGTTCAAAGTATTCAAGGGATTTCCGAAATTTAAACCTGGGACTCATATGTGGACCCAATATTGATTTTTTGACCAATTTTTTTTTTTTTTTTTTTTTATTACAGGTGAGCACTTAAACGGAATTTTAGAAAATTTTGGCCCGGGGCCTAATGGGAGCCTTGAAAAGAAAGAGTCATATATATGGATTGAATAGATGTAGAGACTTGTAACTGGGCGCATTTGAATGATGGTTAGTCGTGTTTAGGGAATTTCCAAAATTTGAAACCAAATTTTTGAACAATTCATATTTAGCCATATTTAGTTAAGTATAAATTATGCATATGATAGTCCCAAGATAATATCCCAATATTGGTAGGACCAAAAAAATTTTAGGTATTGCCCCCATACAAATTTACTAAATATTAAGTTAAAGATTGGGTGCAGGGTAGCTGCTATCGATCATACTCAATTTCTGCGGTTTCAATTGTTTGTGTTGTGCTGACCAGGAATTTCAGTAACCAAATTCAAAATCTTTGAATTTTTGTATTGAACTGGTATTGTTTATATCTTAAATTTTTTTAGGGTGCACAAGTTTTTTATAATTTCTCAATTTTCTGCCCAATTTTAATAATTTTTCTTTTCGAAACAACCTTCTACAAGGTGAAGTCATTCTCATAATATGGAAAAGTGATTTGATTTTACTATATATGTATATCTATTAAATATATAAATATTCAGGCTCCAGAGTTTATTTTATTCCACCACGAATGGTTTTTGATAGGAATCCCTATTTAGGTTTTTAGTCAAGCAAAAAGTTTTCTGAAATATTTTATTATTAACAGCATTGCAGCGCTATACTAAATAAAAAATAGCTAGTGCCAAATAATTAATAGTTTTGGGCTCATACTAGCGACTAGCATAATAATCAACCAAGCATTCTAGGTACAGCGCTGCATGACGACACACCACCTTAAAAAAATGCAATTAATTTAAAATAAAAAAAAATTCGGCAACACTACAAAGTAATGCAATGACTTAATAAAAACTTAATTAAATTATTTTTTTATTTATTCACTTTTTACAAATTGCAAAATGCTACGAATATTTTTTAAGCTTTGCGTAACTATAAATTAAACTACCAAAAATATAAATCAATACATATAAAAGCCATATGCCCAATATATTCACAAGCTCATATATTATACGAAAAATGCAAAAAGAAAAAAAAAAAAAACAAAATAAAAAGAAATTAAAAGAAAATTTAATAAAATTTCATATCGTTGGAAAAAAACGTTGATGTATAACGTGTAGCATATAATACTTTATGTACAAAAGCGCAGCATGAAAATTAAAACTTAAAGCTGGTAAAAATCCAAAAAAGGAAGTAGAAGGAGTAAGCGCTAAAGTTGGTCGCAAAGATTCATTGCCAAGAAAATGGCAATTAATTATCTGTCGCCATTTTCGTGCTTTCGTGCTTTATACGCTTGTGCTTGCTGCATTATATGGCAATGTGTGTGCGTGTGTGTGTGTTTACACGTACATAAGTATATGTACACGTTCGCACGCAAAGTGATTAAAAGCAGTAGCAGCAGTTTCCAAAGTGCAAAAAACGAGCATCACTTTCGTGTATGACGTTAAGTACAAGCGGATCATGTTTGGCATTGTAATCCTTTTATGTAAAATAAACTCACACAGTACACAGACAAGTACGCAAACATATACATATGAAAATATTTGTATATATAAAATTACTAAAAAAAAAAATAAAAGGCATGATTCGAAAGATTAAAAATATATAACTTTTGAGTTATTTATTTAAAATATTGTTTAATTAACTAAATTTTTAAATATATTAAAACTCTAGAATCATACCTTGTACATACAAATAACTCATATGGTGCGCATAATTAAGCAAGCATACTTACAGGGGCACAATATATATATATATTGCATACTTTTCAAGTGTGTCTCCATTTCAATGCGTGTGTCTGTCTGTCTTTGTTTGCATGAATTATGAATTGAGTATTTCCGCTTTTGGCAAGAGATACATTCTATACTTTATATAAATACACCCACTCACATGTATGCATGTAAATGTTTCAAATTAGTTGAAACTCTCATTGAGTGCTCGTTTGCTTATTTTCCATTTTAATGTCAAATAATTAAGTAATTTATTAAAATTAATATGCTCAGTAGCGAAAAATTACGCGACATTTTCCAGCAAATTGGGTGCAAAAGCGTTTATAGTATGTCAAAATGGCGCTTATGTGTATATGTGTGTGCACATTAATGAGTGTATGCTGCCTACTCAAGTATTAAAATTAAAAGCCTACTTAACTTTTGTCTCTTTCTTCTTTATATTATTGTACTCTTTCACTCTTATTAGCTTTATTTGGCAAAGTGTAAACTTTTTTTTGGCAAATGTCAATTTGTGTCATATTAAAAATTTTTTAATAGGGAATATTTTTTTGCATTTAAGTCGTTGTTTTTGCTGTTTTAATACTACTTGCACGTTTTTAATATTTAAATAAAGTTTTTTTTTTTTTTTTTTTTTTTTTGTAATTTTGAACTTATTTGTTTGCGTACGCGTTTTGCATAATTAATACAAATGATGCTTTTTAATGACTTTAAAGACTTAGAGAAAAATTGTAGTCTGGAAAAGCAATTACTAGTATGGATTTTGGATTCAGTTTGCCAAGCATCAGCTGGCTTGGAGTTAAACAAGCTATTGAGTAATTTGTTTTTTATTTGGAGAATAAGTTGGATTTTGAGGAACACTTCATTTAAGATCAACTTTGACGCCTACAGCAACGTCAAGCAAAATTTGGCGTTTTTCAGTCGAAGAGCCTACATTACTTTTTAAAGTTACATAAAGGTACGTGTTGATCTCTCAAGCATTACCCAGTTTACTTCAACTTAGCAATACGAACAAACATTGAAAAAATTGAAGGCAGACCCGAGGAAAGATATAGCCCAATTGCAATCTCTTTTTCTCAGAAACTTTGTAACGCATTAGAGGAGACGTCGTAGACCCTGTAAAGTATATATATTCTTGATCATCTCGATGAGACGACTTGATCTAGCCATGTCCGTCTCTCCACTTGCCAGTATGTTAATTTCTACGCGATTCATTCTGTCAGTTTTGAAGGTTAGGTTAGATTTAAGTGCCTGAGGGGGGCGAACCTACATCACATAGGTCAGGAAGCACCCCTTGTGATACCACAGGATCTTAGAATGAAAGTGAGTTATAGAAGCTACCATCATTTGAATGCTTTAACATACTTGACGCTGTTATTTACTCAAATTGAGTATATCTCAGGCAGATTATTTGTGAAGTATTTACGAAAATGTAAAAATCTTGTTCCACAAAAGACCGGATAATGGCCGAGCAAATGCTCAACACTCTTTTCCTCTTCATGTTTTAGTTTTTTGCCATTGGTCGTTTGTGGGCACACCTATTCTTTTCAGTATGTACCAATAAGACAATGTCCTGTTAGTACTTCTGTCAGGGTCGATATCTCTGATTTGTTCAGTTTTAAAATGTTCTTGGTCTAATTGCTATTGTACATCACCCATGTCGCTCAAGAGATTCTGCAAGTTATTATTATCAAATCTAGCGTTGTTACTCGATATTACTGTGTCCAGATACCCAGACGAGGTGAATACTGTAATGTTCAGCCATCTTATTAAGGGCCATCTTCATTGTGACATTTGGATTTTGATTTGGAGGTGTATGAGTCCAACGCCCCAACGGTACTTGACTATCTGAGAACATAAATTTATTATCTGTATTTGGGTTATAAAGTTAAGAGTAGCCAGAGAGTCACAAAGACTTCTTGATTCCCAGGTCAGCTGCGTAATCGACATCTCCAAATTGGCTGTTTAGTTTTAAAACATCAGTAACTCTTCCGAATCAAAGTTCCAAAGGAGCTAGAAAGTTCACGTTGCCTCCAATTTTTAGCTGCATACGCATTAACATGACACCCATTCTTCTCATTAGCTAGGTGCATACGAAAAACCGACAGAACTCGGCCCTGAGGCGTATCTCTTTTTGCGAAATTTCGCTCTACAAAGCTGCATAACTCAACGTTGACAACTCTGCAATTTTGTAGCTGTTCAAAGAAACTGAATAACAAACTGGCTATACCAAGTTCTAAATATAAGAGACGTTTAAACAATAGTCGGTGTTATGTTGTTAAAAGAACCTTCTATATCAAGAAAGCAGACCAACGTATAGTATGTGCGATCTACATAGTTTTCAATCTTCGAGAAGAGTGAGTGAAATGTGTTTTCTGTGTATTTCCCTTTACAAAAAGCATGTTCGGATAGTTTTTCAAGAGCAAGGGCCCTAAGAAGGAAAGATTACATATACATACGATGCCTTCTCCGTTTTTGGTATAAACGTTACCTTTATTTCCCTTCATTGACAATCATAAATAAACTCAAACTCAAAATTTCTGGGTGACTGGTATTTAATCGGTGGAACCGAAGCTAACAAGTTTCCTTTTTACAGTTTTTTTTACGATTTTTCTTGTTTCTTTTTCACTTTGGAAAATGTTCTCCGAATCCGAATTTCTTATTAGCGCGCCTGATTGAAGAAAATGTTCTCTGTTGATTTTAGTAAGCTTGATGCCATATGACTCCAATTTTTAAAACAAAACCGTAATATGTCATTTTATTATTATTAATTTAGCCTGGTCAAAGAGTGCCTTAAGACACTTACTGTTAAATTCTAAATATCCGGTGGTTTAGGAACTGCTTTTATTAATTTATTGCGTATAAAAAAATTAAGATCTAAACACCAAATACTCTACATATTTACCTTACACTCCCCAAATCTGCAAAAAAAAAAATAGACCCATTTACAAAACAAGCAAAAAAATTTGCGCATAATTTATTTTTAGACAGTTTTCCAAACAAACTTAAAAAACTCAAACCCAAACAAAAGATAAAGCCAAATTGAATTCAAGGCAAAACCCCAAACTAAAACGCAGACGAAAAATACAAAAAAAAAAAAAACGCTATTCACGCGTGCCATAACGAACCCTTTCAAAAGATGCCATAACAGCAGAGAATAGAGCAGCACCCAAGGGAGTCGGTAATATTCATATAAATATAGAGATGAAGTGACGTTTTGCAAAACAGCAAACTGAGAAAACCATTAACAAATAAAGTCATTATTGACGGCGGCGGCAGTGCAAATGGAGAGCAGACAGTTTGAATTGAAAGTTGAAGTTTAAAAATACCAACAAGGGAAAATGACTGTCAATGACAATGACTGACAGCAGCACGATAATAATAATAATATGTATACTCGTATGTAGTATAGTATATGTAATAATAATATTGCGCGTATATAAAATATAATATTACTAAAATAAAATATGGAACTCATGCATGCCTTATCAACGATGATGCTGCGACTTCCGTTTACGGCAAAACACTTTAAAATGTCAAATGATGACAATCAAAAATATTTCTTTTTTTTTTTTTGTGAAATGCTAAAAAAGCGACACTTTTTATCATATACTCGTATGGGTGTATATGAATAGTCATGTATGCAATCATGATAACAATATGTAAAATAGTCTATGAGTTTGTACTACAAATGTCTTTGTCTGTTGATGACATTGCTTATAACTGTGTGAATATACTTAGCAGAAAATTAGTTTTTCCATATGCATAAACTTTTCTTTACGCTATTTTAACACTTTATCCCTTTTTTGATTTTTTTTTTTTTGTTCATTTTCTTTTGCTCGTTAGATTTGCAAAGATGCGCGATAATGTTATGTGAATTTCCCCAAAAAAGTTAAATTTCGCGTAGCTATTTTCACGCTCAATAACAAATTGTCATCATGCTCATCAGCAGCCCCAAAAAAATGATGTATGTGAAGTACTCACCCCTCTTAAAAATAAAAAAAAAAAAGTGTTGTTTGTCAAACTGGCAGATTTATGCAGGTAGTGAGTGATATGTAGACGTTTTATATATGTATACAGTGGCGTAGCGAGAGGGGATGGACGAAGAGGCAACGCCAAAGAGCTAAACATTGCACAAAAAAAAATAACTTATAGCCCGAACCATCTTGTAAAAGATAATGTCAAGCGACATTAATCGTGTTTGAATTGCGATGAGCTAGGATTAAAAACCCAAAAAGGTTTCTGGCAGTTTTGTGGAACTCGCAAGGTATCATCCCCTATGAACTCCTAACTCGGAACTGTACTATAAATAAGAAGTTTTATGAAAATGTCGGGAAAGCGATTGCTATTTTATGGTGTCAAAATCCATTTCGAATGAAACTCTTTATGAGCAATTAAGTATTCCATAAGACCCTATTGGAAAACTTTAGGTTTTCGCCAAACAAATGTTAATTAGACTTTTCATGGTTAAGGAGAACCGTAACCAAACGCCCAGAAGCAGTCAGCATAGACCAAAAAGAGAGAAATTGTTTTGCATCAGGATACCGCCAGACCAAATACATCAACACCAAAACACCAAAAGCTTCCGGAATTTGTTTGGGAGCTTCTTTAATAAACCCCAGTAAAAAACCATGGTGAACGGTTTTACCGATGAAATATTCACCATGAGAGAGACTTGAGAAAATCGAGAGAATTGCCTTCAAAATAGCAACGATTTATCGAAAAAAAGCATATCATAACATATTTGGCCATAGTGGATTTTTTCGAAGAATCATTTATTCGGAGATGGTGTTTACTGCACCTTATATTTCTCTGTGTAGTTCTTTATACCTGTGAATATTCAGTTTGTCTAACGCATTCAAGGAGCCATCCTATAAAATATATATTTTCTTAATTAGCTCGACGAGACGAATCGATCTAGCCATGTCCGTCTGTCCATCCGTCCGTCCGTCCGTCTGTTTTTTTCTTCGCATTTTATTCGGTCAGTTAAAAGATATTAAGCTGAAACTTAGAACTTCAGCTTTTGGGTACAGGCCCCATATGAACTTTACGGTCATTTTGTAATTTTTTGTTTCGGTTCTATCGAAGTTAACGTTTTTCCTTGTTTTCTTTTCATTCTATATTATTTAAAATTGGCCCCGGACGCCTAAAACCCACGATACGCCACTGTTTTTATATGATAGTCTACTTGTAACAAATTTTTTTGATTTGATAAATGTTAAAAAATTACGTGGAAATTTCTTCATATGTCAAAAGTTGCATGTCAAGCTATAAAGTTGTCATTGAGCATATGATTTGTGCGATAGACAGACGCCAAATTTTTTTATTTTATTTTTTGGGGTTAACTTTGTTTTTTGATTGTGTGTTAAGCATAGAGCTTAAATTGAATTGTCATGCTGTGTAAGCTTATCTAACGCATAAAAAACAAAACAGCAAATATCTAAACAGACCCCCCCCCTCACACTAATAGATATTTATTTAAATCATGCAGCAACTGTACCAAAGCCAAAGCAAAATTTCCGTACGCCATCTTTGCCATTAAGCCAACACTAACTACTTGAACAAAATGGAGTGCCACTATTAAACATAAGCAGAGAAAAAAAAGCGAAAAAGATACAAATTGAAAAAGAAAAAACCACTGATAAACTCAGCGCAGCGTAACGAGACAACCAACAAACGAAACGAATTGCATTTTACGCTGTTAACCTTACAACTCAAGCGAATTTATCTTAAACTAAAAGCATACCAACAAAAAAAAAAATAATACAAAACACAAGACTAAGCGAGCACCGCTGTTAGTGTTGCAAAACGTAGTAACGAATGCAACCGGAAATACCAAAGATAGTAAAAAAAAAAAAACATTACAGTTATTTTATGAGTGACCTCTTAATGAAAAAAATGTAACAAAATAAAAATAAAATTACTATACAAATGAAATAAATGAAATAAAATTGTAAAAAACTAAAATAAACGAAATAATGCAATAGTAAAAAATAAAAGGAAAAAAACTGTTGCATACCGCATGGCGTACAATGTTTTTTCCCCATTCCAACACTTTACAACACTGACGTTCATCATCATCATCCTGATCATCATAGCGCAAAAATATTTTACGCTTTTGCTACCATTTTTGTTGTTTTTGTTATTGTTTTTGTTGCTGTTACTGCGCTTTACTGCAAATTCAAGTAGCGTCAAAAAAATATTTTGAATTTGTTACTGTCAGTCAGTCGCCTGTCTGTCTGTCTTTTAGTCTTTCTTTCTTTTATTTCTGTCAGTCTATTTCGCTTGGCTGAAGCTGTATGCTTAAAAGTGAGGTTATGCAAAAATAGAATTTTCAAATTAAAAAAAAATGCACTTAAAGTACAATTTACAACAGCTATTTTGTTGTTGTAGAATTTAAAAACTAGATAGATCAAAGAAATAATACTCATTAAAACTTTTTTAAGGCGTTCATGCATGGAAGTTTATGAGGCCCATTTCCTCCCACTCTTCAATCAATATGTCTATCGGTCTAACCGTCGACTCTTCTTGTAAATGTTGGCTAAAAAGATTTATCTGCCTTCATCGGAATTTTAATCAGAGCTTACCTCCAACTATCATTTATTATACTAGACCCAAAATTTTATAAGAACTGGATGCTAAAACAAGCAAAAAACAGCTGAGGAAACTAAGTTTTACATTTAAAAATAAAATACTCAATTGTTGTTTCGGCAATAGTTTAAATTTATTGAATTATTTTATACATATACAATATTCTCGGATAAAATAATGTTGTAATAATTAAAGCTTATTAGCGGTTTTTTCAATCCAACGTCGAAAGTAAGCCACATCAGTATACACTCCGGGATATTGGGAAGTAGTACAGAGCTCTTGTTTACCATAGGCAACTACACCAACCAATTTACCATCAGAAACTAGTGGTCCTCCAGAATCGCCAGAACAGGATCCTTTATTGTCATCATCCACACCTGCGCAAAATTACCTTTTTGGATTTTTTGCGCCATGTTTTTTTTCACATTTTTTACGATCGACTATATGGACTTCAGCAGCATGTAACTCTTTATCCCAAGTCAAATTAAGATCCAGTATACCCCAACCACTGACAAAAGCCAAAGCACCATTTTTGGGAGTCTTTTTGCTAAAGAAATTGGCTGAATTGATTCATTGAATTTGAAATCTGGTGTAACGCGTAACACAGCAATATCGTTTCTCTTAGGCGTTGCACTGTATTTTTCATGGATCTTATAATCGGCAATATCATGTTCACTGCCACTCGAATTTGCAAAGGCTGTTCCAGCAAAAACTTTATAGTCTCCTATATGATCCAGACAATGCGCTGCGGTGATAACAATGTTAGACGAATAGATAGAACCTCCACAATATTGTACCCCATTAAGGTTAATTGCAACCTGCCAAGGGTAATCTTCAATTGCCACTTTTTCGCCACCCGTAACGCGTGTTCCTCCGTGTTTTTCAGATATATAAGGCACTCTAGCGCTTAGTGCGCATGCCAGTATAATCGTTGATATTAGGAGTCTTAATGTCTTGAACATTGTTTCGAACTGTATAATTTCAAAGTAGTCGTTTCGTGTTTTTATAGCAAAATCTAACTTTGTTATATTCAAATTGAGTGTCATAGTAAGTTATGTTTCAATAAATTAGATAAAACCGAAACTATTTAGTGCTTATCTGTTAAAACAAAGAAGTTATTAGTGAAAATAGTATTGTATATGTAGTCATCGCTTCTAATTTTGTCTTCAGGGGAAAAACCACTAAGTTTTTAAAAATAATTTTTATTTATAGAAACCATTTGAAAACTAATGAGTTGGTTTGGCTTCAGTTGACATATAATAATAACTTTTTGGAATAAAACGTAAAATGCATGTGACAGTTAAAGAATTAAGATAATGGAGAAAAGTAACACTTAAATTGATGAAATTTTCCGAACATCCTGGAGTGTATACTGATGTGACTTACTTTCGACGTTGGATTGAAAAAGCCGCTAATGAGCTTTAATTATTACAAAATTTTTTTATCAGGGAATATTGTATATGTATAAAGTTTTTTTTTTTTTATAGTTTACATTATTTGCAATCAGTTCAATTTTGGACTATAATCAAATTTTATAACTAACATAACAAATTGACAATACATATAGTTTATTAAGGATGCGGTATGGCTAGGGAGATATTCAAATTAATACTGAACAAACCCAGTACAAGTACCTCATAACGATTGACGGTTTGGAAGATCCGAGGGATGAATTCGTTTCAGTCTACGCTGCGTATTTAGGTAAAGAAGGTTTCTTGCCGAAATATTTGGATGTATATTAAGTTTTCCGAAATAATTTTTGCTGTGACGTGCAATCTCCTCTACAACCGTTGGTAGTCTTAGGTCTTTACGTATGTTTTCAATTCGAACATACCATGGAGCTCCAGTTATCTTACGAAGTGTAATGTTTTGATACCTTTGTAAGATATTAATACTAGATCGAGCTGTAGTTCCCCCTAATTTTATTTTCTAAGCTGAGTTTAGATCTACACCCAAGCAACCAGTGCATGCGCCGTGTTTTAAGTTTAAGCTGTTCTCTTTTTTGCAACAATATGATTTCTCCATGTTAGTCTTTTGTCTAGTATTACACCCAAATATTTAACAGCATCGCACATGGGTATTAATACATTATTGAAAAACGTTTGGAGATTTGTGCCTTTTCTGAGTGAGAAGAGTATGTGAGCTGATTTTTCCGTATTAACTGCTATGTTCCATTTTTGCATCTATGTCTCAATAAGATGCAGTTGGTGCTGTAGTATACGCGTAGCTTCTGATACAGAATTTGCTCTGGAAATAATCGCTGTATCGTCTGTATATGTAGCTATCGTGACTTGACTACAGTTTCTGCCAGGCATATCGGCTGTATAAAGCGTATAAAGCAAAGGTGCCAGTACACTACCTTGAGGTACACCTGCATGTATATCTTTGATTTTAGAACGAGTATCTTCGCATCGTACATAAAAATGTCTATTTTCCAGGTAAGATCGTAGAAAATGATACTGGGGGAGATGGTAGCGACTGCTTTATTTTATAAAGTAGACCCTTGTGCCAAACACGATCGAAGGCCTGCTTAACATCTAAAAATACTGTGCGCAATATTGTTTGTTTTCAAAGGCTTTAAATATTTCAGTTACAATCCGATGCATTTGTTCAGGCGTACCATGCTTTCGCCGAAAGCCAAATTTATGATTTGGAAGAATGAAACCATCAAGAAGTGGAAGCATTCTTCGAGCGAAAATTCTTTCAAATATTTTCGAGAATATTCCCAGCAGACTATTAGTCAATATATATGAACTAATGCCGAAACGACAATTGAATATTTTATTTTAAAATGTAGAACTTAGTTTTCTAAATAAATTACAGATATACACTTTGAAAGTATACGATATATGTATGTAATTCACTATATGACTCATCCACAAACCTTTTAGCAACTTATCAATTGTCTGCATAACAATTAAATATAATTACCTCCATCCATAAATTTTCGCTACTTTCCCTCACACACAGCACGCTTTCTAACTCTAACTACGCTGCTATATAACACACAAACCTGTCTCCACCCTAACACTATATACACCCACACACGAACACTTTAATGAGCTAAATTAATTTCCGTTTCCTTATTAAACACCTGCGTATAATCAGATATACACACATATACAATCAAATACAAAAAGGACATACCACATTATAATCGCAACAAACAAAAACATGTGAAAATGCCTGAAACCTTTTTCATGTCTTCAACAATAAAATACGAAACGAGTAGACATGTACGGCCCAGCCCCAATACAAATATAAGCAGCATTTGTAAGTCCAGCCTGCTACATACTATCTGTTTAGTTGTCCTTTTGACTACGTTATACCTACTCACAATCCGATTACGCTGCGCCGATAAGACAAACGTCTTTTGTTCAATGATCTGGAATTAATTACATTTGACAGTTGAACGAACGAAAGAACGAAGAACGTACGTCCGGTGCCTTTGGTGCGACTAAAAGTTGGCAGCTAAAATGTTTAGCAAGGGACACGCAGACAAGCAATCGAATTCTTGTTGTTTCCTGTGACTACTGTCGCGCGCTTTGACTGTCAACAATGCACTTTTCTTGAGTGTAATAGCAAATATTTTTTTTTTTACCCTCCTTCTTCATATTGTATAGAGAAGAAAAAAATCTTTGGCTACCAAAATATTTTTTTTTTTTATAAAAGATTATTATAAATAAAAAAAAAAACGCAGGGACACAG
Source organism: Leucophenga varia (assembly GCA_018903435.1). Classification (NCBI taxonomy): domain Eukaryota; kingdom Metazoa; phylum Arthropoda; class Insecta; order Diptera; family Drosophilidae; genus Leucophenga; species Leucophenga varia. The sequence continues at coordinate 209,775 of JAEIFJ010002901.1, forward strand.
AGGGGCGAAAGCGCGAACACGGGCGCGCGGGGGATTTAAACGTTTTACAGTCCGCAATTCTTAATCGATTTTTTTTGTTTTTTTGTTTTTTATGAATTAGGATTAAATTATTAACATTTTTTTGTTGGCGAGTGCTATATTTATTTTTTTGTTTTGACAATATTTATTGTTAATGTCAACATATTTTGCACAAAAGAGAAAAGTTGAAAATTTTTTTTTTAAATATCTTAGTTTTATGCTAAAAAACAAGAAATGAGTTGCAGTTAATAAAAATCTGTATTACAATTTGTTTAAACAAATTAGTATTGTCTTTTGACAACATGGGTATATTAAAACTTATTTAAAAAGTAAAATATATTTTTCAATTTTTACATCCTCATTGTTTACTCTTTTGTTCCTTTTAAATTTAGAAATAAGAAATTTCGATAGTTTTGGTGTTTTTGATATTAAAGTTATTTTGACATTACTCTATTTCAGAATCGTCAGAATCTTCTTGATCTTCATTGTAAAACATATCAGCGATCTCGGCTGGAAGTTCCTTTTTCTAAGGCGATGTATTGCTGACGTATTGACTTACTACGAATGGATCTGAAGTGATCAAAAGACGGTTAAAGATATCAGTCATATTGTCAATCCTTGAGTTTTTTTCTTGCGTAATTTGTACGGAAGGATTTAAAATCTTTATGCCTTCCTTCTAGTGGTTCTTCGGAAAGCACACCAACTGGAAGGATAGAATTCTTCATTATTGCCTCTCCATGAAGTAATATTTTATGTACTGTTGGCGAGAAGTTAAACCAGCCGTACATTGCGTTAAAGTCCTTAGCAGCCGATAGAGCATATTTGCCAAATTTTGCAGCATCAATTTTTTTACTACTATTAATAGCGATAAGAATATTTGCAAATCTATTAATTAAATCTTTATTAACTCCTGTAATTTTAGAAGTAAATTTTATGTCACTAAAGAATCGACGAGAAGTATTTCCGTCATTGTTTGATCCAAACCCATGCTTTGGAGTATCAAGAAGCAGTCCTGTTTCTTTCTTAAAAGCATTTTGTATGGAAGATTTTTTTCTCATTCATGAGGTTTTTCTCACTTTCATTTAATTTAGTTCCTTTCTTTCGCCTGTTTTGAGGAAGAACTAATCTGTAGGCAAGATGAAGAAAAATTCCATGAATTTTATTCTTGCATGGAGAGGCGAAACTCCGTATTTCAAACTATCTTCTGTAGTTATTGCACATGAATTTGTCTCTAATACATTTAGTGCCATTCCTGATTTACCACAGAGAAAACATTTAGTTGTAGCTTTATTGCCTTCTAAAGTATTAACAACTTTGTGTCGACCATTGTTAAAACTAACTTGTGCTTTATGTTTAAATTCCCATTTTCAGTAATTGTGCTTAAATTTTTTTAAGCTTAAGATCTCTTCTTGCATCCTTTTATATTCAGTCTCAACCGCTTCGTTAGTCTCCTTCTCGTATTTTAATCGCACAGGCCTGCAAAGTCTTGTGGAATTCGGAGCAGGATTTTCCCAAACAATACTTTTGGATCCATTTTCAATTACAACTGGCACAATGGCTGTAATGAAGATAGAAGAATCATTAGCATTTGAATCATTAAATGCCTGCTTAAAATGGGAGAAGCCAGAGCTTGAGTCCATTCCCCATTTGTAATAAATAGTGTAACTTCCAACGGAATCAGTATCTATCGAAGCTATTAATCGTTCTCCTGTATGGTCCAAAAGGCTTTGCAATTTAACAACTGCTTCTGTCTCCTTAATGGAAATATTTTCTGGGTAGCACTTCTTTTTTCGTCGACAATAGCATGACCATATGATGGAAACATTTTTGGCACCTTTTTCTTCTTTGACCACTTTCGCAAAACTTCATACTGTTCCCTAGTTAGCTTCATTTCTGTTATAAGGGCAACAGCTTCCGTTTGCGTAAGTGATTCCGGCAGCGTTTTGATTTTTCGAATGAAGACAGAAATTTTTTTTCCCCTAGTTGGTGACTCACTCAATTGTTGCACTACATTCGAAGCACTTAAGTTACCATCCTTCTTCAGACTTGAAGAAGTTGCAAATAGTAAAGCACTGCTTTCTTCTTTTCTTAATTCCATAGTTCTTCGTCGCTTTTGTGATTTACTAAGGGAAGTAAATGATTGTAAAGATCGTTCCTTACGTTTGTTGTCCAATGTTGGCTCTTCTATAGTTAAAGAATTATTATATGGAATTACACTCAGCTTTAACCAGTCCGTATACTTTATATCCATTGATTTCTGTTTTCTTTGGACTGATTCCCATTTTTTGTTCCAAGTTTTTACAAATGCTGACACCGTTTCTTCAGGAAGTTGTATGGAAAATTTACTTTCAATAAAATTTATAATTTCTTCAGTGCTCTCTCTACGTGTTTTTGTAGTGTTGATGAGGAAACGTCGTCCTAAGTTCCTATACAAATGTTCTACAAAAATGAAAAAAATTTAATGAAACTTACAAAATTTAAATTTGTTAATAAAATTTTATTTTAAAAAGAGATGGACTTTTAATACTACTGCTACATAAATGAAAAGAAAATTTTGGAAAATTCACAAATTTTTAAACTGCAAAATATATTTTTAATCTACATTAGAAAAAACTTACCAGCTTCGCTAAAATCCATTCTAACGGGTGATAACTAAAAAATCTAGACTACTTTGATCAGGTCGCTATTTCCATGCGCTTTAACATACGAAGTGTTTTATTACCGTAACAACTAAGTGGGAGTGAGTCACGCCATAAAACACAAAATGTACGAAAAGCTTACATTTTATTAATTTTACACAAAAAATTTTATAATAAAATGTTTTTTAGGTGCTGTCCTGATCTTTCTTGATTTAGTGCAATTGGACTAAATTCCACTTTATAAATGAATAAGTATCTGCAAGTATCTGCAGATCAAACATGCGTCAATGTACTCTCCATAAGTTTCTCTGTATTCCCAAATCATAGATTTAGTGGGCAAAACTGGGCAAAAAAAGATGCATTCCATTAAAAATTGAAAAAAACATTCAAAAAGTGAAAAAAACCGCCAAGTGTTTCAGTTTTACAATGCGTATACCAAAATAAGCAATAAAATATAGAGTGTATTTTGTTAAAATACAGACCTTCACAATTAAAATCCATTAGTAAATGTTACAATAAGTTAAAAAACATTAAAATGACACGTTATTGAAGGATGGTCCAAGTTTTCTTTTTTAACATTTAAATACAGAAACAATATTATACTCTACAAACATAATTTATTTCTTCGATGCTGGAGACAAATCATTGAAACAAAATTCAACTTTGGTACCTGTAAAGTATCACAAACATGTTTCAAAAGTTAAAATACATTTTCGAAAAAGTTCGAATTTTGCCTTCATGCGCGCGTTTCCTTATTTTCGCACCATTGTGGGGTTATGCTTGTTTAATTTAGCAAACGGAGGGGGGTTTTTAAATAGTGTGCGACTCTTTCAAAGAAAATGACACGATTTGAATTAGAGAAACTTCCATATGAGAGAAGTCCGAGTGAGTTTAACGTGAGTGTCTGTCATGAAGACTTGATCTCACGGTGTCCAATCAACGCTCTCCACAGATTGAAACTACAAGAACCAAATATAAATTTACGCTTGTTTGTTCTTATCTCCTGAACCCGATTGTAATGAACAACTTCACTCCGAGTTTTTAAATAAACTGACCCCGAGGGCCATATCCGAGGTCCTCACGAACAAAAGTTTCACAATTCAGATGGGCGTCAGCAGCATCGTTTACGTTTATAAGATTAAGTGTCCACAAAACTTTTTCATCATAAGTGACATGACATTCGCATTCACATTCCGGGTCTCTTTCAAAATGCTCTTGTAACAGTCGCACTATATTGTTTGGATTCTTCCTTTATAATAACTTCTTTTTTGTATACAATGCGCTGGAATTATAAAAACTAAAAAACAATGCAATCAAATTTTTACTCAGTAATTATAAAAAAATAATTCAATAATTATTTATAATATTTAAATTTAAAACTAGAAACAATTTATTTTATTTGTATTTTTTAACCGCTCTTTTCAAATCTTAAAAGACCATGACTGCCAATACAAAAAAAAACGTATCAAATATTTTTTTCAATTCTCTAAAAAATTTTTAAAGGTATAAGTCAATCGCGGTGAGACGTTTGAGATTTGGAAAGACAATCACTCAGTCGGAGATTGCAAGATTGGTTGAAAAACTGACGTGATAGAATGAAATTAACTCCGGATTCGAATTCAGCGGCTTCAAAAAATGGCAATAAATATGGCCGACCTAATAGCTCAGACCAAAATTGCATTTTTTTTTTTTGTATTTACTACGCCAAAGATAACTTTTAGCAAAATTATGCTGATGCTACGTAACCTCAAACTTAATATAGTACAACAGACGCATTACCACTTGACATCGGCACATAATGAACGCTATAATATACAATTTATCTGAAACGACGAATGTCGAATGTTATCTGTGTCTGTGCGCAAAGAAGAATATTTAAACGACATAAACAAATGTGCTGCCATTATTCGTTTGACCGAGAAATGTTGGCTTGACTTGAAACGATATAGTTCACAGAATGTGTGTGTGTGTGTGTTTACAAATATAAAGCCTTTGAAGTAGAATTTGCTGCTATGTTCATAAAATAGAAAGCGTATTGTATGTTCGTGTGTATGTGTGTAGCGCGTTAAAAGCAGAATTTGTGGTTTTGTACGCGTTCGCATAAGTTAAATGCTTTCTGCTTTCTGGTTGCTGCATATCAATTTTCACATGTAATAGATTACGGTTTATTTGCGCTTTAATTTTTCGCTTTTCGCTATACAGCATCATATATTTATGTTGAAATTGTAGATTTTTGAAGCATATTTGAAATAAATTTAACTATATTTATGCTTATATATGTATGTACATATTCACTCTAGTATATTTAACATAGATTCACATAAATAAATAATGCTCTATTTGCTTACCAACTAGTTGTGTGTCACTAGCAAAGGCTATACAACCTGCAACTGCAGCGTTTGCTCTTCGAAACGTGTATGTGCTGCATTATCATAACGTACAAATTTATGCATTTGGAATGTTTCATCATTATGATAATCTGTATCGACTACAAATACATCAACTACTTTTTCGATATTATATTGCTCTCCAGTTAATTTATTAGTCAACAGCAATGGCGTTATCTTTACCAAACCCAATTTGGTAGGACAAACAGTTAATGGAAATTCTTGCTGTTGTCCTGGTTCAATATTGGCAAGCATAAATTCCGCAGAGCCAGTATATTCACAGCCGGGTATAAGTTTTGCTTCTAATTTAACATGTAGCTGCATTGTACGTTCTGCGGTATTTGTGACGCGACATTGGAATGTAAACGGTTCACCGATTTTGACAATATTTTTGGCATCAATGACCTCCAGGCGTACATCTTTGTATTCGAAGGGCTGTTTGGAAAAAAAGAAATAACTGCTTTAAATGTGTTTAAGTTGTTTGCTGAAATTATCTACCAAACGTTGTAGCTGACTTGTTTGCAGGCGTCCCTTCTCACCAAGATTTGAACGCCAGACAATATCTAGTTTGCCGACATTGTTTGCTTGACGTAGCACTTTAATATCCTTTGCTATTTCAGGTTTGGGCTGTGTAGCAATATACAGATTTATTAGTAATTAAGTAGGCACAATTCTAAATTAACAAACCTTTATACAATAAAGAAATTGACAGCTATTATTCGGTTGCAACATATTTTTCGAAGTAAGCACTGATTCTCCATTTGGCAGCGTATTGAGCGGTGTCACTGTATAGTGCTCCGCGCTGTCTAATTCAACTTTTTCCAAACAGAATGGTCCAGTTGTTATATTTTGTATCTACAATATTAAAAAAAAAATATTAAACCAAATACAGAACTATAATAAACACTAACGATGCACCTGTGCCTCCAAGTAAATCTCATCCATTTCAGCATTATAAAATTTAGTCTTTACATCTAGCGGCTTTAGTACTTGAAACTTGAAAAATTTACGAAAATACTGCGGAAATCCAGCAGGCGTCTGATAGTTGACTTCACAAACGAGTCTGAAATATAGACAGAAAAAAAGGAAATAATAAAAAGTAAAGTTTATATTTTAAATAAATTACGCACATATGCGTTCCAATTTCCTTCACTTCATAGCGTATAACATCATCGAGTGTCTCATCTGGTCCTAGCGTTGCTGGCGTTTTCTGATTCTCATGCATTGGCAGATTAATGCGTGTATTATTCGATTGTAGATCAGCTTTAACCGTAACATTTTCCACGGGAAGCGTTGTGCAATTGTGTACGCATATATAACTGGAAAATGTTTCACCCAAATAAATATTACCAAATGATTGCGGCAGCAACATAAACTGTCCAGCAGCAAGTGTATCTGCGCTAGATGCAGCACTGCTGCCTTCATCGTTTTCCAGCGCACGTCGAAAGCATTGTTGTGGCAAATCCTTCGGTTCGCAAGTGATGACTGGCTGTGGGCCAACTAATGTGGGACGTGTAAGACGCATCACTGTGTGTGGGAGAAATAATGAAAATAATATTAATTGTAATGCATAGTGCAGCAGTAATTTACCTTTGAGAGCCAATAAATATGCTTCCGGTTCGTTTGTTGTCATTTTTATTGTTAATTTGTTTATAATTATCAGCGACAGCAAATTTGTTATTATTATTTATAATTGGTAGTGCATATGAATTAAAATAAACAGCTGTTTTCTGCAGCAATCGATTATTTAGATCGGTCGTCTTTTGCTGCTGGCGAATCGGCGCTTATCGGCCTGGTGCGCGCATTCCTGGTATTTTATAGTCGATTAGTGTAATCGGTAGCTTATCTATAAATATATATTTAATATCGTTAAGACTCGTTACATTTTGAAATACCAAATTCACTGCAGTAATATATTGTAGTTTTTTACTCTTTGTAATATATTCAAGATGGTAGTAACAAATAATTTTGCATTATTTATGTAAAATAAGAAATAAACAAATTTGTCTTTAATATATCAATCTTTAAATTTCTATTTGAATTTATTTATTTATTAATATTTGGTACTTTTTTATTTGAATTCTAAATATTACTACACATAAATAACAAATAACAAGTTTTTTTGATAGCCTATCCAACTACAATAATATACTCCTGGACGTTCTAAATAAGTACAATATTGTTTTTATTTAAGAGTTATTTTCTAATAAATTAGATAGAACTCTTGCACTGAAACTTATTCCGAATATTCAATTATTCTGTGCTTATCTTTTACGTAAAAAGCTAAGAAAACGTGAATGTTTCTAAATAAATCAAATTGATTTATCGAAACAAATTTTAAAGTATAGAATTGGTTTGGTTTAAATTACATACGTATTTATAATTGCTTGCTGGTGTGTCATTTTGTCATTGAAACCTCCAATTATTCAGAATAGTAGGTACATTCCTTTTTTTAAAACCGTTACACATAGTGTAAACGGGTATATTCAGTTTGTCCGAAAGTTTGTAACGCATTAAACTTAACGCATCATATACCCTATAAAGTATATGTAATCTGGATCAGCTCGATAGGACGAGCCGATCTAGCCATGTCCGTCTGTCTATCTGTTGCGTTTTACTCAGAATGTTTTTAAGATATTGTCCTCAAACTTAAAACCTAAGCTTTTTTGATCCTAGGCAGCTTGTTCGTTTCCACCGAAGTTAACGTTTTTCCCGGTTTTTTAGTAAAAGAAAAAGTTTTATAAGCTCTTAAGTTATAGACTTTTGTTTTAATAAAGATTCTTCACATAGAGTTAGTCCAAATTTTCAGTTCTTTTATTTAAATTCCTTTTTATTATTAATAAAATTTATATAATTTCTGTATTAAATTCTCTGAATCTTCTTGATGGTCTCCAGAAGCCAACTACGATAGTAAGCCACATCAGTGTATACTCCAGGATAATCTGCAAATGTGCAATTCTTTTTGCCGTATGAAACTACACCAATAAGTAGATTATTTGAAACCAATGGACCACCAGAATCGCCTTTACAAGCACCTTGGTTGCCATTATTCACTCCAGCGCAAATTTTACCTTTTTTGATGATTTCAGCATTTTTTTGGAACATTTCTTACGATCGATGATATGAACCTCAGCAGCACGTAACTCCAATTGAGAGGTACCATTTGCTCTTCGTATACCCCAGCCGCTAACATAAGCAAAAGCATCATTTTTAGGACTCTTTTTTGCTAAAGAAATTGGCTGTACTGATTTATTAAATTTAAAATCCGGTGAAACGCGTAGCACAGCAATATCATTTTTACCGTCTTTTATATTGAAATTATGGATCTTATAAGCGACGATATCATGTTCACTGCCACTCGAATTTGCAAAGGCTGTTCCAGCAAAAACCTTAAAGTTTCCTTTATGATCCAGACAATGCGCTGCGGTAATCACAATGTTAGACGAATAGATAGAACCTCCACAACTTTGAACCCCATCAAGGTTAATTGCAACCTGCCACGGAAACGCTTCAATTGGCACCTTTTTGCCACCAATAATGCGTGTTCCAAGTTTAGCGCTTATAGCGCATGTCACGATAAGCGTAAATATGGCGAGTGCAACTGGCTTGAACATTGTTACGAAACTGCATAAATTCAAAGTCTGCATGTCGTGCTTTTATAGTAAAAGTTTACTTCGATATTGAACTGATGTACACCATTGAGTTATATTCTAATAAATTAGATAATGCAAAAACTATTACAGCTTATCTACTTTCAGAAAAAATATTATTAAAAATATTAAATATATTCATTGGTAACAATTGCGTCGACAGAAAATAGTACTCGTGGCTAATTTCTTTAAAACATGAGCTTATCTTGACTTTTTATATCAACCCAATTATAAAATGAAGTTGTGGTTAAGATCAAACTACTATATCAAATAGCACCCATACAAATGCAAGGAAAATTTTGGAGTTTTTGGAGAACTTTATTTTTTATGTCTGAAAGTTTGTAACGCATTGAAGGAGACGTCGTAGACCTCATAAAGTATATATATTCATGATCAGCTCAATGAGACAAGTCGATCTAGCTTTGTCCGTCTGTTTATTTCAACACGATTTACTCGAAGACTACTGGAGATATTTAGCTGAAACTCGAAACTTAAGTTTTTCTCGGTAACGACCTGGTCAAGTTTGAGTATGAAGGTGACACGCATTTTTAGGTATAGCCCCTATATAAACCTACCATTTTTTTCGATTTTTTTATACCCGTTACACATAGTGTAAACGGGTATATTCAGTTTGTCCAAAAGTTTGTAACGCATTGAAGGAGGCTTCGGAGACCCCACAAAGTATATATATTCTTGATCAGCTCGATGAGACGAATCGATCTAGCCATGTACATCTGTCTGTCTGTCCGTCTGTCCGTCTGTTTGTTGCTATGCGATTTATTCGATGAAGATATAAAGATATTGGGCTGAAATTTAAAACTTAAGCTTTTCTCGGCAACGACTAGGTTGAGTTCGAATATGAGGGTGAAACGCCCATTTTTAGGTATAGCCCCCATACAAACTTATCGATTTTTTTCGATTTTTTGTTTCAAAATAGTAATTATTTATGAATGTACTCGCTCCCAATTGGGTAAAAACATTTCATTTGTCATCCAGGGTCAAAACCAAGACGCCACGCCCATGTAACGGGTTTTTCAGCTTCGGTTCCACAGAAGTTAACGTTTTTCCTTGTTTTTTATAAAAAATAGTTATTATTTATGCATATGTTAACTCTAAATTGGATAAAAATACTTCTTATGTCATCCAATGGCAAATCAAATATGCCACACCTATTTTTAGGTCTATCCCCCATACACACTTATCGTTCATTTTCGAATTTTTGTATGAAAATGGTTATTTTTTAGTAATGTATGGACTCAAAATTGTTTAAAAACACATTTAACATCATCCAATATTAATTCCAAGGTGCCACGCCCATTTTTTTGGCAAAGGCCCCACACATACTTACCGTTTATTTTCGATTATTATTTTTTTTTTTTGAATATTTGTATTTTTAGCTTAAAATTCGATACTAATGTTGCGCCTTAACATAAGTTGTATCAGACCATTGACCTCGTCCCATCCCATCTCGAAGTTCTATTTAAGCCACACAATAACAATTTAAAAATACGTATGATGGTTATTTAAGCTTCGGTTCGACCAAAGTTAACTTTTTCCTTGTTATTCAATTTTTTGGTTTACCAGATTTTTTAGCCTATATAAAATTTTTAGGCATTACATATTGAGAGGTGACACTGATATCTCAGAGTTTTGGTGTAAGTGGTTTGGTGCAAAGACTCGAAAACTTACACCATTACACCGATACTTCGACGTTTGTATTGATTCCATATGATAGCCATTTTGTATAATATTTTTAATTTCTATACAAAAAAAAAAATTAAGGTTTCGACCCGCCAAACAGAAAATAAAACCTTTCAAAACTATTTTAAATGTAAAACTCAAAACTCTAGTGGTAGTGTTTTTGGAGTCACCCCTGTATATTTCTCTTTATTTGCAGATCAAGTTAGTTTTTTTCAGTAAAAATATATTTTTTTTTTTATTCTTAGTTGGTTGGTTTTGGTCCAAATATAAAATAGTGGTCTGAATCAAACCCAGCTTAAGGAGTATTCTTTGAAGCTCAAAAATGTGCGTACAATCCAATAGCTTAAAAATCAACAATATGGCAGCTATATAAAAAAATGTCCGAAATTGGACCAAATTTGGTTAGTCATTTTAAAAGCTCAAATTATGCGTATAACCCGAATTTGGGATGGGTGCTATCCCAAAATTTTTATTGGTCCTAACCATATTGAGATATTTCATTGGAACTATCATACACATGACTAATATTAAACTTGAAGTTTCTAGAATAAGAAAAAAAACGAGCTTTTTATGCAGAATCCCAAAATTTTGGGGTTGATTTGTATACGAATACCCTCTAAAATGAAGCTAGAGGATAATCGTTGGTAAGTGATCACTTGACGGCTCAGGAGAGTCTAAGTTTCAAATAGGGTGGCCTTATCTTTTATAGTCTTCGTGTTAATCGTACATTTCTGAGTAGAAAAGCATTTCTGGTAATTAAATGTTTGTGGAGACAATGTCAAACGATACATAAAATTTTTCTCAAGCAAATTCCAATATAATTTCCAATGAAATGAAGCATCTTATATGCAACAATATTATTTTTACAACCACTTACTGCGTACAATCAAAACATAAAGATTTTATTTGACAAAATCCAATTAACAAAGAACACCAAAGAAAATATTAATTTAAACAACATAAAAAATGCGCTGCATTCTTGTACTCAGACTAAACTATTAACTGCTGTCATTATTGATATTGTATAGTTTTTTGAAATAAGTTTTCATAATTGAATGTGTTCATCTAAAGTGTCTGTAGCGGCAGCAGCAGCAGCACAAATCATATTTGAATAGCAGTCATGCAACATCCTATGACGACAAGCGAAAAACTTGCAACAAAGTTGCCTACACATGGCGCAGTTTGCCTTAAGGCGTCAAAGCAGCATGCTACCAACTTGAAATTGTTGTAGTTCGAAAATGGAAATCGTGTTCATGTTTTACGATTAGAATGATCAACATGATCAACATGATGATCATTGAACTTGAATGCACAGATTGCCTGAATAATGATGTCAACTTTGAGCAAACAGAAAAAATAAAAAACTGCAATAAAAGTTTGCACCATCGCATTTTCTACTCATAAATAGGTCAGTGGGATCAACTCAAAATTATGACTGGAAGCATTAAATGTTCTTGTCTAATTAGATGTTTGAATATTATTGAAACTAATTACTGCTACTTCGATTACAAAGAAGCGTCTTGTATGGCTCGTGGCATTTGAAAATATGTTTTTGTTTTTCTTTAATTTTAAAATAATTTCGCATGCGTGTCGAATTATAAATGCAGCTGCTTTTTTTCCAAAAAGCATGCTTTTATATGTATTTTTCTTGCTTGCAGTTTCTTGTAGAATTCTGTCACACTTTAATGTACTATTTCCTTTTTATTTCGCTGTTCTTGCACTGTGCTGCTTTTCGAGAGATTGTTGTTCTAAAGTTGGCTTACTCATCAATCATTGTTCTTTCTATACGCTTGATTGTGCTAAATTTCTTTTTATGGCTTAAGCTCTAATATCACGCCGAACAACTTCTTGTTGATCATTCTTGCTGTTGATCATTCTTGCTGCTGATCATTCTTGCTGCTGATCATTCTTGCTGTTGATCATTTTGGCTCATTGTGCTCGCTTACTGATTGTTGTAGAGTGTCTGTGTCTGTGGCGACAGGTGCTGAAATAGTTGTTAAGGAAGTTGGTAAACAGCTGAATTTCACATAATTAAATGGAAAAAAATAAATAAAAAGTACAGAAACATGTTTAGAACTTCTTGATATAAGTCTTTAGTTATTTTTATTAAGCGTTTCGCTTAAGGTGAGTAGTATGCTTTTAGTTCATTTCACTACAAATTTAAAAATTACCTACAAAATAATTAGAACAACTTAAAAAGTTGTGGTCAAACGAAACATAAGTGGTGCAGTTTGATAGAGGTTCAGATAAACAATACGTAAGACGCGCTCCTAAACAGGAATTTAATTCTAAATTAAATTGTAAGATTGTTAAGCACAGCGATTTTAGGCTGATGCTGTTGTGTTGTTATACCCTGTACCCAAAGGGTAAAAGGGTATATTAAGTTTGTGCGAATGTATGCAACAGACAGAAGGAGGCAAGATAGACCCTATGAAGTATATATATTCTTGGACAGCATTGGATGGCGAGTCGAACTAGCTATGTCTTTCTGTCCGTCCGTCTGTCCGTCCTGCTGTCCTGCCGTATGAGAGAGATTATCTCGGAGACTATAAGAGATAGAGCCACCATATTTGAAACTTTGACTCTCCTGAGCCGTCAAGTATTCTATTGCAAACGGTTTTTCTCTAGACCCATTTTAAGTGGTACCCCCCATACAAATGTATCCCAAAATTTTGAGTTTTTGCATCAAAACGTCATTGTTTTTTATTCTAGGAAGCTCAAACTTAGTATAAATTGTTTCTATGATAGTCCCAATAAAATATCCCAATATGGGTAGGACCCACAAAATTTTAGGCATAGCCCCCATACAAATATACCCCAAAATATTGGGTTTTTGCATAAAAACGTCAATGTTTCTTATTCTAGGAAGCGCAAATTTGGTATAAATTATGTCTATAATAGTCCCAATAATATATCCCAATATGCGTAATACCAACAAAGTTTTAGGTATAGCCCCTATACAGATTTACCTCAAAATTTTGGGTTTTTGCATAAAAACATCATTGCTTTTTATTCTAGGAAGTTCAAACTTAGTATAAATTATGTCTATGATAGTCCCAATAAAATATCCCAATATGGGTAGAACCAATAAAATTTTAGTTATAGCCCCAATACAAATTTACCCCATTTTTCAAGTGTTTGCTAGAAAATCCAATACAATAAGGTATATACAATGAAAGGACTCCTACTTAAGGTACATAAAGATTGGGTACAGCGTATCTTGCAGTCGAGCATACTCAACTTCAGCGTTCTTTCTTGTTTTTCATAGAATGGTGTAAGACCTCTGGTGAAGATTGTGGGTAATATGGATGCCAACTACTATGTTGGCAACATATTGAAAGGTGTTATGTTACCTCACTCTGAAGAGGAAATGCCGTAGGTACGGTAGGTTTCTCAGCAAGAGAATGACACGAAACACACATCTAAAGGAGCAAAGAAGTGGTTCCGATGCCACAAAATCAATATTTTGAGTGGCCTGCACAATCACCGGACTTGCTGGATATATGTGAAGAAAGATGTACGAGCTGCTAAGCCAAAAAACTCAGAAGATTTATGGCAAGCAACAAAAAATACTTTGGTGAATATTCCACTCTCCAGATGCCGCACGCTGATAGCTTCCAGGAAGAAGATGCATCGAAGTCATCAAAAAAATTGAGGTAGCGGCGTCTTAGTAAATGTACGGGCCTAAATGTGTATTTATAGCATACTAACATTAACCAACGATTGTTTTTTTCTCTTTGTTCTTATTTTTACGAACAGCTGATTTTTGACAAGTAGACAAGGACAAGTAGAAAATAAATAATTACATTTTTAAAAAGCTTTAAGGAATAAAAGAAAAAATTATAAAAAATTGTTTAAGAATTTTATAGGGCGAATTGAGTTTTTACTTGCGTTGTTCTTATTATTTTGAACACCACTGTATATACCTGATAGTGTCTTACTCTGAAAATATTTGAAATGACTTCAATTATTTTTTTTAATTATAATTTTTCTCCAGAAGACAAGCGCATAGTAAAATATTTAAAGTTTTTACTGAAGTAAATTTATTTGAGAACTTTATCTAATATATTGAAATATAACTCAAACCTATAAAGTTTATCTGTGCCAAAACCATCTATAAAAGCCCAAAGCGAAAAGTTTGAAGTCATGCAGTTGGCAACTATGTTCAAGAAAATAATAATTCTTTTCGTAACGTTCTACATCGTTGGCACGTTTAGTGCAAAGTTCGGAGATGTTTTCATATTTTTGTCATATCGGATATTTTATATCCAATTTTTATATTTTATAAAGAAGGAGTTTCAAACCTTATTGAGTTTCAACAAAAATGGCAGAAAATTAAAAAAAAAAAAAGAAAACAAATATGGAAATTAAAATTGTAAAAATTATATAAATCATATCTACATATGTGTCTGAAACCACCATAAGGACCAAAAACAATACTCTTCATTAAATTCGGGCAAGTGTAGCTCTCTCAATATGGGGGAGCGAGCAGATCGACTAATAATAGGGAAAAAAAACCTCCAGCTTTTTTTTAACTATCTATGATTCCGGGCCCGGGTTTTAATCCAAAAATTTTTTTTTTTTCCTTTTTCTTTAGGTTATCGTAATGATTTGTCAAACTCTCTACTTTTCGTGGTAAAATGAGTTTATGTTTCTAAAAATAATTTTCTTTACAACTTTAACTTAGAAATCGATTGTGCTTTCGCCAATATTATACATAAAATGGAAGCACTCTAAACTTTACATAAACTAGATTCTATACAGTTTTTAAGTATTTAATTGTCAAATTCTCTGTTTACATTAGAAATATTTATTTTATATTGAGTTTTAAACATGGTTGAAGCTATGCAAGATATTGTTCTGTCTTTAAAAATATTAAAACATTTACTAATTTTCATATTTCTGCTTTATTTTTCATATTTTTAAAACTCATTTATTTATATTAAAAAAGCTGCAAGTTTTTTAACGGCATTTTTAATCCAACGACGGTAGTAGGCGACATCAGCATATACATTAGGATAATTTGTGTCACATTCCCGTCACCCCAAGATACTACACCAACTAGTTTACCATTAGATACAAGTGGTCCTCCTGAATCACCATGACAAGCTCCTTTGTCTTCGTCGCTCAGTTCAGCACAAATCATGCCCTCTTTAACCTTTATTGGTAAATGCTCCAGATCCTTCTGACATTTTTTTAATTTGATAATATGATAGTCAAGAGCTTGTAATTGTAATGAGTAAACTTTTTGATTATCAAACCAGCCCCAACCAGTCACAGTAGCTGAAACGCCATTCTTGGGGGAATACTTAGCCACTGGAATACTTTGAATTGCTGAATTAAAATTGAATTCCGGTGTCACGCGCAACACGGCAATATCATTTTCAATTGTATCGCCATTGTAGTCCTCATGGATGTGGTAGTCGAACACATTATGTTCACTGCCACTCGAATTCGAAAATGATGTTCCAGCAAATATTTTCCGATGGCCTTCATCTTCCAGGCAGTGCGCTGCAGTGATGACAATGTTTTTCGAGTAGATAGATCCTCCGCAAAAATGTTCTCCATCCAATTGAATTTCAACTTGCCAAGGATGTAACTCAATGAAAGTATTCTCGCCATTAATTATTCGCATTCCTTGATCAGATTTTTGGAAAACATTTCCCAATTTTGCACTAAAAGTACCAACGATGGAGAACGTTGTTAGTAAAACTGTTGTTGCCTTGAACATGATTGGAAACTGCATGATTTCAAACTCTTCGCTTTGTGCTTTTATAGATGGTTTTGGCATAGGTAAATGTTATAAACTGAATTAGTTATGTTCTACTATATCTGATAAAATTTTAAAAATAAACAACTTTTGTAATTACTTTAAATATTTTATTATACGCTTACCTTCTTTGGAATAACTAAAAATTGAAAAACCATTGATGTCATCAAAATCTAATTTTGGGTAAAGATGTCATCAGACACAAAACGTTTCAAAAGAATAAACTAAGTTTGTGTAATATAAATTAAAAATGGAAATAATATATATATATATATATATATATATATATATACATACATATATATAAGTTGCATTACTTCGCTGATAAAAAAAATATTGTTCTTAAATAATTCCATATCTATATATATAGAATAGTAAAAATGTGTCTATGTCCGCTATGGACTTTGAAACCTTCCAGCCAATGATGCCCAGACCGGATTTACTTAAAGGGCAACAAAGAAAGTATAATTATTGACTCATAATGCAATGCATTTGGCACATTCGATTCATTCATGAAGTCGAATTTTGACTTTCCCCATACAGTTTTTCTTTGGTTTTCGTATTTTTATACCCTGTACCCAAAGGGTAAAAGGGCATATTAAGTTTGTGCGAATGTATGTAACAGACAGAAGAAGGCAAGATAGACTCTATAAAGTATATATATTTTTGATCAACATTGGAAGGGGAGTCGAACTAGCTATGTCTGTGTGTCTGTCTGTCCGTCCGCCCTCCAGAGCCGTCAAGTGTTCACTTGCAAACGGTTTTTCTCTAGACCCATTTTAAAGGGTACCCCCCATACAAATGTACCCCAAAATTTTGGGTTTTGTCATAAAAACTTTATGGATTTTTATTTTAGGAAGTTCAAATTTAGTATAAATTATGTCTATGATAGTCCCAATAAAATATCCCAATATGGGTTTGACCAACCAAATTTTAGATATAGCCCCCCATACAAATGTACCTCAAAATTTTGAGTTTTTGCACAAAAACGACATTGTTTCTTATTCTAGGAAGTCGTAATCTATATAAATAAAAATGAAAAGACGTTCGTTGGTCATCGCATCACTTGAGAACGGCTAGACCGATTCGGGTTTTTTTTTTTATTATCTTCGTGATGGTCCAACTGAGGTTTTTATAGAAAAAAAATTGAGCCGGGGCCTAATGGGGGCCTTGAAACTGAAAAGCCAAATATTTGAAACAAAAGACGTTAAAAAATGTATTTATGTTTGTGTTTTTTTTAGAATTCAGGTGAGCAACAAGACGGGATTTTGGAAAATTTTGACCCGGGGCCTAATAGGGGCCTTGAAACCGGAAAAAGCCATATCTTTGGAGGGAATAGACGTAGAGACTTGAAACAGGGCTCATTTTAAAGATGGTTAAAAAACATTTTTGGCGTTCAAGGTGTTCAAGGGATTTCCAAAATTTGGACCTGGGACCCATATGTGGACCCAATATAGATTGTTTTAATAAATTTCTTTTTTTTTATTACAGGTGAGCATTTAGACGGGATTTTAGAAAATTTTGGCCCGGGGCCTAATGGGAGCCTTGAAAAAAAGTCATACATTTGGATTGAATAGACGAAGAGACTTGAAACTGGGCGCATTTGTCGTGTTTAGGGAATTTTTGAACAATTCATATTTAGCCACCAAATAGAAGCAAAAAGAAACGCGAGCAAAGCCGCGGGTACATGCTAGTTTAGTATAAATTATGCCTACGATAGTTCCAATGAAATAGACTTATCTGGGTAGGTCCAACAAAATTTTAGGTATAGCCCCCATACTAAGATATAACCGATTTTTAAAATTTTTTTTATGAAAATTCAATTCAAAAATGTATGGTAGTAAAATAGAACCGATCATAAAGTTCATAAAGATGGGGTACAGGGTATATTGCAGTCGAGCATACTCGACTTCAGCGTTCTTTCTTGTTTTATACTAACTCCAAGTATTGTAGTCTCGTTGTAATCTTTAAAAAATACAAGGTATTTTTTAAAGTTTTTTGTATGTTTACATACTGCAGCAAAATTGCACAAAAAATAGCAGATTCGAAATAGAAAAGAACCGAAAGAGCAGCCAAAACGTCCGTACAACGTCTATAAGAATCCAGTTCTTGAAATAAGACAAAGATTTTATTTTAATGTAATTCAATCTTGATGCAAATCGTTATTTCGATTATATTTTTTGGATTATTCAATTACATTTAATTTTATTTTACACAATCTAAAATTATTCTTTTAAAACGTTTTGTGTCTGATGACATCTTTAAACAAAAATAGATTTTGATGACATCAATGGTTTTTCAATTTTTAGTTATTCCAAGGAAGGTAAGCGCATAATAAAATATTTAAAATAATTACGAAAGTTGTTTATTTTTAAAATTTTATCAGATATAGTAGAACATAACTCATTCAGTTTATAACATTTACCTATGCCAAAACCATCTATAAAAGCACAAAGCGAAGAGTTTGAAATCAAGCAGTAAGCAATCATGTTCAAGACGACAACAGTTTTACTAACAACGTTCTCCATCGTTGGAACTTTTAGCGCGAAATTGGGAAATGTTTCCCAAAAAATCTGATCAAGGAATGCGAATAATTAATGGCGAGAATACTTTCATTGAGTTACATCCTTGGCAAGTTGAAATTCAAAGAAATGGTAAACATGATTGTGGAGGATCTATCTACTCGAAAAACATTGTCATCACAGCAGCTCACTGTCTGACAAAAGAAGGCCATCGGAAAATATTTGCTGGAACATCATTTTCGAATTCGAGTGGCAGTGAACATAATGTGTTCGACTACCACATCCATGAGCACTACAATGGCGATACACTTGAGAATGATATTGCCGTGTTGCGCGTGACACCGGAATTCAATTTTAATTCAGCAATTCAAAGTATTCCACTGGCTAAGTATTCCCCCAAGAATGGCGTTTCAGCTACTGTGACTGGTTGGGGCTGGTTTGATAATCAACTAGTTTCCTCATTACAATTGCAAGCTCTTGACGTTCATATTATCAAATTCAAAAAATGTCAGAAAGATCTGGATCATTTACCAATAAAGGTAAAAGAGGGCATGATTTGTGCTGAACTGAGCGACGAAGACAAAGGAGCTTGCAAAGGGGATTCAGGAGGACCTCTTGCATCTAATGGTCAACTAGTTGGTGTAGTATCTTGGGCTGCACCAATCTGTGACACAAGGTATCCTAATGTATATGCTGATGTCGCCTACTACCGTCGTTGGATTAAAAATGCCGTTAAAAAACTGGCAGCTTTTTAATATTTATAAATGAGTTTTAAAAATATGAAAAATAAAGCAGAAATATAAAAATTACTAAATATTTTAATATTTTTATAGACGGAACAATATCTTGCATAGCTCCAACCATGTTTAAAACTCAATATAAAATAAATATTTCGAATGTAAACAGAGAATTTGAGAATTAAATACTTAAAGACTGTAAAGAATCTAGTTTGATGTAAAGTTCAGAGTGTTTCCATTTTATGCATTATATTGGAGAAAGCACAATCGCTTTCTGAGTTAAAGTTTTAAAGAAAATGAGTTTTAGAAACATGAACTCATTTTACAACGAAAAATAGAGAGTTCGATAAACCATTACGATAACATAAAGCAAAGTAAGTGGTGAAAGCCAAATATCTGCATTAAAAACGGGACCGGAATCATAGACAGTTCGAATTAAAGCTCAGGATATGTTTTCCCTATTATTAGTCGATCTGCTCGCTCCCATATTGCTTGAGAGAGCTACACTTGCCCGAATTTAATGAAGAGTATTGTTTCGGCCCTTATGTTGGTTTCAGACACATAACATAGATATGATTTATACAATTTTTACAATTTTAATTTCCATATTTGTTTTTTTTTTTTAATTTCATGCCATTTTTGTTGGAACTCAATAAGGTTTGAAAGTCCTTCTTTATAAAATTTTAAAAATTGGATATAAAATATCCGATATGACAAAAATATGACAAAAATGTTTAAAAATTTCATGTTTCCTTGATTAAATAGAAGCTTAAAATTTATTTGGAGACCTAGTATAAATCAATTCTGACCAGCCTTTCAGTTGAATGGGCTGTCATAAGTAAGTCTGATAAAATTTTTTCATACAAAAAGAATAAATAGAGTCATGCCAGTTTGTTCTGCAAGTGATTTTGTATGATATCTAAGAATAGGATTGGAAAACAGTTTCTAACAATAATATTACTGAATACTTTATATGTTTTGTACTTATTAAATCTGTAGTCGAATATTGACACAAAAAAGTTTCAATAAGGTTTACATGTTTCTTTTGTTATTGCTTTTAAAATTTACCCATAAAACGTACTACGATATTTACGTATAGTATATGGAATTTTTTAAAGAAAGTTATTTGATTCAAAGATCTTATTTATTTTTCATATGTATTGATTTATTTATATTATAAATCCAACAACGTCAGGATAATGAGTTTCACTTTCATTGTCGCTCCACGATATGACGCCAACTAATTTACTATTCGACTCAAGTGGTTCTCCTGAATCACCATGGCCTGCTACTTTCGCCAATCAACTGAGCGCAAATCATACCCTTTACAACTGTTTTATTATCTCATATGATCGAGGTCCTTTTGTCGCACTGAAATAAATGAACGATTAACTGTAATGCTATAGACCCAAGATAACTATGGCGACCCCAACCGGTCACAACAGCTGAAACGCCTATTCTTAGGGGTAACTTACTGGATTGCTGAATTAAATATTATTAAATGCTGATGTCAAGCGAAGCACGCAAAATCATGTTCAAGGGCTTCGTAAATGTGACTTTCGTAAAGTTGATAAGCAACCACATCGAATTTGAAAACGATGTACCAGCAAACACTTTTTAAAAATTCCTTCATGTGCCAGGCAGTGAGCTGCTAAAATGACAAGGTTTTTCGAATACATAGATCCTCCACAAAAATGTCAAAATGTTTTGAATTTAAACTTGTCAAGGATGTTATTCAATGGCTTATTCAATTTCATGTAAACTTAGTTTATTCTTTTAAATCGTTTTGTGTCTGATGACATCTTTAAACAAAAATAGTTTTTGATGTCAACAACGGTTTTCCATTTTTTAGTTTTTCAACAGAAGATAAGCGCTCAATAAAATATTTAAAATAATTACTAAAGTTGTTAATTTTAAATATTTTATCTGATATATTGGTATATAACTCATACAGTTTATAACGTTTACCTGTGCCAAAACCATCTATAAAAGCACAAAGTAAACAGTTTGAAATTATGCAGTTTACCACCATGTTCAAGGCAACAACAGTTCTACTAACAACGTTCTACATCGTTGGTGCTCTAAGCGCTAATATCTCCCAAAGAACTAAACTCGGAACACGAATACATAATGGCTACGATACCACCATTTAATTACATCCTTGGCAAATTGAAATAAAACTCAATGAAACACACCACTGTGGAGGATCTATTTATACAAAAAACATTGTTATTACCGCAGCTCACTGCCTGGCATATAAAGGAATTTATAAAGTATTTGCTGGAACATCATTTTCTAATTCGAGTGACAGTGAACATAATGTGGTCGATTACCATATCCACGACGATTATAATACCTATACACATGAGAATGATATTGCCTTGCTGCGCGTGACTCCGATTTCAATTTTAATTCAGCAATACAAAGTATTCCACTGGCTAAGAATTCCCCTAAGAATGGCGTTTCTGCTGTTGTGACTGGTTGGGGTGACCTTTACGTTGGGGGTCCCAACTCATTCCAGTTGCAGGCTCTTGATGTTTACATCACCGAATGTCGTACATACTATAAGGACATTATTTGTGCTGAAGTAAAAGGTCAAGACAAAGGTGTCCGTAATAGAGATTCTGGAGGACCTCTTGTCTCTAATGGAAAACTAGTTGGTGTAGTATCTAGGGGTGATCCTTACTGCAAAACAAGAATACCAACAATATTTTCTGATGTCGCTTATCATCGTCATTGGATAAAAAAGACCACTGCAAAACTTTCAAAATTGTAATAAAAATTTGTGAGTTTGAAAATAAAAGAAATAAAAAAAATCTATGAGAAGTCAAAATGTTTACCTAAAAATAAATTTTCTTTGAAAATAGTTCTCCATTCAGACGTTATTCGTAAAAAGGTGTAGGTTCTATGGTAAATTGTTAAATAGTTTGGCAGAAATAAAATAAAAGCTGAACTGAAACCTTTTGAAAATAAATACAACAAGATAAATTATATTTGAATTAATATGAAAAAAATAAATATTTACTTAAAATTTTGTGAATTATAGAAGCATCTGCCTATTTTCAGACATAATTCAATTGTTCTAATTTATCTAAATTGTACAATAAAAACTGAGGCGTTGCTATCAAAATCTTATCAAAATATGTACGCCCGCTAAAACACAGTTCATGTCTCATTAACGAAACAAGCTACCAACTACAGCGAAAGAGAAAAAAACCTGCTGCTGGTGCTGCTGTTGCAAAAAAAAAAAAAAAAACAAAACACGAACAGCCACAATGCGTCTCAAGTTTAGTTTGGCTTTAACTTGGCACAGTCTTCGTTTAAGATTTCATTCAAGCAGACGCGCATGCGCAACAAAACTCGATATCAAGTTGAAGCGCATTTTATAAGATGTAAACTTAACGAAAAAAAAAAAAAAAAATATCGTGAAAATGCAATTAGAAGTGAAGTTGTAGCGCCAGTGAAGTTTGAAAAAAAAGATACAAATTTAGAACTCGCGCCAAATAAATGAAATAAAAAAACTTAATGTGGGCAGCATAACGACCTCGACCGTTTTTTTTTTTTTTTTTTGGTTTCTTCTTCAGCGAAATCGAAGTGTTTAATAAGATACAAAAGTGAAAAAAGTAAAAAAAATAAACTAAAACATTTGCATTTTGTTTTCATTTACTTTTCTTTGAGCGTTTAAATATGTTTCCCATGCTCCCTACGACAACAACAACAACGATTAAAGTGTATCAATCAAATCAAAGTTGTCTTTCTATCTTTCTTTCCAATTGACACAAAGTTTTATTGTGATGCAAAATTAAAAAGAAATCGAAATAAAATGCAAATTTATTGCTTTAAATAAAAGATACAAAGATACAAGATACAAAAAGAAAAAGAACCGTTAAACTTACTAAATAAATTATACGTGCAGCATGGAAATTTTTTTTCGAAAGATTTTATTTAAATTGTGACACAAATAAAAATGCATTAAGATATTTATTTAATTTTTAATAAAACGGTTAAAAAATATTTAAAATTTAAAAAAAAAAAACTAAAAAAAAATTTTTTTAAAAAAATTATAATAAAAAAAAAAAATTAACTAAACTAAAAAATAATAATAATAAACAAAAAAAAAAATAATCGTAACAATTATTTATGGTCTGCTTAGCCAAAGCCCATAACTGCAACAAGAATTCAATTGGAGTGCAAAAATAAATTAAATTAAATTAAAAAAAAAAATAAAAAAATAGTGCAACAAAATATTTATTTAGTGCAGTCAGCATAAAAATACAACAACAACAAAAATTTAACCGCATTTAATTAATAACAATAATAATAATAATTTATGCAAAAGAATATCAAATAAAAGCGTATAGAAAGCAACAAAAGAGCAAAGAGTTTCTGCTATTCTTCTCCAAAAGAAATTTTTAATTAGCATATTTAGTTTGTCAGAATTATTTGTGTTTTTATTTTTAAATGTGTTACTAGTTCGAAACTAAAA
The DNA here is from genome assembly GCA_018903435.1 of Leucophenga varia. Taxonomy (NCBI): domain Eukaryota; kingdom Metazoa; phylum Arthropoda; class Insecta; order Diptera; family Drosophilidae; genus Leucophenga; species Leucophenga varia. The sequence goes on from JAEIFJ010002901.1 coordinate 233,685, forward strand.
ATATATATTTAGGTACTCTATTAAGTTTAATAGAAAAACAAAACGTTTGTTAGCATCAAAGAAATTAATTCCGACAGAAATGTAGAACAAAAAAGATTAATTAAATAAGGCAAAAAAATATAAAAATAAAATAATACTTTCCCAAATTATTAAAGCAAAAAAATAGTCATAAATAATAAAATAATAATAATAAAAGCTAGCAAACATTCTCGACGACTGAATGCAATTTTGGAATAAATCAAGCATGGAAAATTTTAGCCAAAAACAGGTTTGACTAAGGTAAGTTACAGTTTTATGTCTAATAGGTATAGAAAAATATAATAAAATAAATTTAAAGCTTAAAAGAAAGTAAATAGCTCAAAGAAACCAAAAAAAAAAAAATTAAGGTGTTATGTTTCCACTAGGCTAATCGTTCGCGTTAAACTGTTGCTATCGTAAGCAGCATCTACGAATAGAAAATTTCCGTATACTTAGTACTACTCCAGAATTTATTTATCAAAATATTTGTCTTTACTTTGTAGGTCTTACTTTCAAAATTAACATGTGAACGCTAACACGAACAATAGTGGAAACATAACATAAGTTTTTAGTTTTTGATTTTTCAAATATTTATATCAAAATGATTCTCTAGCTTAAACAGCCAAAAAAAAAAAAGTTGTCAGTATTGTCACTTGTATCTCAATATGAAAAACTAAGATGGACCTTGGAATCTGCTTGACGACTTTTGAAAATGCCTCAAAATACAAGAAAAAGAAGTAAACATAACTGTTATATCTTCGTCGGGTGGACTGGCGCTAAAATGATCTAGAATGTATTTTTATAATGTCTCAAAATCTCTTTTGGTTGCTCTTCTAAACTTCAATGAAATAAAGAATATAATTCAACAAGAAAAATCGTTAACTTCGGTGAAAACGAAGCTTAAATATTCGCACACGACACTTTTAACAGTTTATATGTTCGCCAGGTTATGTTAAATTTCACGATGGATTTGGTGAAGTTTGTATGGAGGCTTTTTGTTATACTAGACCGATCCATATCATATCGGTATTCTAAACTTGGGTGGACATTAGAAGTGATTTTACCATGTTTTAATTGAATTCATTTAGAAAAAATAAGTATTTTCATACAAAATCTGAAAAATGATAGCTTAGTTTGTATGGGAGTTAAACCTAAAAATTTTGATACTGGATGACATAAGAAATGTTTGAATAAATTCATAAAAAAATTACTTTTTTCGAACAAAAATAGAAAAAAATGGTAAATTTCTACGAAGCTATGCCTAAAAATAGACGTGGCACCTTAATTCTGACATTCAAAATACCTAGGAGCTAAAAAAGCTTAAGTTTAAAATTTATTTTCAATATCTTTAAAACTTTCTGAGAAAACGCACCGCTACAGACAGACGGATCAAGAATATATGTACTTACTTTATGGGGTCTCCGTATGCCGTTATACCGCATTTTTGCTATTTTCATAACTTTTGTTTAAACTTATTGTGAATTATATTCCTTATTTCATTAAATTTTAAAACAGATTTAAACCAATCAAATGCATTTTTGTGTGACATACCTGTTTAAAAAGGTAAAAACGTTGAAGTCGGGACACACGAAATAATTTTAAGAAAAGAAAAAAACCGGTATGGGCGACATTGGGACGAAGTAATTTAAAATCAGCATGGGCGGGACTGGGTCCAAATATTTTATCCCTCACCCATCTCTAGTTAAAAGACTACAGTAAAAGTGTTGGGCAACAGTGTCAATTGAAAAAACAAATTCTTTGAGAATTTCGATGAAAATGCAAAGAAGTTAAAAAATGTAAACATCAGAAAAACCCACAAAAAATCATAAATACTATTGGGACCCTAAAAATTTAATGGCTAAAAATAGATTCATTAGCATTCGTTGCGGTGCCTAAAGAATTTTATTACGCCAGAAACCATCGATCTATGAATTGATATGACGCAATTAGAGAATAAATGTGCGTGAGGTGACTGAGACTGTAGACATATGCATACACTGAGCAGGTACATCATGTATCACATGAAGATTTGGAAAAAGTATCCAGCGATAGGTACTATCATAACCCCTAAAACGACTTTTTCTTATCCATTTTTAACAGCAATCCGAATGAATTTTTCAGCCGTTTCGTAACGGTGGACAAAGTATGGATTCATTAAAACCTTCTAGACTCAAACCACACAACTGATAGCCTTGAAAAGAGTAAAACGCTTATTGACGAAAATTTTTCAGAGCCGTTGTACAGATTCGACATTAGAAAAAACAACAATTTTCTGCATCCAAGAATCTCTTTACTGCCTAAGGTGAAGGGGGGCTAAAAAAACCCTTTTTTTTTAAAAAAAAATTAAAATTGAAAAATTGTTGCTAATTACTAAGCTTTAAAAAAAAACATCACTAACATCAAATTACTTGTTAATAATATTCTTGTTTCCTTTATGGAGCATCCATATCATAAACTATTTTATATAAATTTCAGGAACTTTCTTGAATTTCATTAAGAAAATATTGGGTTCAAAGAGATTGTGCTAGGTTTATTATACCCTGTACCCAAAGGGTAAAAGGGTATATTAAGTTTGTGCGAATGTATGTAACAGACAGAAGGAGGCAAGATAGACCCTATAAAGAATATATATTCTTGATCAGCATTGGAAGGGGAGTCGAACTAGCTATGTCTGTCTGTCCGTCCGTCTGTCCGTCCTGCTGTCTGCCGTATGAGAGAGATTATCTCGGAGACTATAAGAGATAGGGCCACCATATTTGAAACTTAGGCTCTCCTAAGCCGTCAAGTGTTTACTTGCAAACGGTTTTTCTCTTGACCCGTTTTAAGGGGTACCCCCATACAAATGTTACCCAAAAATTTTAGGTTTTTCTATAAAAACGTCATTGTTTTTTATTGTAGGAAGTTCAAACTTAGTATAAATTTATGTATGTGATAGTCCCAATAAAATATCCCAATAGGGGTAGGACCAACAAAATTTTAGGTATAGCCCCATATAAATTCACCCAATTTTTCAAGTTTTTGTTTGAAAATTCAATACAAAAAGGTATATTAAGGTACATAAAGATTGGGTACAGGGTATCTTGCAGTCGAGCATACTCGACTTCAGCGTTGTTTCTTGTTTTTTTTTTTTTTGCGATTTCTTCGGTTGTTTGGAAGAAATTCTGATCTAAAATCATCAAAATCACAACTTTACACTGTTTTGGTTTTGATAATAGTTAAGGTTGGCTAGTTACTTCTAAAACTAAGCGTTCTGAAGATGAATTTAGTTAATGAGGCTGTAGAATATTTTAATAAACAAGTTTAGTGCATTTATATAGTCGGACAGAGAAATCAAATACTATGAATGTATATTGACTGCTATTTTCTTAACTCAAATTTTTATCTTAAAGCAAAACCTTTCGATAAAAATTTCACTGCTTTACAGTAACTCAATATACATAAAACTCGATCGTTAAACCTTTTAAACAGAAAGTTCAATGAACAGCAGCACAGATCAACTTAACTAAATACATATACAATCATATACATATATGTGTACCAATATCAAATCAATTCAATGACTCTCTTTCACTTTCTATGGGCAAAATTGGACGCCTTTTGCAGGCCAAGGAACCGTAAATGCGTGAAAATATGTATGCAACAAGTACTACATTGGTCAAATCAAGTCAAGTTTACCTTAAATGTTGTCAAACAGCTTGACAAGCTGACAATTAACCAGACAGACAGACAGACAGTACATACATGTTAGCGATAATAAGCCAAGTTAACTGTCCAACAATTCAGCAAATGAAAATGTAATTAAAAACCAACTCTGACTATCTTTACGCCTTTTTGTGATAAATAGCAGCGACACATGCATAAATGTAATTAACGACAAATTTTGCATTGGATAACCAAACATAAAGCCCGGAAAAGAAACTAAATGAAATTAAGATACAATGCTATGCCGCCAAAATACGGAACAACAAGCTCACAAGACAAAACAACAAAAGTAAGTTGTTGCATACATGAAAGTCTAATGGGATTATGTATGTTGATTAACAAAATTATTATAACAGCAAATATAAAAAAAAAATAATAATAATAATACCCATAATAAAATAAAAAATGAGAAATATTTTACTATATCAGATGCTGTGCGCAAGTAGGTAGATATGAATAGACAGGCGGACGGACAGACAGACAGACAGAGAAGTAAGTTGGCAGCTTGCATTGTTTCTGTTGCGCGTAATTGGCCTTGAAAAGCGGAAAACTTTGCTAAAAAAACGAAAGATGCTTTTTATCTGAGCGCTTATTATAAGCTGAAATGGAGGAAGATTTATCTGAAAAAAAAACACAAAAAATTCTGAAGATTTATGCGCTTAGATATGCAGTCAAACAGCTTTTTTTGTATCTCTAGAATTTCATGGTCGTAAATAATTATGCGAACTTTGTATTTACACAATTGTATTGGGAGTACAAATGGATTCCGAAGATTTTTTTCAAATTTAAAGTTTTGTAATGGAAAAAATGATTACGATTTATTCTTCCAAGTATTATCAACTAAATTCTTCCACCTTTCGGGGAACAAAAAAAAATTCACTCTTCTCTTGAGACATTTCACGAATCAAACGAATTTTTGGCATCTTTAAAAACGGAACGGAACTGCTGCTGATTCAGTCCAAGCGTCATCGGTCAGAATAGCTGGTAATCGGAGGGTGTCATGTCTGGGGAATGTAGCGGATGAAGTAAGAGATGGGTGCGTAGGGACGGGAATCCCGTGGGTCCCGCTGGGCTCCGATTACTTTTAGTTATGACTGAATTCAAACTATTTCCTACTAGTTTTGATTTATTAATCGAAAAGCTTAAAACTTAACAGTGCAGTGTTATAATTTATAAATATTTGCAGTTTCGAGCTTGAAATACGGGACCCAGGTTAGGGTTCCAGTCATCCGATATAAAGTTCCCATTTTGATGTCCGCAATCACTTTTATGACAAACGTCGACTTAAACGCATTAGTTGTATTCGATACAATAGCTCATAATATATCAAACGTAAGCTATTTCCCTGAAGTACGAAGCAGAATCTTTGATCCATGGATGTTGAGTTTGCTCATTAATGTTGCAACATATCAGGTAGACCCCCACGATTTATTTTGCCTTCCCCTACAAGTATCCTGTTTTGCTGTTGTACGCATATGACAAGTTGTCCACATCTCCCTTGGCTTCAATTTATAGAGCATCCTTTCTTTTGTATCATCCCAAAGACTTTCAAGAGACTAGTAATATCTTTTTAGGGACACCCCAATGCATTCGCCAATTTATGTTGTGTCTGACAGGAATCTTCCTCTACTAAAGACTCTAAGCCTGTATTTTCGAATTATTTTGGCCTTCCGGGACGCTCCACATCTTCAACGTTGAATTCACCACCACTCAGCAAACTCACCATAAGTCTCACCATAGAAACACATTAAATAGCTTTTTTTGGAAAAACAAAACTTTATTAACAAATATATAAATTCGATCATACTAATTAATCCCTGCCCACTTTGTGTGTATCCAGTGGCTTGTCAACACGTACCACACGTTCGGCAACATTTAAATAAGCTTCATACTCAACAATATCAGGTGTCGTATCATAATGATAATGTCCACCCCAATTGGAGAAGGAGAATGAATGAAAATGTTGCAAACGTAAATCCAAATCATGTTCATGTGTTATTAGCGTACCCACTGCATTCAATTGTGCAGGCATTTCGTAGAATTTAAGCCATTGATTTAACTCCTCTTCCGTGTGTATTGGTGTCTTACTAAAATCACGCATAACATGCTGATGTGCAGCACCTTTGCGTATGACAAAAAGACCCCCTAAGCCAACAGCTTTTGTACCATATTTCACTTCCAGACCTTTACGTATAGTTTCTATAAAATTCAATTCGCCTATACGTTTTTTTGCTGTTATGCGTAAAACCTGTCCCGGTGCACCATTACTCAAGAATAGATTTAATAATAGTGCGCATCTTTTTTCATCGGATGATATGCGTTGTAAAACGCATTCCTCTTTGGCACCCTTAACCGTTGCAACGTAGCTGCCATTTTTGAATTTATTATTTTCATCAACGGAAAGATTAAAAATGCCCTCACAATTTGAATTGACCATTGGATAGGGACCCGCACCGGCACCAACAGCAAAAATTTTTCCATTGGGTATAATGCGACGTGTTATCTCTTGTAGATTGTAAAGTTTTTCGCGTTGTACAAGCGGCAGCAGATATGGGGGACCACCTATTTCGAGTAGTGTTGGGGAGCCACCAAGACCTTAAATGGAATAAAAAATTATTTTAATATATATTTTTGGTGAAAAGCTTCTTCTTAAATACCTGATTCAACTAAACCATATTGTTTTTCCGTAAGATCTGGACAATCGCCAACAGACACCGAAACGGTTGCAAAATTTGCACTTAAAGCATCATGTATAACTGAAAAAAGAACGGTTAAAATAGTTTTCAGAAAATACTTTTACTTTGGAACTAAACTAAATAAATCGAAGCATATATGTTCCGCCAACTGTCTTGGCTGCCTTCAATTTGTAATTTGAATTATCTAGAGGTAGGGATGGCAAAAAATATGAAAATGATTAATCGATTAATTGATTAAGGAAATAACCAATAACATTTTTCGATTAAATGTACAATCCATAGCTAGAGACTTCTAGTTTTTTTGTGTAGACTAATAATTTTTGCTACTGGAACTCGAACTTTAAATTGAATACTTAAATTTAGAAATCAACAGGTCTGACTGTAGTAAAGTTGATAGGGAAAAAATGTCTGGTTCGATTCGAACTGTTCCAATTCGATTATAAATGATTGTGATAATGTCTAATTTGATGACAAAATTCTACGAAACCCTAAAAGGCTACAAGGGCTTCATAAAAATTAGAAGGTGCTTGTAAAGTGCTTTATAATTTTGTTTCTTTCGATTGTATTTTCAACATTTTGCTCGAATTTCGCTTGATCCGAACCGAACCACGGCTCAATTTTGATTTGAAACCAGTTCAGGAACCAAAGTAGCTGGAAACCGCTGAATCGAACTTTGTTAATAGTGATTAGCACAGCTGATATTTAATATCACATTTTAATTTAAAAGTCTCTCCAAAGATCTTGAATAAAAAAAACGATCTGGCAACCCTTTTTTGTGTCTCTAATCTCTTAACCCAATCACTAAATCAAGCTGTATATTTTACTCGCTAAAAAAAGCTTAAATGCACTCAAAATAAAGCACAACTAACAAAAAACAAAAACCGGCTGATATACGAACAAAAACAACAACAATAAAAAATAAAAATAAAAACTTGACATACGTAGAGGTTATTTGAAGACAACAGTTGAAATTAATGTAAATATTTGTCTTAATTAACAATGAATTATTATATTTATCTACAATGTATTTACTTACCATTTTGTAGTTCATTTAATGTTGGTACAAAAAGTGGTTTCTTTTCGAAACGCAGCTGATCTGTAGTTAAATGGCTCATTTTTTTTTGTTTTTTAAACTAAAAGATACACAAATTTTACGACAAAAAAAAAATATGTAGCTGACAACCGCACCTTAACGCTTGTCTTGAACAACTGACGAATGTTTTGCATTGAAGCTACCTGCTAAGTTACACACAAAAAACAATGTTTACTGCATATACAGGGTGCTCAAAAAGATAAGATAAATTTGTTTGTTTATACAATTTCTGCTAGCATGCGTATAACACATGTTGCAAGTGTAAAAGAGTTACTTGCTACTTAAAATTTAAAGTGTTATGAGAAAAAAAAAATAGAAATTTTGTAACTATTCCATTTGATAATGATTGACAGTGACAAGAAAAAAATTATAATGCTAGGTCTAAATTGCAATAAAAAACAAGAAGAACGCTGAAGTCGAGTATGCTCGACTGCAAGATACTCTGTACCCATCTTTATGTACCTTAAATTAAGTCCTATCTTTGTATATACCTTATTGTATTGAATTTTCAAACAAAAACTTAAAAATTGGGTAAATTTATATGGGGGCTATACCTAAAATTTTGTTAGTCCTACCCCTATGTGATATTTTATTGGGACTATCATAGACATAATTAATACTAAGTTTGAACTTCCTACAATAAAAACAATGACGTTTTTATGCAAAAACCAAAACTTTTGGGGTATATTTGTATGGGGGCTATACCTAAAATTTTGTTGGTCCTACCCATATTGGGATATTTTATTGGGACTATCATAGACATAATTAATACTAAGTTTGACTTCCTAGCATAAAAACAATGACGTTTTTATGCAAAAACCTAAAATTTTTGGGTATATTTGTATGGGGGCTATACCTAAAACTTTGTTGGTCCTACCCATATTGGGATTTTTATTGGGACTATCATAGACATAATTAATACTTAGTTTGAACTTCCTAGAATAAAAAACAATGACGTTATTATGCAAAAACCCAAAATTTTGGGGTATATTTGTATGGGGGCTATACCTAAAATTTTGTTGGTCCTACCCATATTGGGATATTTTATTGGGACTATCATAGACATAATTTATACTAAGTTTGAACTTGCTACAATAAAAAACAATGACGTTTTTATGGAAAAACCTAAAATTTTTGGGTATATTTGTATGGGGGCTATACCTAATTTTATTGGTCCTTCCCCTATTGCGATATTTTATTGGGACTATCATAGACATAATTTATACTTAATTTGAACTTCTTACAATAAAATCAATGACGTTTTTATGCAAAACCTAAAATTTTGGGGTACATTTGTATGGGGGGTACCCCTTAAAATGGGTCTAGAGAAAAACCGTTTGCAGTGAACACTTGATGGCTCAGGAGAGTCTAAGCTTCAAATATGGTGGCCCTATCTCTTATAGTCTCCGAGGTAATCTCTCTCATACGGCAGACAGCAGGACGGACAGACAGACGGATGGACGGACAGACGGACGACATAGCTAGTTCAACTCCCTTCCAATGCTGATCAAGAATATATATACTTTATATGGTCTATCTTGGCTCCTTCTGCCTGTTACATTCATTCGCACAAACTTAATATACCCTTTTACCCTTTGGGTACAGGGTATAAAAATTATTATAAAATTAAAATTCTCTCGCGTTGCTTCTAAAAAACTCTCTCATTTTGCTTGGCAGATGATAAGCTGCGGTGTTTTGTTAATTTTTTTGTTTACTCGCCTATCTGTCTTGTTTGGTTTTTGAGTGTGATAAGGTTGCTTGTGGGTCAGTTTTTTTTCTGACAAATTTTTTGAATGTTTATTTTTTTTTTAAAGTGGTGTGAATTTGATGAATGTGTTTTTGTGCAGCGTTTAGCGGTCAAACTAGATTATGTACTTCATATACAGATATAATAATTAATTAATGTTTTCCTATTTAAACCTTTTATAATTCCATTTGATAACACATCATCGTTTCATTTCAAATGCTTTTAAGTACAAAATCATTCAAAGTTTAAGTTGACACACCTACAATCCACACTCCTGACATCTTGCAAGACAATTCATGCAAGAAGCTGGCAAAATGTCTTCGATGACATTTATGAAGCTGTCTGTGATATGTTATTGAGGAAAGAGACATGTCATCAATAATGTTTTTTTTTTTTTTTATAATTACTAAACGTAGTTACCAGATAAGTACATAATTTGTACACATGTAGCACCTTTAAGTACTCTGTTTACTAGTTATCTATACGGTCAAATAGTGGACAAAAGTGGGTATTCCGATTAGCAGCTATATTCATGACGTTTAGCTCAAACTCTCGTTTTTCACACTTGATATTAATTTTAACTTTAGTTAACCTTGTTTTTAAAATGCACATAGTTTATAAAAAATAAAGGGTGTCTTTTTTCGAAATATATCTTCTACTCATTCCATTACTAAGGTCTAAAATGTTATCTTAAGTGACGCTTTGAAACTTGAAAATGATTTAAATTGTTCAAATCTGTGTGAGCCACCACATGGAAAATATTACACTTTTAATGTGCTTTACAGGATGGTCTTTTTTTTACAATTTTAAGCCTTTGAAAACGTAAGTGACCCGAGGACCCTCAAAAGCATCATGGCTTACTAACTTGTTGAGAATAAATGACCTGTCTAAATATGGCTACCCACAAATTAAAGGTACTTTGACTTTCCATGACTGAAACATGTCATGATGTAATTAAGTTTCGTATTCCGCCTCTATCTCTTGCTAATTTGGTAGCAAATTTTTTTTTGAGTATGCACGTTTTGGTGAATTTATATATTTTCAACTTAAAAATTTCAAACAGCTGAGAAAATTCAAAAAATTTCATTTTTTCTACAACTTTATTACAATATAATTTTCAAAGTGTATATGTATTTTAATTTAAAAACAATTTAAAAACCGAAGCTCAAATCCCCGCCTTTTTACAAAATTTGAAGAAGAGATGGCTTGGAGTCAATAGTCCGATACAACCAAAGTTTAGACATAATAGTGGGGTAAATATATGTTTGGGGGCTATATGGTATAGTGGGTTGATCCTTATAATACCAGTAGAGTAGTTTGAAGTGAAGTTTGAAGTGAATACATTCATAAATAATTACTATTTAAAATAAAAAATTTACAAAAAATTTACAATATGTCCGGAAAGTTCATATAGGGCCTTTACCAAAATATGGGCGTGGCACCTTAGTTTTGACATTGGATGACATTAAAAGTGTTTTTAACCAATTAGAAGTGAATACATTCATACATAATTACTAATTTTCACACAAAAAATTAGAAATGGGCAGAAACTTCATATAAGGCACATGCCTAAAAATGGGCGTGGCACCTAAGTCTTGACATTAAAAGGCATTCGAAATATTTTTACCCAATTTGAAGTGAATACATTCATGAAAAAAAGTTATTTTTATACAAAAAATAAAAAAAAACGGTAACTTTGTATGGAGGCTATACCTAAAAATGGGCGTGGCACTTTCATTTTCATACTTGATTTTGTCGTTAGTGAGAAAAGCTTAAGTTTAAAATTTCAGCTTAATATTTTTTAAACTGATCGAATAAATCGTGCAGCAACAAACAGACAGACAGACAGAAGCAGACGGACATGGCTAGATCGATTCGTCTCTTCGAGCTAGATCAAGAATATATTTATTTTATGTGGTCTACGACGTCTCCTTCAATGCGTTACAAACTTTCAGACAAAATGATAATACCCTTCACACTATGTGCGGCGGGTATAATAATGTTTGCTTACTATCTCTTTCTCAAAATTTCTCGTACTCTTCTCTTATGTCGTTATGAATTAAATATAATTCACCACAAACTAAGTTGTCAAATTTAAAGATTTCCGGAGCACTTCACCTGGTATAATTGCATCATGAGAAATGTTTCGGAGCTATAAAAACAATTCTGGACTTTGGAAACGCCAATGTGTTTAAAAAAGGTAATTATAGACCCCAAAATTATTGTTTATTATATATTAACAAGTCAGCTTTCAGCTCGTAGTTATATTTTGTGGCTGTTTTAGAAGTAGGGGAAAGTTGTAAATAGAGAATGATCACTTAACAAAAGGAATAGAAGATCCTAGGATATAAAAGACACTCATTAACTGACAACTACATTTTTCAGAAAAGACCTCCCCTAACCAACGACGTTCCCAAGAGAGCATTCTGAGTCCACCATTGGACCTGTCCCTTACGGAGCAGTAACGATAGTGTTTAAAAATTGCTGAATTTTCTCAATGTGTATCTTCTTCAAATTTCGAAAAATTATGAGATCCAGGCAAACATATTTTTTAATGCTCTTTTGCATTGTCAAATTTTAAGTGTCTATTTCTAATTATTCCTAGTTGACTTGTTACTTTTTGTTCATGTATTTGGGTTTATAAGAAAATACAGATTGAAGTATTACAAAAGTTTTGTAATCATACAAAAAGATTGAGCTGCATTTATTTAAAATATTTATAAATTTTGTTGGCCTATAAAACGCTGCAATTGCAACAAGAGAAATTCTTATCTAACAAGCAATTCACGTACTTCCAAGACCAAAGACAACATCAATCATGCATGGCATAGAACACTTAATCTTCTGCACTAACAAGCGTCAAAACAAGATAAAATCGAGCTTTAGTCTTACACACACACACACACACACAAAAATCGCATTCAATTGTCTATGAAATGATTTTTCTATGTCAACTGCCCATTTATAGGCTATGTATATGCCTGCCACAAATTTACAACAACAAAAGAAAATGTTGCTGGCAGTGATTGCAGCAACATCTTCCATATATGCTCGATCATTCTTACTGGATAGCTTGCTAACCTCATTCCAGCAACAAGTTGGCCAACAGCTTAAAACGCATTGACCCAATTCTACTTTCTATGTTTTGCAAGAACAGAAAAGACAAATGGACAGATTTATAAAAGCATAAATGTATTTTGTTATGTGCATAGTTTTTTTTTTTTGTTCATAATAAAAGTTTTTATTCCATGGCGTCTATTTTGCTTTACTTTCTTTTTGAACTAACTCACAAAAACGCCAACACAAGAAGCAGGTGAAAAACTAGTTTCTTCTGTAATGCATTTGAATATCAAAGATTGCAAATGACAGTTTAAAATGTAAGCTTATCTGTTATCAGCCAAATGCAATTAGAGCAAGTGTTGAGATACATTAAAAAAAAAAAAAAAATTTTTGGTAATTGATTATTTGCAAGCAGGAAATCTGTCATTTCCGCTTAAACGCAGGAAACTAATAAAAGTTTGTTTTTAAAAAAATTAAGCAGCCAGAGTACCAGAGTATTTTTTTTTTTTATGTGTTCCAATATTTTCTGTGAATGTATTTCGACAATTATTTTTGAAATCTCATAACTCATTTCTCATTTCACATTTAATTTTTCAATTTTTCCATAGTTAATTTTAAATTTTTGAAAACTAATCAATCTACCAAAAACTCGTCACAGAATTAAATATATCTTCTGGATATACTCGCGGAGGTACTAGTTGCAGTGCTGTTGATGTGTGTGCGTTGGTGGTTGTTTTTGAAGCATGCCCTGATACTCCAATGTGTATTGCATGCGTATAACCGACGACGCCATACTCCATTTAAGTTGAGCCATTTTTAATATTTGGGCCTCACTTAAATTATGTTTTGACGGCAGACTTTTACGAAAATCTCTTAGATATAATGTAAATGGGCTAACTTCTTTTTGTACTGTTACTGGTGGTGGTGGTGGTGGTGTTGGTGGTGTTGGTGGTACTGGTGGTACCGGTGGTTTTGTTGGTACTGCTTGCTTCTTCTGCTTAGCTTCATTCTTCGGCCGTACACACTTTGGCCTTTCTGACTTCGGTGGACGTGTTCCAGTTCTGGTTCTATAAGTTGGCGTTTTTGTTGTTTTAGCCTTTGCTCTTACAGCCTTCTTCCGTTCCGTTCGTTGCCCATTAAACTTTGGTCGAGTTTTCTGTTTGCCAGTTTTTGGTTTATATGAAGTATTTGTCCTACCTGCAGTCTTTGTCGTGGCATATGTACGACGTTCAGTTGTACAAGTTCTGTTTCTGCAAAAAGAGCACATATTTTTTACACTAGAACTAGATGAACCGGACATTGTTTCTTTTTTTTTTTGAAGTAAATTTTTTTTTTTAATAATTTTTTATCAAGACACTTCTTTCAAAAATTGGAAAAGCTAATCTGTTTAAATTTTTTTTTTTTTTTTTGAAGTTTAATACGAATATGTGGCAGTCATGTTCCCAGTTTCGATTTCGCATATATTTGACGAAATCATGTTCTCAATTTCCATTTCACATTAATTTAACGAAATCAAAAATCTCCATAAAATTCAGAGCTTGCTAATGCATTTATTTATTTTTTACATCTCTATTGAACTATTTGTAGCCTATGGAGTTGGCATTAATTTATTTGAGTACATATTGAGTGCCACGGTTGGATATAAATTTCCTGAAACATTTTTAAATTTGTGAAAAATAGTCTTTATCAGAAATATCTCTTAAATCTCTTGTAAATCTTAAGTCGTATCTTGGAAAATCTCTAACATAAAATCTCAGTGCCACAAAACGTCGAGAGGCTTAATAATTCAAAGATATATTTTACTAAAACTAGCAATTCTCTTGGAAAAACATGAGACTTGAAACCAACCTAAAGATATATAACAACTTGAAATTTGTTTAGATTTGAATTTGGTTGCTAGAGATTTGAGTGACACACCTACGTTTTGGGTTGTTCAATAAGTAATGTCGTATCTGTGGTCGAATTTTGACGCTTAATTTAACATATTTATAATTACCCGATTTAAGTCAAATATGCACCGTTTTGTTCGCAAACATGTTGCCATTTAGAAGGAAACTTCATTATGCCCCCCTTATAAAACCCCCTCCCCTATTTGCAAAAAACTCAGACAACCAGTTTTCGCAAGCCTTTTTTGAGGCCAACGTAGTACCACCAAGAGCGTTTTGCATGGCCCGGATAAGTCAATAATCACTTGGTGCCAGGTCCGGACTATACGGTGAGTGCGATAGGACATCCTATCCGAGCTCCCGTAGCTTCTTGCGGATCATCAAAGATGTGTGAGGCCGTGCGTTGTCCTGGTGGAATACTACACCCTTCCTGTTGGCCAATTCTGGCCGCTTCTGGTCAATCGCCTGCTTCAAACGGTCGAGTTGCTCGCAGTAGATGATCGAATTAAGCGTCTAGACCATAGTTGATCAGCTCATAGTGGATGATTCCCTTCCAATCCCACAACACACACCAAAACCTTCCTGGCCGTCAATCCTGGCTTGGCGATGGTTTGGGTCGGCGCTCCGCTCTACAACCACGACCTTTTTCGCTGGACGTTATCTTAAGTGATCCACTTTTCATATCCAGTCAACATCCGCTTTAAAAAAGGGTCGAGTTCGTTCCGTTTCAGCAGCGTATTACAAGCGTTTATTCGATCCAAAAGATTTTTTTGGGTTAATTCGTGTGGCACCCAAACATCAAGCTTTTTTTGAAATACCATCTTCTGCAAATGGTGCCAAATGGTTGTATGTCTTATACCCAGTTCCTGACCAATCGAACGAGTGTTAACATGCCGGTCCACTTGGATGATTTCGACTAATTTATCGGTTTCTATGAGGATTGGCCTACCAGTACGGGGTACATTTTTGACATCCACTTCACCTAATCGAAATCTCAGATTGAACCATCGTTAAGTATGTGCGAATCGTTACAGCATCGGGCCCATAAACTCACAAATTTTTTCGGCTGCGCTATCGTTGAATTTTTACTTCTCAGGTAGTAAAAACGTAAAATATGGGCGCATTTCTTGCTTGGTGGACTCCATCTTTAGAGCGCCATAACAGGATGACCTGAAACAGATTAGTACAACCAGTATGGATATGTCCTTGTAGCTTAAGTGTCGTCTTTAAATCGCCATACAGGATGACCCGATGCGAATAGTACAACCTAAGACATGTTACTTATTGAACAACACAATATTGCTAGCAAAAACATGAGATTTGAAACCAACTTAAAATCTCTTTATATTTGAATTTGGTTGCTAGAGATTTGAGTGACACCCCTGTATATATCATATAGTATAATAACATTCTTTTTTTTTTTTTGGAAAATCACAACTAGCGGCACTAAACAAAAGATCATTTAATGATATATTTTTTTCTACTTTTATTTTCCACATCATTTCATTTTGAACTCTATGCAAAGTGAAATTTTTTTCTGTAAAATTTTGCATTTTTAATGATTTTAAATCGCAGTAATGGTTGTAAATATTTTGTTGCCGCTTTATATGCTTTGTTGCTTCAAAGAAAACTGTTTCTGTTGCTGTTGCATTTTGAGTTTTATGACTCATTAAAAGGTTTTACTACAAGCCATTTTTTTTAATTTCATTCAATTTAATGCAGCTTAGTGGGTTTTTTTTGTTGCATGTGGACGTTTGCATTTGGATGCCAAAAGATTTCTTTAAAGTGTTATTTCATTTTTATGGTGTCGTTTGCCATTGGAAAAGTGGTAAAAGTGCGAAAAAAAAGCCGTAGAATTCAATTAAATCAAGCTATAAACCTATTTGGAGAGTGTTCTAAGATTTTCAAATGAACAAAAAGATTAACGGGAATTCGTCAAGTCTAAAATCTGAGATTATTGTAATGTTATTTTAGAATCAGTGTCATTGCCAACATACAATAAAATGGAGAAAATTTTTATTTTGGTACAGTTTAACCATAAATACTCTGCAGACTAGGCCTGTGTGATTGTTGCGAATAATCGATTGTTAAAGATCGTAAAATAGAATTGATTATTGTTGATTAATCATAATTATCAAAAAAAAATACAAAATATAAATACTAACAATAAGTTGTCGCTACACCATCAAGTGGTCAAAGGAAGTTGAAACGCATAAAGTCTTCGAATGCTACACTAAGCACTGCGGAAGAAAAGGCGGGCTTTCTGAGCTGGAATAATGGGTACTGCAACCTTCGATAGGTCTTTTGTACCCAGACCCAATTGTGGTTTGGATATGAGACTAAGGACAGTTTCTGCTGCTTTGATGAAACTGAGAATATTCTTCGTCGAGGAATGTCTGATATGTTCAGGGGTTATAATGCAAACTGCATGTATCTAAAACTAGCCAAGGCTGGGCAATCACACAAGATATGTGAACTGATTTCGTCATCTTCTAAACAGAGTCTACACTCCGTTTCGGAGGACAGACCCGTTTTGATCAGGTGGAATCTCAGAACGTTGTGACCCGTTTGATACCATGTGAGTAGTCTTAGTTCAGCACGTCTGAGATGGATATTAGTTATAGGAAAGGTTGACAGAGTGAGTTGCTTAGCCGGCCGAAGAACAGAATAGTGTAGGCAGTGTTGAGAGACAGAGTCACTGAAATGTTTCTCAATGGAGAGTGTTGCTGATATCCAACTGAGCCCAAAAAAATGTTCAGAAGCGATCATAGGGGTTCACGACCCAATCCTGACTAGTTTGTTTGAAACTTCATTACTTTCAATGCCTCTATGACCAGGAACCCAACATAGGGTTACTTTGCGTCCTACGAATAGGCGCTGAAGACTGTCATAACAATGTACAGCTATTTAAGAAGAAAAAAATCCACGAGGTTAGCGCTCTGACAGCAGCCTGATTGTCAGAAAAGATAGTGATAGTAGCCCCTTTGGACTTTTGTCCAAAAGCTGGAGGGCGCAGACTTCAATAGAGTGGATCTCTGATTAAAAGAACGTGGGCCAGACACCCATGGCAATCGAGATCCTAGTGTTGGGTTTCTATGAGAGAGCTGTCAGTATACCAGTGGTTAACAGACGGCCCCCCCACATGGAGTCCCAAATTGCCAGACTTGGCGACTTGTGCGAATGTGAGTAAGACAAGTAAACAACTTAATAAGTAAAGACCTTTATTTTTTTGCTTCTGACGCATCCAGCTTTGTTATCACGCATCCTTGTGGTTGATTCTATGCGTATGATGAACCCATGATTGTGTTAATTAACTATTGTGACTATTTTGTTCTATCAATTTCTTGATTGTTGATTAATCGATATTTGATTCTTGGATTAATTTATCAATTGATTATACAATATAATTGATTGCTCATTGATTAATTGATTAACTATACAGTTTTACCCTATCATTTTATTTTTATTGGAATTAACAACAATTAAATTTTTTTTTTTTCATTACAAAAATTTCTTCACTTAAAATATTCTGAACGGTTCTCTTAATCCAATCACGATAGTAAGCCACATCAGTGTATACACCCGGAAAATTTTCTTTACCACAACTTTCGCCCCATGATACAACACCGACTAATTTATTGTTGGCAACAAGTGGCCCACCAGAATCACCTTGACAGGAATCTTTACCACCAAGGCTAACGCCAGCGCAGATCATGCCATTTTTAATTGAGCGACCATAATGATACTGCTCACTTGCGCAAATCTTTCGTGCGACTATATTAACTTTAACCGCATTTAAGGTTAACGAAGCACATTTAGTATGATTAGCGTCGATAGCACCCCAACCGCTTACAACGGCAGCTGCATTATGCTGGGGACTTTGTCTCGCTAAGGCAATGCGTTCGATTGAATTATTAAATTTAAATTCCGGAAATACACGCAGCACCGCAATATCGTTTTCAAGAGTTAGATTATTGAAATTCTTATGTGCATGAAAACGTATGACATTGTGTTCACTACCACTTGAATTTGAAAATCTGCTACCGGCATAAATTATTTTCGGGCCTGTTTGCGGCAGACAATGAGCAGCAGTGATGACAATACTGGATGAGTAAATGGTTGCGCCACAATAATGTGTTCCATTGCTAAGTGAAACTTGCCAAGGATAGGCTTCTATGCGGACATCTTCACCACCAACAATGCGTTTGTCGTCATTAATGTTATCGACAATATGCGCAATTTTAATCGTGAAAGTGTTTACGATGACACACGTTAATATTAGTGTTGCTGTTGTCCGGAACATGGTTAGAAACTTTATAAAATTTCATGTTTCTAGTTGCGCTTTTATATACTCCTGAGGTCTATTAAAAATATCAACAACTTTTTGATTTATTTTGTAAAATATAAGATAAAATTTTGTAATTAACTTTCTGTAATAAATCTTCAAGAAATGTAAAAGAAATTGTATAGCAAGGTTTAAATTATTATTGATATTCGAGTATTTGAAAATACGTAGCACGTAAGAAGTTTATAATGAACTACTTTAAGCAAGAATTTCTTAAAGTAATAAAATAAAATAGTTTGTTTTAGGCAGGTACCCAGTAAATCACATGGTACAATTATCAAGAGGTGTAGTATTTAGCCACTGATTGCTTACATTACTGTAAGTTCTATTCTATAGCTTCGAAAAAGGCTAGAGCGAGATATAAACATATTTCCTGTACGCTCTTCGCTACTGTTTGCTTTCGTACTGAAAAAGCTTACCAAATATGTAAGCAAATTAGAAAGAGACAGTGGTGGAATGCTACACTTTATGCAATTGCATTATTCGTTAATCCTATTGTCTTGATTTTAAAGTTCTTCAAAGATCTTTATAACCTTTTTGGCTATTTCATCGAACGCCATGTATAACTAAAACGATGATAGAAGTCGCTTGAAATATATATTGTAGTAGAACCATGACAATATCGAATGTATCAGTGTTAGATGTGTTTAGAAGAAAGACCCTTTGGACACTTTAAAACAAAGACAAAAACTTTCAAGTACTTTCGATTTATTTTCATTTCATTATAAATTTACTTCAATTAAGCTTCTTAACTGTGTTTTCAATCCAACGACGATGGTATGCCACATCAGCATATACTCCAGGAAATTCTGCTTCAGCGCATCCATTTCCCCATGATACAACACCGACTAATTTGTCGTCTGAAACAAGCGGGCCACCAGAATCCACCTCCGCAGGCATCTTTATCCACCATCTTTTACGCCTGCGCAAATCATGCCCTTTCTAATGATTCTGCCATAATTATAATTCTTACTCGCACAAGTCTTGCGATCGATTATATTAACTTGAACAGCTTTTAATGTCAATGAGGTAGTTTTACTAGAGTCAAAATAACCCCAACCGCTTACAAAAGCCAAAGCTCCATTTTTGGGACTGTGCTTTGCCAAAATCAATGCTTTGGACAGACTCGTCGAATTCAAAATCCGGGAATATGCGCACTACTCCAATATCGTTTCCATCGTATGCATTCTTATAGTTCTTATTACGTTGAAAACCGACGATACTATGTTCACTACCACTTGAATTTGAATATGATGTTCCAGCATAGACTTTCAAACTTTTTTCAAGTGTTCTAGACAATGAGCAGCAGTGATGACAATATTTGACGAGTAAATGGATCCTCCACATTTATGTGTTCCATTGTTAAAAGAAACCTGCCAAGGATACGATGTAATGTTGACATCTTCTCCACCATAAATGCGTCCTTGGTTATTATTTTCATTGACGAAACGAGGAAGTTTTGCACTTAGAGTGCCTACGATGAAGAATGTTGTTATTAGAGTTGCTGTTGTCTGGAACATGATTTCAAACTGCATAATTTCACATTTTCATAGCTGCTCTTTTATACTTTGTCTGAAAGTGTTTCACTTTGTTTAAAATAATTAAAACCTTTGATTTATATTTAAGATAAGGTTCTGTAATTTACTTTCTGTAAGCTTTGTGATTATCTCTAATGGAATAACTTAAACAAAAGAAGTAAAGTTATTAGTTACTATTTATATTTTTTTAAATACCGAAAGGTGAACAGGTTTTTCCATATATAAAATATTGAAAAAGTTTAATACTAGGAAACCATGTTCGTCTGTACGGATAGTTTTCTTGCATTTAAAAGACACATATATCTAATGTCTGTTTCATTCTAAATTAACCATTACACAACTTTTCCCCGGTTCTTGCAAAAAAAGAAGTGAATCAATGCTATTTGTCAGTAAAAAAACTTTACTGATATTTTTATTATAGAATTTAACCAAAAATTTTTAAGTCCTTTAGAAGCAACTATCAATGCTATCCAGACGACCATCGCAGAAATGCCAAGTAGACCAAGCAGACCACCCTTGTTGAGACAGAACCTTTTGAGCACAACGTACCGAATTTCTAATGTCATCAGTCAACAGATCATTACAGCTCAATTTACATTCATTGTACGAGAAACGTCCTTCGGGCTGACACCAGTAATAGTTGTTAATCTGGAAGATACCATAGTCATGTGTGCCATTCGGGTTGGTGGGTCCAACAACATCAGTGCGATAGGAGCTCTCATGTTCAGCAATGCATGTCCAGCGTGCAAGTTGATCCTTGGGTACGCCCAAAGCATGCATCTCACGTGCCAAGGAGCAACGATTAAATGTGCGTCCCGCCAAAGCAGGTGCAGCCAACGCCAATGCGACAATCAGAGCAATGAATACTTTCATTTTCGTTTAAGACAGAAGAAACTGTTATTAGTTTTGAGTATGCAATGAGTTTATATAGTCACCATTTAAGGCGGATGTTATGAAAATGCTTCTAATCTCCGATATAGATATTGCACTGAAGTGTGGTGGCGTAAAGTATTTCTACAGATTAATATGTGATAAAAATGTTGTCTATTTTTTTTTTTACTTAGTACAAGTGTTTAAAGTTCAATTGTTTTTATCAATGAATAAAAAAAATATAAACAAACAAAATTAAATTAATAGAAAAAAAACTTTCCATTTGAGATATGAAACATTGACTTATTTTCAAACAGAAAAAAATAAATTAATGAATGTCATCGGTGATTTCATCGCCCCAAATTGGGAGAGAAGGAATCTTTCGCCCAACCATCGAAAAATTTAGCTTACATGACACCACCAATAATAATGGAGAAAGGCTAATCGACGTTGCTGCGGGCCGTAACATGGTCAAAAGTAGCACCAGATTCCAACACCTTAACATCCACAAGTGACCGGGCACAATTTCGTCATAGGCGTCCGCACCCATGTGCTAATCGATGCCAGACATGAATCGAGTGTTTTTAATGTACGAGCAAACAGAGGTCCCAACATCGACTGTACGTACCAGACTGTACGTACCAGACAACAACGAAAGCTAGAGGTTGGTAGGCTAAACCCGCAGCAGACCGTCACTGCCTTCTCAACAAGAGTCTCTCAACTGCTTAAAGAGCTTACTCCGGCATCCGACTGTATAAACGATCAGTGGAAACATATCTCCAACTCATTAAGTACAGCAACCAAAGAGGCTATGATAGACAGAGATGGCAAACTTAGGACGACGAAGAATGTCGCATTGCTACGGCAGAAAAGAACATCGCCTATAAGCGAACTCTGCAAGCAGGAGCAACACGAGCTGTTGTTGAGCTATATCGAAAAAAACGGAGAAAGAAAAAACGTAGTTTCAAACGTAAAAGAAAGACCTAGAAAGGCGTGAGTTGGTCAAAGTTGAGATGATGTGCAACAGAAATGAGCCTGAAAAATTCTAGCAAAGAATCATGCGTTTGACCGAAAGTTATAAGCCTTAACCAACGTTCTGTAAAGATGCGCATGGAAATGTGATGACAGATGTCCAGGAGTCACTTATGTTATGCCGCCAGCGGTGAAGATTATTATCTGGTTCCCCCGAACGATGATGGGCCTCCTGTGGAGCCACCAGACTATGATAAGGTCTTATAAGATATACAAAGGCCTTACAATAAAGAGGCGGCAGGAGCGGATGAGCTACCCGCAGAGTTATTTAAGACCGGTGGCGAAGAGTTCATTGGATGTATGCATCAACTGTCTTCCAATAGACTGACTGTTTAATAGACTGAAACTGAACGTAGCAAGTATTGTTGAACAATATTAGTGCGGTTTTAGACCGAAGAAGTCAACCACCGACTCTATATTAACGCTACGCCAGATTCTGGAGAAAACCAAAGAAAAGCAAAGTGACACACACCACATATTTGTCGACTTCAAAGCCGCTTTCGACACGCCAATAAGATCAAAATTCTTCAAAGCACTGACTGAATTTGGAATCCCCGCAAAAATCGTTCTCCTCTGTATGATGTCAAACGCCAAAGGCGTTGTCAGGGTCGGTAAAAATCTCTCCGACCCCGACCGACTCCGACCCCGAGCCTCAAGAGAGGCTTCAGACAGGGCGATGCCTTGCCCTGCGACTTCTTCAATCTCCTGATGGAGTATATTCTACTCAAGTATTTTTTTTACAACAAACTAGTTGCTTACGTATGCCTATGACATCGACTTATTCGGCAAAATTCACATACACTCAGCAGGGCTTTCAAAGATATTGAATAGAATTCCCGCAAAGTGGATCTAGTGGTGAATGGGAGTAAGAGACGAAGTACTAATTACCTTAAGATTTTGTGACATACATACATACATGATAAGGGACTTGAACCAAAACCACACTGACACAAGTGACTGTCTAACCCCCTAGGCTCAAAGTAGCTTTTTAAATATGCAACAATTGACAAGCTAACAATGTTCCACTACAAATTATTATAACTCTTTAAACGTTTTCAAAATATGTTAGCCATCAAGAATAATTATGTAAGCCAATTAGCATTCTACTAGAATCTAGCGACAGCAGACACATTATAATCAATTTCCTTAAAAATCAGCGTGACAAAAAAAAAAAACACAGAATATTAACGAACAATAAATGTAGAGCACAAATTTATACAGACAACTAACAACTTGCCATGTCGATATTGCTCTTCACGACCACATATCGATGATGTTGTCTTGTAGTCACAACTTTAATTTGTTGCCGCTGAACGCTATTAGCGCTACTCCTGCTGTGCTGTGCTTTGCTATGCTCGAGATCAGTGAGTGGCTACCAGTTTTGCAACAATTTGAAGATACTCTAATTCAGATGACTACATAATTGGCAGCTAGAGGTGCCTTCAATGTTCAGAAGTAGGCATTGTGTTTGACCTATTTATGTGCTCAGTGTGTGTAATATGTATTTAGACTGCTTCTTCTTCTTCTTCGTCGTCATCTAGTAGACCACTCCTTGTGCTGCTTTTATAATAATATATCAGATGGGTAAAACTCTTATCAAATTCCAGTTGCCAGTTTACCATTTAGAGTTAAGATTAGTCTTTGTTGCATTCTTAAATTGTTAGAAATTAAGTAATAAAAACATTTTGTTAGGTGTGCAATTTGAGCAACGCAATGCAATGGAATGAAATGCTTCAGGAAATATTAACTAAACGTGACGGTTTTGACATACATAATACGTATATATGTACTTTCTTTAGTAATTAAATAAAAAAATCTTGCACATGGTAATATAAAGCGCAAATTCTGTATGTCGGTTTGTCTTCTTTAAACTTTGAGTATTAATTTGCTTTGAGGCTAGACATAACCGACCTTGTCGTGACACAAATAACTCTAACTAAGAGTTATGCAGTTGATTTGAAATTAAGTTTGTTATTAACATTTTCATATCTTCTACATACGAAAGCAGGTTGAGACACTATGCAATTTTTTTAAGCCCTGGTTTGATTTATTTTAGCTTTTTAGCATCCCTGAAATTAAATATTATAAGTTTTTAATAATGAAAAATTAAATATTTTTAGTTATTTATTATTTTTAGTTGGTGATCTTTCTTGATGATCAGGCTAACGCTTCTTTTTCACTGTCACTGTCACTGTTACAAGATCAATTTTTCAATGACAGATTCTTCACGGTAATAAAACTACTTGTGCTTATATTCAAATAGAGTTACACGTGTAATCGAAAAGTTCTGGGATGTTGCTGCTACATCCGGTGATATTAACACGATGAACCAATTTAAGATAATGGAGAATATTCTTAGTTTGCTTTTGTTGATCGACATTTTGACTATAACTATTTTTTTGCTTGACTCAAGTTGGTTTTGAATAAAACAAATAACTAGCGCTTTAGGGATTATTGCAGAGGTATTTTTTTTGTCTAAAGCAAGGCACTACCAGGCTAAAGTTAGAAAACGGTTAAACAATCCGGTACAATCATGGTTCAAGTACCACAAAGTGCATTACAACTATTATTTTTTTAAATAATGTTTCAAATCTCAAATCTCTTACACGTGTTTTTATTTTTGCATTATTTAGTTTTTATTTCATTTGTTTTTAATTTGATTTGTTTTCGTTCGTTTATATTTTTTAAAATCATTGATAAAAATGTTAAATGAATGAAAAGAACAATCGTACTAAAAAAATTAGGAAAAATTTTGTATCAAATGTAAATCTTTAGAAGTACTTGACGCAACGTACTTCAGTGCAATATCTATATCGGAGATTTGACGCATAATTATATTTTTTATACTTGACAAATAATTGATAAGAATATCCGCTTCAAATGTCCACTATATAAACTTGTTGCATTATGCTTAAAAATTATAACAGTTTCTTCTGTCTTAAACGAAAATGAAAGTATTCATTGCTCTGATTGTCGCATTGGCTTTGGCTGCACCTGCTTTGGCGGGACGCACATTTAATCGTTGCTCCTTGGCACGTGAGATGCATGCTTTGGGTGTACCCAAGGATCAACTTGCACGCTGGACATGCATTGCTGAACATGAGAGCTCCTATCGCACTGATGTTGTTGGACCCACCAACCCGAATGGCACACATGACTATGGTATCTTCCAGATTAACAACTATTACTGGTGTCAGCCCGAAGGACGTTTCTCGTACAATGAATGTAAATTGAGCTGTAATGATCTGTTGACTGATGACATTAGAAATTCGGTACGTTGTGCTCAAAAGGTCTTGTCTCAACAAGGTTGGTCGGCTTGGTCTACTTGGCATTTCTGCGATGGTCGTCTGGATAGCATTGATAACTGCTTCTAAACGACTTAAAAATTTTTCGTTAAATTCTATAATAAAAATTTCAGTAAAATTTTTTACTGACAAATAGCATTGGTTGTCTTCTTTTTTGCAAGAACCGGGAAAAAATTTTGATTTAAATGCTAGAAAACTTTCCGGACAGACGAACATGGTGTCCTAATATTAAACTTTTCAATATTATAAATATGGAGAAACCTGTTCACCTATTCGGGTATCGTCATTTACAAAAATAAAAATAGTAAGTAATAACTTTACTTCATTTGCTTAAGTTATTCCATTAGAGATAATCACAAAGCTTACAGAATGTAAATTGCAGAGCCTTATCTTATATATAAATCAAAGGTTTTAATTATTTTTAACAAAGTGAAACACTTTCAGACAAAGTATAAAAGAGCAGCTAAGAAAATGTGAAATTATGCAGTTTAAAAATCATGTTCCAGACAACAGCAACTCTAATAACAACGTTCTTCATCGTAGGCACTCTAAGTGCGAATCTTCCTCGTTTTTTCGATGAAAATAATAGCCAAGGACGCATTATTGGTGGTGTCGATTTCAACATTACATCGTATCCTTGGCAGGTTTCATTTAACAATGGAACGCATCAATGTGGAGGATCCATTTACTCGGCAAATATTGTCATTACTGCTGCTCATTGTCTAGAACACTTGAAAAATAATTGGAAAGTTTATGCTGGAACATCATATTCAAATTCAAGTGGTAGTGAACATAGTATCGTCGGTTTTCAACGTCATAAGAACTATAAGAATGCATACGATGGAAACGATATTGGAGTAGTGCGCGTATTCCCGGAGTTTGAATTCAACGATTCTGTCCAGAACATTGATTTGGCAAAGCGCCGTCCCAAAAATGGAGCTTTGGCTTTTGTAAGCGGTTGGGGCTATTTTGACTCTAGTAATACTACCTCATTGACATTAAAAGCTGTTCAACTTAATATAATCGATCGCAAGACTTGTGCGAGTAAGAAGTATAATTATGGCAGAAAAATCAAAAAGGACATGATTTGCGCAGGCGTAACAGATGGTGATAAAGATTCTTGCGGTGGTGATTCTGGCGGCCCGCTTGTTTCTGACAACAAGTTAGTCGGTGTTGTATCATGGGGATTGGGATGCGCTAAAGCACAACTACCTGGAGTATATGCTGATGTGGCTTACCATCGTCGTTGGATTAAAAAAACAATTAAAAAAACTTTCAACGAAGAAAATATAGTGAATATATTGAAATAAAATGAAAATAAATCGGGAACACTTTAATGTCTTAGCTCTTTATTTTATACTAAGAAATACAATATTTTTTATGTGATTTTTTGAGTTTACCTAATCCATATCTTAAGGAAAAATATAGCACTACTTAAAGTACATTTTGGATGTAAGCATTTGTGTAAACATTTCGTAATATTATTTATATCAGGGGTGACACCGAAAACACTTCCACTAGAGTTTTGAATTTTACATTTTAAATAGAGTTTAATTTTCAGTTTAGCGTGTCGCTTATTTGAATTTTTTGTATAGAATTAAAAAACATTAAACAAATTGGAATCAATGAAAACACTCAAAGTATCTGTGTAACGGTGTAAATAATCGAGTATTTACATCAAAACACTTACACCAAAATTATCAGATTTTGGTGTCACCCCTTTATAAGTATATAAAGCCCTCGAAATAGCATTATTGTAGCTCTGAAAAACTATGTTAATAGGTTCTAGAATATCATACGCGACCTCCTTGAATATTCTATGCTCAATTTTTATAGAAATAGTATTTTTGCAGCCCTTTTTGTAAACAGCTTTTGGAATATCACACTCGGCATACCAAAATTTTCGCGAAATTGCAGTAACAGTGAATTGCATATTCGGGAAATTATGGAAATACCCCTAATATGCCAAGACCTTTCTGCACTTTTAATAACATATTTGGTAACCCTGGTTACTCTTAATTTATTTTATTAATTTAAAAATATTAAATATTGTTTAACCTTTTTTGCATCCCTGAAAACAATTTGTTTAAGTTTTAAAAATGAAAAGTTTCTTCAGTGAAATGCTCAACATAAATAAATAATTAAAAAAAAAAAAATAAAATAAAATAAAAATGACAACTTAAATATTTTTAGTTTCTTAGTTTTGGTTTCAACAAGTTAGTGATTTCTCTTGATGATCTCTCTAACGCTGCGTTTTCACTGTCACCGTTTTAAGTTCCACTTTGATTATTTACTTTTTATTTAACTTAAGTTGGTTAAATAATAGTTAGGCCGCAAACACAGTGCGCGCTGAGACAAAAGATGAAGACGAAGATTATAGCACAGGGTTGTATTTCGCCACACAACACTGCTTAAAATTTTGTGTGAGAAAGCTCAAAAGATACAACCTTGTTCTATCATCTTCGTCTTCATCTTTGTCTCAGCGCGCACTGTGTTAGCAGCCTTAGACAATCTGTTTGTTTTCGATTAAGCCATGGTTCAAGTACCACAAAGTGCATAACAATTATTTTTTTTTTAAGTGGTATCCATGTTTTAAATCTCTCACGAGTGGTTTTGTTTTGGTGTTATTAAATTTTTATTTAATTTATTTTTAATTTGATTTGTTTTCGTTCGTTTATATTGATAAAAATATTGATAAAAAATTATATTGATAAAAATTATATTGATAAAAATGTTGAATGAATGAAAACAACAATCGTACTAAAAACAATGAGGAAAATTTTGTATCAAATGTTAATCTTTGAAAGTACTTGACGCAACTTACTTCAGTGCAATATCTATTTCGGAGATTTGACGCATAATTATATTTTTTTATACTTGACAAATAATTGATAAGAATATCCGCTTCAAATGTTCACTATATAAACTTGTTGCATTATGCTAAAAAATTATAACAGTTTCTTCTGTCTTAAACCAAAATGAAAGTATTCATTGCTCTGATTGTCGCATTGGCTTTGGCTGCACCTGCTTTGGCGGGACGCACATTTAATCGTTGCTCCTTGGCACGTGAGATGCATGCTTTAGGTGTACCCAAGGATCAACTTGCACGCTGGACATGCATTGCTGAACATGAGAGCTCTTATCGTACTGATGTGGTTGGACCCACCAACCCGAATGGCACACATGACTATGGAATTTTCCAGATTAACAATTATTACTGGTGTCAGCCCGAAGGACGTTTCTCGTACAATGAATGCAAATTGAGCTGTAATGATCTGTTGACTGATGACATTAGAAATTCGGTACGTTGTGCTCAAAAGGTCTTGTCTCAACAAGGTTGGTCGGCTTGGTCTACTTGGCATTTCTGCGATGGTCGTCTGGATAGCATTGATAGTTGCTTCTAAAGGACTTAAAAGTTTTTGGTTGAATTCTATAATAAAAATTTCAGTAAAATTTTTTACTGACAAATAGCATTGGTTGTCTTCTTTTTTTGCAAGACCGGGAAAAAATTGTGGAATGGTTAATTTAGAATGAAATAGACTTTAGATATATGTATATTTCATTTAAAAGCAAGAAAACTATCCGGGCAGACGAATATGGTTTCCTAATATTAAACTTTTTTAATATTTTATATATAGAACAACTTTTTCACCTTTTCGGATTTCGTCATTTAGAAAAATATAAATAGTAAGTAATAACTTTACTTCTTTTGTTTAAGTTATTCCATAAGAGATAATCACAAAGCTTACAGAAAGTAAATTACAGAACCTTATCTTAAATATAAATCAAAGGTTTTAATTATTTTTAACAAAGTGAAACACTTTCAGACAAAGTATAAAAGAACAGCTAAGAAAATGTGAAATTATGCAGTTTGAAATCATGTTCCAGACAACAGCAACTCTAATAACAACGTTCTTCATCGTAGGCACTCTAAGTGCGAAACTTCCCTCGTTTCATCGATGAAAATAATAGCCAAGGGCGCATTATTGGTGGTGTCGATTTCAACATTACATCCTATCCTTGGCAGGTTTCATTTAACAATGGAACACATCAATGTGGAGGATCCATTTACACGTCAAATATTGTCATAACTGCGGCTCATTGTCTAGAACACTTGAAAAATAATTGGAAAGTCTATGCTGGAACATCATATTCAAATTCAAGTGGTAGTGAACATAGTATCGTCGGTTTTCAACGTCATAAGAACTATAAGAATGCATACGATGGAAACGATATTGGAGTAGTGCGCGTATTCCCGGATTTTGAATTCAACGAGTCTGTCCAGAACATTGATTTGGCAAAGCACAACCCCAAAAATGGAGCTTTGGCTTTTGTAAGCGGTTGGGGTTATTTTGACTCTAGTAATTCTACCTCATTGACATTAAAAGCTGTTCACGTTAATATAATCGATCGCAAGATTTGTGCGAGTAAGAAGTATAATTATGGCAGAAAAATCAAAAAGGACATGATTTGCGCAGGCGTAAATGATGGTGAAAAAGATGCCTGCACAATGGATTCTGGTGGCCCGCTTGTTTCTGACAACAAGTTAATCGGTGTTGTATCATGGGGATTGGGATGCGCTAAAGCAGAATATCCTGGAGTATATGCTGATGTGGCTTATCAACGTCGTTGGATTAAAAAAACCATTAAAAAACTTTCAACGAAGAAAATGTATTAAATATTTTGAAATAAAATGAAAATAAATCGGGAACTCATAAATGTCTTAGCTCTTTATTTTATACAAAGAAATACAAATATTTTTAATGTGATTTTCGAATTTACCTAATCCATATCTAAAGGAAAAATATAGCACTATTCAAAGTACATTTTGGATGTACGTATTTTTGTAAACATTTGTAATATTACATTAATCAGGTGTGAGTCCGAAAACACTTCCACTAGAGTTTTAAAGTTTCATTTTCAGTTTAGTGGGTTGATAATTTGAATTTTTGTATAGAATTAAAAAACATTAAACGAATTGGAATCAATGAACAAATTGAATAATGAACACTCGAAGTATCGTTGTAATGGTGTAAATTTTCGAGTATTTACATCAAAACGGTTTCACCAAAATTCTAAGATTTCGGTGTCACCCCTTCATATGTAAAGCCCTGGGAATATCGTATTCAATAAAACTAGCAGTTTGAAGCTATGCTTGTTTTTTTAAACCCCCTAGATGTTTAAAATTCCTAAAAGTATTATATTCTGTAGCCCTGGTTATTGCATTATTGCAGCTCTGATAATACTAAGTAAATATGTTCTGGAATATCGTACTCGACATTCTTGGATATTCAAAGCTCAATTTTTATAGAAAAGGTATTTTTTCAGCCCTGGTAATAGTTTGTAAACAGCTTTTCGATTATCATACTCGGCAAACTGAATTTTTTTGGAAAAACCATTTTTACAGTAACAGTGGTTTGCATATCCGGGAAATTATTAAAATATCGCTTTTGAACCAAAACCTTTCTGCACTTTTTAATAGCATATTCGGTAACCCTGGTTACTCTTAATTTATTTTATAAATTAAAAAATTTTAAATACATCAAAAAAATATTGTAAAACATTGTCGTAAATAATAATTTTACAAGATTTTAATTTATATTTTGTGGCGCATGCGCAACATTAACTTAATTTCATTATGAATTCTTTTGTGCACTTGGCTCACTCACCTGACAAAAAACTGCGCATGCTCAATCTGTAAATTGAACATGCAAAGCATTTATAAGAATTTATAGTGCATTAAGTTTTTTTTTTCTTCTTTAGTTAGTTAATGATTTATTTAACAATTTCAAACACTGGACAGCAATGTTTGTATTTAGATATAAAAAATATGAAAATTAATAATTAATGATTTCAGAAACAGTTGTTTTTTTTTTTTTAATTTATTAAACAATAATTTTTCATTGCAGCTTACAGTTTGAAAGGCATAGCTGCATACAATAAAAATCAAACTATAAACAGCAAAAAAAAAAAAAAAAAGATGGGCAATAGACAATCTGGAACCACAACAACAGCAACAACAACTTCATGCAACTCGGCAACAAATACAGATCCACGCAGACGTTATCAACAGCATCGAGAGTGCGATTACTATGCAAGAGATAATCGCTCAAAAACGTTGCCAGCGCGACGTACACAGGTAAAAATATAACAAAAACCACACAATATATTTTTTTTATTAAAATCCGTTTTTCAGGATGTTAACATGAATCCAAGAAACCGCTCAGATCGGCATTCAACAAGTGGTTTGGGCTCAAAAAATGGCAATTCGCCAGCGAATGGTGAAACATCACGTGTACTATTTCTGCTCTATTTGATACATAGAACTTGGAATGTTGTAGTGGATACAGTGGATACAAAAAGGTTTTTTTGTTTAAATAGCACCACAAAAAAGCGAAAACTTTTAAAACTCTCCTCCTTTTTTTTAGTCGCTCACGTCGCAGTTCACCAAATAAGACACCCAAAGAGAAACAAAATGGCAGCAAGTCGAAGCAAAGTAGTCAGGAAACGCTTAAACGTTGCAATAGTCTTAATGAAGATGATTATACGATTACTATAACCGATATGGATAATGATCCAGATGGTTCTTCATATTGTTCGCAATATTCATGTTGTAGCTGTAGTTATTGCTATGATGATGATGATTCATCACAGAATGTTTATAATTCGATAGCGGATGATAATTGTTCTACAGATTCAATTTCAGCGCCTACACTGTCTGCGTGTGGAGGTAAGTTTTAATTTTTAGTTTAACTGTCCAAATTGTAGTTGAACAGCATTAACTACCGCAATGTACTGCTTCATCGAGAAAACTGCTTTTCGCTATACTGTTTTATCATTTCATGCTGTATTGTTATGTGCTCGTGAAAAGCAAACACTGGGATTTTCAGATGCGCGAATGCATGAATCTGTGATTATAGATGGCGCTAATGTTGTTCTCTACTCATTAGATGACGCTCGCTTCGTTTACGAGCGACATCTGTTGTCACTATTGAAACCAACTGTTTTCGCTTGTTATTTTTAACATTTTAAAATATTTAGGTAGCGCAATTTCTTCTCTTTTTCATTAATTTGAGCACACAAATTCATAGGAAACCATATGATTCTAAAGAAGGCACCAGAGAAAAAAAAATTTAAGTGAAAATTACAAATGTTTTCTTTTAAAATTTTCTGCAGACAGATATTTTCATAGTAGGTCAGTTTACGAGATATAGCAATATGTAAATATTTTTAAGCTCTGTAGAAAGTGAGTTCATTAAATCTGTGGTAAACAAAAAAAACTGCTTTAGTCTGATTTTATCGTTTTGCAGGAGAGCACTTTCTTAGTTTAAAATAATTTGAAATTGTATGCAAAAGTTAGATAAAGCAAAATTATAACTTCCTAAAAATAATTAAAATTTTGCATGGAGGTACTTTTCGTTATGGAAATCAGCGTATTATTCTTATCACAATTTTTGCTTAAGTCGACTTAAACACTTTTTCCTTTTACCACAGAAATTACTCTTTTCTCTGAGTGTTCTATTTGATTTCAAAGTTTTTTATGAAATAATCAAACTTTCAATTACGTTCTAATTTATATAGAATTCCGCATAATTTTAAACTAAATTTACCCAAAATAAATTTAGCCTTGAAACCCCATATTTAATTTCTGTTTCCACTTTGGAAATCTTTTAAGAAGAAAATAACAATTGCTTTGACTATATCGAAATTAAGTTTAAATTTATGACGAGGTGATAACACCCCTCCAAACTACTGCATATACTTTATACCAACAGTTTATATAAAAACTAGGGAAAAATATTAACTTTGATAGGACCGAACTTCATTTATCCATATATGATCATCGGTGGCGTTGATAGTATTTTGTTTAAAGGATGGGTAAGGGTCCATGATCAGAGTCAAATTTTAAGCTAAAAATACAGATAATTTTTTTTTTTTTTTAATGCTGTAATCGGGGACTGTATGATATAATAGCCCGTTCCACATCATGTTAGTAGTAGTACATACATCGAATGCGATTAGAAGTATTTTTACCTACTTTGGAGTCAATACCTTCATAAGTACAACTATTTTCATACATTAGCTCGGAAATGGGTGTGGAACCTTGGTTTTGAATTTGGATGACATTAGAAGTGGTTTCACAATGAATACATTCAGAAATAATCACTATTATCATAGAAAATCTCGAAAATAGGCGATAGCTATGAATTGGAGCTATACTTTAAAATGGGCGTGGCACCTTTGTTCTAACATACATACTACTTAGGACCAAAAAAAAAAATCAGAAATAAATATTCTCATACAAAAACTCGAAAATGAGTAGCACATTTGTATGGGAGCTATGCCTAAAAATTGACGCGGCAGTTTGATTTTAAAACTTGAACTGCTAAGGGCTGAGAAAATCTTAAGTTTCGAATTTTAGGTAAATAATTTTAAACCTAAGTGAGCGAATCGCATAAATACAGACGGATAGATAGACAGACGGACGGACATGCGACACTATTTGTGGCAGGTATAAAAGCTGACGCCATAAACATGGCATCAACAGAGCTAGGTCAAGCCACATTTGGTTTTTTTCCAGACCTACAATCATTATTTTTGTTATTTTCCGAATCATAGTCAGTGTTCTAATATAAATGGCAACACAAAGGCTTATGGACCAAATGAACACGTAACACCTACAGCAGGTTTAAGCAGATCGCCAATTTTGAAAAAAAAATCGGACAAAAATACTCACGAATAATTTGTCCATCACTAAAAACACTTACGAGTTTAAAACGAAACACTCAAAGCAAAATACGAACTTAATGCCGCAAACACAAAATGCTTCGTACAACTTCGTAACAAACATTCGTGCACATGTCGACTGCTTCGTATGTTTAAGCCAAGTTTAACAGCGCAGCTTAATACGATACAACGTAACAGAGCAACAGTTTAGTTGCAAAGAGTCGCTTGTGCGTAACGGTTTGCTTTGCCTAAAATGTGCGCGTCTTCAAAAGAAAACAATTATAAATAAAATTCGATAAACGAAACGAACTTAGCTAATTATTTAAATGCCAAAAAAAAAAAACTAACGGCAAAAATCTGTTAAGAATATTTGCGGTTATTTAACGAAAACTAATTTAAGCTTTTTTTTATTAAAGAAAAATAAAAACAAAGAACATTAATTAGGCCAAATTAGCAAATGATTATGTGAGTGAGTGAAAGAAGAAAAAAAAGTTATAAAAGACAATAATAATAACAACAACAATAAATAACAAAAAAAAAAAAAAAACGACGTCATAATCGCTTGCATTGATTACGCGATTCTATAAAAAACAACAACAACAAAATCTTTAATATAAAAGCAACAACAACAACGAGCAGAAGCAAGCGCAGTCCGGTTTACTGCGTTCGTTGCATTCTAACGGTAAAACGAGTACAACTTCTTTTTTTTTTTCTTCATCTTTATTTTTTTTTCTTCCTTTACAACTTGCAACTGCCGTTTTGTTGCAGCATCATCATTATTATCAATTTTATTATCATTAACTTTGTCAGCATCATTGCATGCTTTGCGTTCTTTTACTCTTTTATGCTCTTTGTTGCGTGTGTGTGTAGTGCAGCGCAGCTTTTAAAGTGTTAATGTGTTTGTGTCAAGTGCAGTCCGAACAGAATACGCCGAATCATCTTAAAAAAAATAAAAAAAAAAAACAAACTAAAAGAACAAGAACAGCGGTAGTGGCAGCAGTAAGATTAGAACATTCATTTGTGGCCCATTTAAAATTTGTGCCACCATTTTTTTTGTTACCTGGATTACAAGAAAACTGCAACGAACAAGTTTTTTTTTTATTGGACAATATTTTTGTTGTTGTTGTAATAGACCTACTTGTCGTTTTTGTTGTTTTTGTTGTTGGTGGCAGCATGCACCAATTTTCGCTGTCAAACTAAATCTAAATCTTAACTGCAATAAGCAAATTTAAAAAAAAAAGAAGAAAGAGGAAGAAAAATAAGTAAAGTTGTGCAACGAGAGCGCTGCAACAAGTGAAAGAAGCGCTAAATTAGTTTTCTTATTGGATTTACTTCCTTCAAAACGAAACGGAACGGGATTATTGCTTGCTTAATAGCTTTCAGACAGACAGACAGTTTGCTTGAAAGAGATTTGTGCCAGATTTGTTAGAAATAGGTAAGTTTAAATTCTGATGAAATACATTTTCTTTTTCTTATTTTTTATTTTGGAGGTAGACAGTCTGAAAAATAGCAGCTGGAATGATCAGCTTATATAGTATGGCTGGTAATAGGCTGCCAACGTCATCGTCAGCACTAATGCTGACCGGTGTTATTAAATAACGAGGTGAAAGGTGCACAGTTTGAAATTGACAGGCACACAGACGTTTCTTTTGGAACAGAATGAAGTAATGATTAATTTGGTTAATTAAGAAGTTTAGTTCGCAATAAAAATTTTGCATTTTGCCTTTAAAAAGCATTTAAATATGATATTTTCCGCAAGTTTAATAGTTAAAATTGATTTAAAAAAATAGCGAACAATCAGAACTGGCGATTTTTTTCTGTACCAAAATTTTTCCCTTTCTACGAATAGCCTTATAGGCAGTCTAATTCGATTATTGTGTAACAAATTTAATCTGTCACACATTATAGAATTAATACCAAATGATCAACGATTTCGTTTATTAGTAAAAAAAATATACAGTAGATACTTGGAAATTAGAACCACTTTGTAAATGAGCTGGTTCTAATTCAGGAAAGATTACGAAAGAATACAAAAACAAGGAAAAACGTTCACTTCGGTGGAATCGAATCACAAATATCCGCCACATCTAAGTTTAATTTATTTTTGATCATAGGTGGCTTTGGTAAAATTTGGAGAAGGCACTTAGACACAATAATGGGTTCAAATTTTAACCTAAGGACAGAATAATAAATATTTTCTTGAAAAAAAATTGGAAAATGGATGCTGACTTTGCATTGGGGCTTTATGTTGTAGTGAGCTGGTTCTTATAGTATCAGTAACCCCATTTGGAGTGAATATATTCTTAAATAATTACTATTTTCACAAAAAAAAAAAGAAAGTGGGCGGAAAATTGGTATAGGGCCTGTACTAGCAAATGGGCGTGGCACCTTGGGTTTTGATATTGGATGTCATTAGAAGTGTTTTTACCTAAATTTGAGCGAATAGTCTCATAAATAATACCAATTTTTATACAAAAAAATGAAAATGGGCGATAAGTTTGTATGGGGGCTACAGCTAAAAATGGGCGTTGCACCTTAATTTTGACTATGGATGACATTAGAAGTATTTTTACCCAACTTGGAGTGACTACATTCATAAAAATATAATATCAATTTTTATACAAATATCAGAAAAAAACGGTAAGTTTATATGGGGCTATACCTTAAAATGGGCACTGAGATTTTAACACTTGAACTGTCTAGGACTGAGAAAAGCTTAAGTTCCGAGTTTCAGGTCAATATTTTTAAAACTAAGCGAATGAATCGCATACATACAGACGGACAGACAGACAGACGGATATGGCTAGATCGACTCGTCACGCCGTGCTGATCAAGAATATATATACTTTATGGGGTCCCCGATGCCTCCTTTAATACGTTACAAACTTTCCGTCAAACTGATAATACCCTTTACATTATGTGTGGCGGGTATAATAATAACTCCTTCTGCTTGTCTTTTTTTTTTTTGGCTGCTTAATATTAGACATTATTATGTCATTACAAAGTGACAAGAAATTTAAGATGTGTTTATTTGAATCTTTATTCTTGCACCATTTAAGTAAGGTGTTTTCACTTTCAATTGCAAGGCCATGAGATCCTCAATTTCGGCAATGCTCTCAGTTTCAGAGGAACATTTGTTTGCATCACTTTCTTTCAAAAATATCTTAATTCCAAGCTTCGGTCGGGTCGATTTCATTCAGCAGGAGCTGAGTTTGACGAATGGTTTGATTTTGCAAATGCATTCATTCTCTTAGTGGCAAAATCCTCATCGCTATTGAAGTCATTACAGCGCCAATTCAACATTTTGGACCAAGACTTTTTTATTACTACTTGCGGCAACTTATTCCAAGATTGTTTTAATAAAATTAATAATATTATAAAAATCCCCATCCTCAGCAATTAAGTGCGCAATAAGTTTTTTCTATAGGCCAGCCTAGTTAATTTTATGGAGTTCTGATCCATTGATTGCAAAGCTGCTGTTACATTTGCTAGAAAAAAATTCAACTATGTTTCCATCAACACTTTGCAGTTTTTCAATTCGAGCGTGAGCAAAGCAATTGTCAATAAGCAATAAAGCCTTCTCTGATAAAGAGAATGGAAGGTATATGTAAACATAAATTTTATATTTCTTACCTCTTTTATAAATATTTTATGCACCCAGTTTGTGTTTTGAACCCAGGTGCTATCTTTTCACAAGCAGCGAACATCTCTCGAAAAATTTGCATAATCGGTGTGATCGATTTAATATTGCTCGAAGAATGAAGAAGAAATTCATTACAGATTTTTAAAAGGTGAATGCGTTTAAATTTAGTATATCACCCCTAACTTGCATGGAACGAATTTGACGATACAACTTGCCAAAGATATGCTTAGCTTTTGCTTTAATGATAGATCCATTTAATGTGCACATGTTTTGCCTTAGAATTATTGAAGAATTAATTTTAAGATTCTTGAACTTCAATTGGAAATACTAAAGCTAACCTTTCTTGAAACTTAATCAAATTTAAATAGTTAATTCTATATGAGAAAGTGACTTCAATTTTGTATAATTTCGTAAAGTTTATTGTAATTTCGTATATTCGCCTTAATACTATTATCAAAAAAAATATTATATAAAATAAATCCAATTCCATAGTTAACAGAGCAATTACTTAACCATTGCTAATTAGTAATTTAAAAGTCAAAAAAATCAAACAAAATCATTCAATCGTTCACAGTTCAAAATAAAAATAAGTACATAATTGAAAAAAAAATAGTGTGAAGTGTAAATTTACAAAATTAAGCTTAATGAATTTTCCAAAACACAAGCGCATGCGTCTATTCAACTCGACTGATTTAAAGAAAATCACTACCGAAAGCGGCTTAATTAAAAAAAAAAAAATATAAATGAAAAAAGAAAAATTCAATTTCACAGTGAAAATTATTTTGACAGCACACGCTGCGCGAAAAATGCTACTTGACGGCAACGCCACTCCAACCATTACATACCCCCATTTTTTTTTTTTTTCATATCATACCAAACAAACAACTATGTATGTAGTCTACTACACCTTAACACGTACACCTTCTCCTCCTCAGCTACCTACTGCGCGCATGCGCAGTCAACTGTATTAAAGTATGTAAGATACTCGAGACAAGAAGAGGGAAAAAATGCCAAATAATAATTCGTAAAAAATTTTAACAATAAAATAACAATAAAATAATGTGTGCAGAAAAGTCGAAACATATACGAGAAATAAATAAACTACTTGTTTGGGTTACTCGAAATGTTTTGAAGAAAAAAATAGCTATAAAAATTAATGAGACTTGTTTACAAAGCCTTTTAGCAGATGATTTATAGATCCTCTAGATCAGCTAGTAACTCGTGCTTACTTAGGGAAGAACAAACACATTTCATGCACGTCTATTTTTTGGAAAGCACCAAGGATGTTCATACAGAGATCCTCAAAAATATTAAGAAATAACATTAACACATAAAAACCAGTCCTCAATCAACGCAAATTTTTTTGTAATGCAAAATGTCGCCAATGTGTACATAAAATGCTTATAAAAGTGTTGTTGCTTTGTAGACAAAGAAGCCAAAAATTAAAAAAAATGTTTGTGTCATTCGTATGCATGCTAGAAACTAGGGGAAACCTTACAAAACTTTGAAAATTTTTGCGCTCCCTACCAAGTTTAATTTGTATATTCAAAACTTTTCGGGTGCATGCCGCTAAAACAAATATAAACAGATTAAAAGTATGTAGAGTCCATTTTTTTAAAGAGTTTCTCTAAAAAAAGTTCCGGTCTGATTTAACAATTGTTAATAAATAACTTTGACCGTCGCTGAAACGCATCCAAAAAAGCAGAAAAGTTTAAAAAAAAAAGTAAAAAACTTTTATTTATTTTTTTTTTTTAAATTAAATGACCACGTTCAGCAGCGACAGGTGAGAGAATGAAAAATTATAAGAAATTTTAAAGAAAGTCTTTTCTGGCAAATATATATTTTTTTTCTAGACTCAAGTAAGCTTAATTTTCTTTTTTTTTCGTTTGAAATCAAATTTGCAGTCTCTAATTTGATTTTAAACGCTCTTCAAATGCGTTCTACTTTTTTAAAATGTTTGTCTGCACATTTCTACGTCTCTCTGTCTGTCTGTCTGTCTAGTTAGTGGCTTAAATTAAATATTCGTTGCGGTTTTTTTATATTTATTTTATTTTTTATTTCGTTTTACCAGATGCAAAGGGCGCATGCATACAAAGCGCAATTTAGTCTTAACTTGACTTATGCCATTATTTTAAATTTAAATGAAATTACCAAAGTTTTTATTTAATTTACGTTTGCATTCGTTTGACTGTTTACTCAGGTGTTTGATGTATTTTAAAAAATAAAAAACATTTGCGAAATAAATTAATCAATTTAAATGAATTAAAGCCAAATGGTTTGATTTAAATTGACTTGATAAGCGCCCTTTTGTAATAAAAGGAAATAAGAAACTTTTTTTTTTTTTTGGAATTTTAATATTTGAAATATATTTTGAACATAATTATAATTTTTAGCTTCATTCAAAGCCACAAATTTAGTAGATTTACATAAATTTTTATTTACATCGCGACATCTTCTTTCGCGCTACGTTCTCACGCCAAAATTACTGCTTCAGATTCTTTTTCAAGACCTTTTGTGTTGCCTGTAGTCGATATTTATTTTTATTGGCCCAGAGCACATAGTAAAATTTGCGTCGATCAGTTAGGTTCTGCCATTTCTTGCGTGACATGCGCACCATTGCTGGCCATTCAAGTAAACTGGCCTGACCAATGCGCCGCAAATGTTCATAGAAATCAATAAAATAGAGATCCATAGGATTGGTTGCATTCGTTCTGTAGTAGCGCAACAGTCCAAACATATCGGTGGTACTCATTTTAATTATGCGAAATATAAACCAAGAAAATAAAAGAAAATAAAAATTTTGTACGATTTTTTTCTAGCTTTTGAATTTATTAAATAAAAAGTTTAAACTAGTTTGATTGATTTTTGATGTTTATTTAAAAGATTTTAAAAACTAAAAGAATTCAACTTATCATGTGTGTCACAAAAATTTAAACAAAAAATTATACTAACCGAAAGTGATTTGAGAATTGTGATTTAAGATTTTTTTTCTAATATTTTAACATAAAATATTACTATGGGAAATTAGAGCAGTTTGTGAGGCCAAAATTAATAACTCAAAAACGAAGCAAAATAATTAGGTTATGTTTTTTGCATTAAGCATAAATAGCCATTAGGTATTAGACTTAGAATAAATGTGGGCGTGGCACTGTCCATTTTGTTTAAAAAATCAACTTATTTTTATTAAATTTTTATAAGAATATTTTATTTGTATTTATTTAACAAAAAAGGGAGTAGCACGCCTTTATGACGAAAGACAACTTTAAAAAAACAAGGAAAAACGTTAACTTCGGTGGAACCGAAGCTTAAATACCCGTCACACGAGGATAAGACTAACTCTTCTTGATTGATTATGAGCGTTTGGTTTGAAAAGGGGTTATGTGCTATAAAGAGCCTACTTTAAACATGTGTCCTATTGTCATCTTATGTTGCTACAATAAGTATTTTGAAGGTATTCGAAATAAATTGATTCATAAATTAAAATTTTATTTATATACATACTCAAAAATTAGAGCTACATTTCGATAGAGGTTATATATTTTGAGTGATCCCATCTCAACCATGGGTCATTTTTTAAACATGAGCTAATATTAGAAGTCTTTGTACTGTATTTGATGCAAAGCACTTCATAAATAAACCATTTTTAATAAAAAAAAAACGTTAAATATAACATAGGGACTATGCCTAAAAATGGGCGTGGCACTTTGGTTTTATGCCTTGTACTGAAAACCGCTTAAGTCTTGAATTTCATCTCAATATCTTTAAAACTGAGCATATGAAACGTCTAACTACAGACAGACAGACGGACAATTCTGCAACAAAAAATTTGAGGTTACGTCCTAAAAATTTAAATTTCACGCAAAGTGGTTAAAAGTGGATTTTTTAATAAGAATCATTTGAATGAGAATTAAATACTCTACAACACATAATATTTTTCATGAATGGACTCCTCTGGACTCACTTTGTATACCTTTTGAAAAGTGACACTCAATGAAAAATTTTCGTTTCTTAGACTTCTTAAACTTTTTCATTATTAAGGGGACAGCATGATTAATTTCCATATTTGACACTCACAAACACATAATTCAAACCACACTAATTCGAACTCATTATAAAATTTTTTTAATTTTGAAAAACTTTTAAATTTAAATTTAAAATAAATTTAAAAACAAGTTCTTTGCAATTGCAACAGCTGTGTTTATCAACTGATATCTTCGTAGTGGCGCCATCTATTGTGATTTCTGGTACGAAACATTGTAGAACAATCTTTTGTTAATACGTTGCACTCGAAAATGTTTTAAATTAGCGACTTTCAAAAAATGGGTTTTGGGCTCACAAACTGGTAAAATTTTCTATAGTGCAAATATAAACCAAAAAAATATATAATTTTATAATTTTTTATTGAAGCTTTTGAATTTATTAAATAAAACCAGCAAGAACGTTAACTTCGGAAGGACCGAAGCTCAAATACCCGCCACACGAAACTCTTGAAAAAATAAAAAAAAGGAACCTGAGTTTGTATGGGACTATTTGTTATAGTGGCTCGATTCTTGTCATATCGGAAGCATATTCATAGGATAACAGTAGAAGTGATTTTACACAGATTAGAGTGAATATATCCATAAATAAGAACTATTTTCATACAAAATCTGAAAAATGGGTGCTTGGTTTGTATGGAGGCCATATCAAAAAATGGGCGTGGCACCTTTCTTTTGAAATTGGATGTCATTAAACTGCTTTTATCCATATTTGTAGTAAATACATTTACAAATAATAACAATTTTCATTCAAAAAATCGAAAAAAAATGGTAAGTTTGCATGGGGGCTATATCTAAAAATGGGCGTGGCACCTTTCTTCTGATATTGGATGGATTGATATTGGATTAAAAGTGTTTTTACCCGATTTGTAGTCAAAACATTTATAAATAGTAACTATTTTCATACAAAAAAATCGAAAAAAATGGAAAGTTTGTATGGGGGCTATATCTAAAAGTGGACGTGGCACCTTGGTTCTGCCATACAAACTGCCTAGGAGCACAAAAAAGCTTAAGTTTAAAGTTTCAGGTCAATATCTTCAAAAGTTTCCGAGAAAAACGCGTTGCAACAGACGGACAGACGGACGGACAGACAGACATGGCTAAATCGATTCGTCTCGTCGAGCTGATCAATAATATATATACTTTATGGGGTCTCCGATGCCTCCTTAAATGCGTTACAAACTTTCCGACAAACTGATAATACCCTTCACACTATGTGTGGCGGGTATAAAAATTTAACTAGTGTAATCAAATTTTGATGTTTGCATAAAAACTTAAAAATACAACTTAGAGTGTCTGTCACGAAAATGTCAATCAACGAAATACTAACCGAAAGCGATTTGAGATTTGTGATTTGATTTTTTTTCAAATATTTGAAAATAAAATTGGTAAACAACTTTTGCTAGTTTGAACTATATGCATAACTATAAATAAATTACGATCTATGAACTTGGTTATGCGAAAAATGATATCAAAGTTTAAAAACGTTGTTTTTGATTCATTTAACTTGTCTTCTCGTTTGTTATAAGTGTAACTTTTCGTACCACTGGAATTTGGTTAAAAGAGATTTTGATGACACCTTCGATAAAATATTTTTCTTACGCTTCGTAATCATTATCAAATTACCCAAAAAAATAGAAATTAAGCGAAACAATTCGTATTTGGCTGCTTGAAGCGTTTTATAATTTGTTACCAATTTTTTGCATAATTTTTTTTTTTTTTTCGGTTAGTTTCTCTTGCACTTTGTAACTTGCTGTAAAGCTATACAAAAGTAACTTTCATATCTATTTTGTTAAGATTTTTGTTTTTACTTTTCAAAGATGACTTCAGGCAATACAAAATCATAGAAAATCAAAACATAATTTCGCTATAATGCGTCACGAACAACAAAATTGAACATAAAGAATGAACATTCGATCAAAAAATGAAAAAGATATGCAACAATAAAATAAACAAAACAAAAAATATCTTAGCTAAACTTAGGTACAAATAGCAAATGACTTAACGTTTTAGATGGGCAGTAAATCTACAAATTCCGCAATTTGAAAGAAATCATTTTGAACTTTAACATGCGATTTGTACATTTTGGATAATTTCACTTTTATATCTTTCTGATAGATTATTTTGCTACTGTTCAGATAAACTCAAATTGTTTTACATTTCTGGCTATTAAGACGTCTCGTTGTTTTAATCTTGAACAACACACTTGACTCTTGACATTGTAACTCTCA
This sequence comes from Leucophenga varia, assembly GCA_018903435.1. Classification (NCBI taxonomy): domain Eukaryota; kingdom Metazoa; phylum Arthropoda; class Insecta; order Diptera; family Drosophilidae; genus Leucophenga; species Leucophenga varia. The sequence continues at coordinate 277,615 of JAEIFJ010002901.1, forward strand.
CTGAAAAAGAGTACAGCGAGCGCTTTAAATATAAACAAGTTATTTTTTTTTTTTTTTTTTGTTAATTATTTTTAACCAAAACGGCGATTTAACGGCTTAACTGCAAAATGTCAAGACTTCTAGCTGTTCCAGCGACGCTCCCGTACTCGATCTTTAACTTTTTTTTCAAGTTGTGTTTGTGTATTATATTACTTTTGCATGAAATCATTAATCAAAACAAAGCAGGTTTTTATTTGCGTTTGTTTAGTTTTGATTTAAATATTTTTTTTTGTTTGGACTGCGCAGCACACCACAGGCTTTAATTTCAATGTCTGTGTTTGATATAATTTTGATTTGTTGATTTGTATATATCAATTTTTATAGACAATATTTTACTCATAATCAGAGGTGTCACACAAAATCTATATGGGTTGTTTTTAAATTTTGCATGATATATATTGATATAATGAATATAATTCACAATTAGTTAAACAGTTTACAAAAAAATTCTAAAATAATCGACAAGTTTGTATGGGGCCTACGCCAAAAATGGGCGTGGCACCTTGGTTTTGACATTGGATGACATAAGAAGTATTTCTACAAAATTTGGAGTGAATACATTCTCAAATAATGCCGATTTCATACAAAAATTCGAAAATGGGCGGTAAGTTTATATTGGGGCTATATCTAAAAATGGGCGTGGAGCCTTGGTTTTGACATTGGGTGACATTTGAATTTTTTTACAAGATTTGGAGTGAATACATTAAAAAATAATACCTATTGTCATACAAAAGTTCGAAAATGGGCGGTAATTTTGGATGGAGGCTTTACTTAAAATGGACGTGGCACTTTCATCTTCGCACTTGAGCTGGTCGTTCCCGAAAAAAGCTTAAATTTCAAATTTCAGCTAAATATATCCAGTAGTCTCCGAGTAAATCGCGTTGAAATAAACAGACAGGCAGACAGACAGACGGACATGCCTAGATCGACTCGTCTCGTCGAGCTGATCAGGAGTCGATTTAGCATTTATCTCCTCAATCGACTCGAAACGCGTTCCCCGGAGTGGTCTCTTGAGTTTTGGGAATAGCCAGAAGTCACACGGTGCCAAATCAAGCGAATACGGTGGTTGCGGAACGATATTGGTTGGTTTTTTTGGCAAAAAAGTCACGAAAAATCAGTACAGTTTTTAAAAAAATCATCATTTTTGGTACCAACCGAGACTTGACACATTTGAGGCACAAAACGTCCTTCAAAATTGTATTAATTGATCCTTTCGATACGCCAATTTCATCAGCATTGTCTCTCATAGTGAATCGACGGTGTGCAAGCACTATTTCTTTTACTTTTTGGATGTGAGCATCGTCCGTTGAGGTCGATGGTTGATCAGGGAGCTCTTCGTCTTCAACACGTTCGCAACCTTCTTTTAACAATTTATACCAATCAAATGTTGTTGATTTTGGTAGAGCTCGGTCCCCATAAGCCTTCTTCAACATTTTTAATAAATATTGCAACATTAAGGTTTTAATGTACCTGTGTTTTAATAAACTTAACATGGCAAATGCGTTGATTTTTGATTATGAGCTCAGAAATTAAAGAGCCTTTTTACTACGTTTTACGGGCGTTTCGGCAGCCCTTTCGGCTCTGCTGTTTTTTGTACAATTGCAATTCTTTTCGATGGTATTTTTTCACTATTTATTTTTTGGTTTGAATGCAGCGCAACCAAACTATGTTAAGGCTAACATAAAACATACTAAAAAATACCAGTTTTATTTATTGCAGCGTTACCAAAATATGTTAGGGAGCGCTGAAATTTGCTGTTTTATTATTTTTGCTTTATGCTTTTTGATTGCAGCGAGTCCACAAAATGAAAAGGCTTGGATAATAAAAACATATAAAAAATCATATCATTTCTGTATGATAAAAATTAGAAAATCGACTTCTTACTTGCATTATTGCCTTTTAAATGAAACCGGTTTGGGGGTCATCGGTTCAATGGTTTCAACGTCCATAGCGGACATAGAAACATTTTTTAGAAACTCTTGTTTTGAAATTGGGTGTTAAAAGGCTTTAGCCAAAACTCTAGTGGAAGTGTTTTCAGTGTCGCCCCAGATACACGGTATTTTAATGAAAGTGCAATACCGATGGTATTTATGGAAGAACTTTGTAGTATAAGATTTAATTTTGATATATTCGTACTTGAAATATGTTAAGATAATTGTTTTTTTAACACTTGCCTAAACGCCATTGCTAATTACTATATTAGCGTAATGTGTGAAATTAACTTTGTTAAAACAAGTTCGCGTCCTGACAGCGATATGTAGCGAGATTCGTTTATTTTATTGTTTATTTAAATGCTTAATAGCTTGTTAAATTAATTTTTAAGTTTAAACGAATTTTGAGCAGGTAACCCCTTTTTTGCTAAAAGCCGTCACAGTGTATTGGTAAAATTTTTGAGTATTATTGTAGAATTTTACAAGCGACGAGTCATAAAATTACTCACTTTTATTATTTAATTAACTTATGGTTTGTTAAATTTCGTTTTATTTTTCAATTAACAAAAAAGCAATTTTAAAAGAAACTTTTATTTTTCTTATTATTAATTTTTATACCAACATCTCTATTTAAATTCCCCTTCTCTATTTTGCTATTGAGAGTTTCGGACATACTAAAGTATTTGTCTCTGCTTAAAGAGTATTAAACAAGGAAAAACGTTAACTTCGGTGGAACCGAAGCTTAAATACCCGTCACACGAATCTTTGAATAGTTTATGTATGATCATAAGTGGCTTATATACATTTATAAATATATATTTAGAAATAATTACTTTTTATTTTGTATGGGGGCTTTATTTAAAAATGGACGTGGCACCTTGGTTTTGATATTGGATGTCATTAGAAGTGTTTTTACCCAAATTTGAGTGAATAGTTTCATAAATAATACCTATTTTAATACAAAAATTCGAGAATGGGCGGTAATTTTGTATGGGGGCTATATCTAAAAATGGGCGTGGCAGCTTGGATTTGATATTGGATGACATTAGAAGTATTTTTTTCCAACTTCGAGTAACTACATTCATAAATAATAGCTATTTTCGTAGAAAAATCCGAAAAAACCATAAGCAGGTTTTTATTTGCGTTTGTCTTGTTTTGATTTAAATAGTTTTTTTTTTTGTTTGGACTGCGCAGCACACCACAGGCTTCGATTTCAATGTCTGTGTTTGATATAATTTTGATTTGTTGATTTGTATATATCAATTTTTATACACAATATTTTACTCATAATCAGAGGTGTCACACAAAATCTCTTTGGGTTGTTTTTAAATTTTGCATGACATTTATTGAAATAATGAATATAATTCACAATTAGTTATACAGTTTAAAAAAAAAAAAAAATCTAAAATAATCGACAAGTTTGTATGGGGCCTACGCCAAAAATGGGTGTGGTACATTGGTTTTAATATTGAATCATTAGAAGTGTTTTTACTCAATTTGGAGTGAATACATTCACAAATAATGTCAATTTCATACAAAAAATCGAAAATGGGCGGTAAGTTTGTATGGGGGATATATCTAAAAATGGGCGTGGAGCCTTGGTTTTGACATTGGATGACATTTGAAGCGTTTTTACAAGATTTGGAGTGAATAGATTAAAAAATAATACCTATTGCCATACAAAAATTCGAAAATGGGCGGTAATTTTGGATGGGAGCTGTACCTAAAATGGACGTAGCACTTTCATGTTCGAACTTGAGCTGGTCGTTCCCGAAAAAAGCTTAAATTTCAAATTTCAGCTAAATATATCCAATAGTCTCCGAGTAAATCGCGTTGAAATAAACAGACAGACAGGCAGACGGACGGACATGCCTAGATCGACTCGTCTCGTCGAGCTGATCAGGAGTATATATTCTTTATGGGGTCAACGACGTCTCCTTTAATGCGTTACATTGTGTGTGGCAGGTATAAAATAAATTAAATTACAGAAGTGACACCGAAATTTTAGAATTTTGGTGTAAATTCTCGAAAATTTAAACCACGAAACAGATACTTCGAGTTTTATCATTGATTGCATAGGGGAGCAAATATTTTAGTTTTTTTGCGACCCAAGCTGAAAATGAAACTCATGCAACACTTTTCAAAATGTAAAATATTGCAACATTAAGGTTTTAATGTGCCTGTGTTTTAATAAACTAAACATGGCAAATGCGTAGATTTTTGATTTTGAGCTCAGATATTGAAGAATAAAAACTACGTAGTACGTGCGTTTCGGCAGCCCGCAATTCTTTTCGATGGTATTTTTCACTATTTATTTTTTGGTTTGAATTCAGCGCAACCAAACTATGTTAAGGCTAACATAAAACATACTAAAAAATACCAGTTTTCCTTAATTGCAGCGTGACCAAAATATGTTAAGGAGCGCTGAACTTTGCTGTTTTTTTATTTTTGCTTTGTGCTTTTTGATTGCAGCGAGTCCACAAAATGTAAGGGCTTGGATAATAAAAACATATAAAAAATCATATCATTTCTGTATGAGTAAAATTAGAAAATCGACTTCTTAAATCAACCTAATGTATGTTTTAATCGAACTTTAATTTACATGTATTATTGCCTTCAAATGAAACTGGTTTTTGATCTCATCGGTTGGATGGTTTCAACGTCAATAGCGGACATAGAAACATTTTTACAATTTTTTATATGTATAGATAAGATTTTTATAAAAATTCTGATGAAATTCTCACCGGAATTAAAAACGCTCGATTCGAAGTTGGATGTTAAAAAGAATTTAGCCAAAACTCTAGTGGAACTGTTTTCAGTGTCGCCCCAGATACACGGTATTTTAAAGAAAGTGCAATACCGATGGAATTTATGGAAGAACTTTCTAGTCTAAGATTTAATTTTGATATATTCGTACTTGAAATGTGTTAAAATAATTGTTTTTTGAACACTTGCTTAAATGCCATTGCTAATTGCTATATTAGCGCAAAGTGTGAAATTAACTTTGTTAAAACAAGTTCGCGTCCTGACAGCGATATGTAGCGAGATTCGTTTATTTTATTGTTTATTTAAATGCTTAATGGCTTGTTAAATTAATTTTTAAGTTTAAACGAATTTTGAGCAGGTAACACCTTTTCTTGCTAAAAGCCATTACATCGTATTGGCAAAATTGGCTGAATATTATTGTAGAAGTTTACAAGCGACGAGTCATAAAATTAGACACTTTTATTATTTAATTAACTTATGGTTTGTTAAATTTCGTTTTATTTTTTAATTAACAAAAATGCAATTTTAAATGAAACTTTTATTTTTCTTATTATTAATTTTTATACCAAAATCTCTATTTAAATTCCCCTTCTCTATTTTAGTATTGAGAGTTGCGGACATACTAAAGTATTTGTCTCTACTTAAAGAGTATTAAAAAAGTCCACACTTCATGCATATTTGTGTTTGCAGAGCACCAAATATATTCATAACAAAATCTAAACATAGAAAAGTGTTGTTGCTTTGTAGAGAAAGAAGAATAATAGGGGAAAAAATTACGCAAAATTTTTCATATAGTTAGTAACATAGCGTAAATCAAGGTAATGACATACGAAAATATTTGTCTATTCATAAAGAGTATTAATTTTTCATTACTATCGAACTGTACATTTTCCTTGTTTTTTATTCCCGTTACACATAGTGTAAACGGGTATATTCAGTTTGTCCAAAAGTTTGTAACGCATTGAAGGAGGCATCGAAGACCCCATAAAGTATATATATTCTTGATCAGCTCGATGAGACGAATCGATCTAGCCATGTCCGTCTGTCTGTCTGTCCGTCTGTTTGTTGCGATTTATTCGATGAAGATATAAAGATATTGGGCTGAAATTTTAAACTTAAGCTTTTCTCGGCAACGACTAGGTTAAATTCGAAAATGGGAGTGCCACGCCCATTTTTAGGTATAGTCCCCATGCAAACTTATCGATTTTTTTTGATTTTTTTCTTTAAAAATAGTAATTATTTATGAATGTACTCGCTCCTAATTGGGTAAAAACATTTCTTTTGTCATCCAGGGTCAAAGCCAAGACGCCACGCCCATGTAACGGGTATTTCAGCTTCGGTTCCACCGAAGTAAACGTTTTTCCTTGTTTATATTTCTTTGATGTTTTTTTAAGCCGATTTCCTGATATCAAACATAAGCTTTGTTTTAAAACAGTGCTACCCACATGTGTATCTGATTTAAATGTCTAACTAGAATTTTGATTTATTATTGCTATCTATACGTCGCAATCATCTTGTACTGAGGCCAACAGTCATTCAACACAGACACTATTAGTCATAACTTATTTATTAAAAATAATAAATAATAATAATTATTAGGTTAACTGCATGCTGCTTTGTGTGTCTAAAAAAAATGGCATTTGTCAAGTTAAATCTATTATACGATTTATACTAAACGGCAGCCTGGCGCTAGTAGAAATTGTTAAATTGGAAGATGGGACAATCTTTGTGAGGCATTAAGCCTGCTTGAAACATCAGCATTGGGATCTGCAAAAAAATTCAACATTTGTAATTAGGCTATGGCCAACGATATAGCCATCTTTTACTGTCCGTCTGTCCGTATATTGTTTGGAAAAATCATTCTCGAAGACTATAAAAAATATCTGTAACCATTAAACTTATTAAATTACTATTTTTCTAAGGTCTAAGAGCTGCGTCAGACACTGACACAATTCAACATAATTTGTATATAAAATTATTAATGATTATAGCTATTATAGCTATGTTAACTGAATACTATTTTGTATTTATATTTTTTTTCAAAGAAATAGGCTAACTAACCGTATTAACTAATAATTAGCTTCATTAGTTCAAAATACCTAGAAGAAATATGTCAAATTAGCGTTTTAATTTTTAAAATTTTTTCGCTATTAATTTTGTTTTTATGTATTTATAAAATCAATCAAGCATGCTTTACCTTTTTAAAGATAAAAAATAAATCGAAATATCTTCAAATTAGTTTGTTGTTTTAACATTTTGACTGAACAAATGTCAAAATCAATTGGGCACACCTGGCGTATACGCAATTTTAATTAGAAACCACAAACATACAAAAAAACAACAAAAAAATCCGGCGCACTTCAAGTTAATTTTAACCTTCAGATACGACAATTCAAACTTGTTTATTTAGTAAAGCATAAACTTCCTATATTTGGATGCAAACATGCGAGAATTTCTGTTTTGTTAGATTTATTCAGCTGCCAATAAGATTAACAAATTGTTACCAATCAGCACTGACTGACTGAATGACTGCTTGCCGCATAGAGGCAGTCAACGAACGCAGCAGCTACAGATACAAATGAAGCGATATAAAGAAACATTTTTAAAATTGTAACAAATCATGAACGACAGCTACGTTAAAAAAAAAAAAAATCAAGAAAACAAAATTAAAAAAAATAATTTAAATTAAAAAAAAAAATTATTTAAAAATTTTTTTTTTTTTTTTTTTTTTTGTTCTGCATTACTGTATATTTTATGCGCTACTCATGCTATGAACTCAGAGAAAAAACGCGCTTTACAAATTAAGAATGACTGCACTTGATTTAAGAATATAGCAAATCAAGCAAGTGTGTTTTTATTTCTTTTCTAATCCAATCTGAGAACCAACGTTCTTAATTCATGGTTCAAAAGCTTATATTTTTAAAATAAAAGAGTGAAACAGTGCAAACGAGATCTATGCTCTCTCTATCGGAAAGTTTGTAACACATTAAAGGAGACGTCGTAGACTCCATAAAGTATATACATTCTTGATTAGCTCGATGAGGAGGGTCGATTTAACCATGTCAGTCTGTTTATTTCAACGTGATTTACTCGGAGACTATTGAAGATACTTAGCTGAAATTTGGAACATAAGATTTACTCGGCAACGAACAGATCAAGTTTTAATTTGAAAGTGCCTCGCCCATTTTAAGGTATAGCCCCTTTACAAACTGACCGCCCCTTTTCAATTCTTATACCCGCTACACATAGTGTGAACGGTATATTCAGTTTGTCTGAAAGTTTGTAACGCATTAATGGAGTCATTGGAGACCTCATAAAGTATATATATTCTTGATCAGCTCGATGAGACGAATCGATTTAGCCATGTCCGTCTGTCTGTCTGTCTGTTTATTTCTACGCAGTTTTTTCGATGAAGATATATAGATATTAGGCCGAAATTTGGAACTTAAGCCCTTCTCGGCAACGACTACTTTGTATGTTAAAACCAAGTTACCATGTTTCAATTCTAAAACCAAGATGCCACGCCTATTTTTATGTATAGCCCCCAAATAAAATCACCGTTATATGAAAATAGGTATTATTTATGTATATATTCACTCCAAATTGGGTAAAAACACTTCTAATGTCATCCAATGTTAAAACCAAGGTGCCACTCCCATTTTTAGGTATAGTCCCCATATATACTTACCGCCCATTTTCAATTTTTTTAGGGAAATGGCTGTAATTTAGGAATGTATTGACTTCAAATTGTGTGAAAATACTTCTTCTATCAACCAATATCACAACCAAGGTGCCACGCCCATTTTTAAGCATAGGTCCTACACAAACTTATCGATTATTTTCAAATTTTTTCTGAAGATCTTTTTCCTTAGCTTAAAATTTGGTACAAAAATTGTGTCTAAACTTGAGTTGACTTATTGACCACTCCCATCCCATCTCAAAGTTTTATCTATGCCACTGACTATAACACATTAACTTTTTAAAAATACGTTTGACGGGTATTTAAGCTTCGGTTCCACCGAAGTTAACGTTTTTTCTTGTTTTTCTATCGGTTTTTAACTGTTCGTTTTAATGTTGGCAAAAACAATCTCTTTCGGTGATTTTTTCAGAGGCATTTTAAAATCACAGTGTCACACTGCGACTAAATTTAGTGAAAGTAGTGATCCTCAGTGAACATGTTTAGTTATCGACGATATTGTGTATCATTCTTCGAAAGTGAACCTTTTCAGTTATCGGTGATTGGTAGTTCTATCATTTTTGGAGAACGGCGATTTAATCACTGCAGTCGCTAATCACACTGCGATTTAAAATCACACTTTTTTACCAATACTAGTTCGTTTATTTTGAAGAAATAGTTCTTGATATAAGTATGAGTATTCATAATATGAGAACTTATATTCTTGATTAAAGAACGAATGTTCTCAGTACAAAGTGCATGGTCTTTTCTCTCTGTTTTGCTCAACATAAAAGCTGGTTACACTTTTGTGGCTTGCCGCCATAAAAACCCAGATTAATGCATCTTATTTGAGTATATAATGGCTGCATCTATAGAAGATTTCAACTCGAAGCTAAATAGTGAAAACAAAATTTATTAATGTTACGCATAGCTGCTTTTTAGTATATATTTTTTTTTAATCAACTGCATGCCTAATCAAAGCTCAGTCAGCTTAAGTTCATGTCAAGTCGCATAACTAATTCTTTTTTTTTTGCAAGCTGCAAAAGAAATCGAAACTGAAGTGTCATCTGGAAATTAGAAGTTTTTTTTTGTAGACTTTCTATATCTGCAGAACGTGAAAGTTTCGCTTTAGTTACAATAATTTTATATTTCTTTTTAGTTTCTATTAAGATTTTATTGTCAAGAGATTTCATTTTGCAGTGAAATAATTTAAAGCTTAATTATTATTCGCGATTTTGGGCTTGTCTTTTTTTTTTTTTAAATTCGTTGACAGTTAAAAATTAGCACGTGCCATAAAATAATTTAAACAACTCTCACTTTTTTTTTTTTTTTTTGATAAAATAAAATGTATCTATTAATAAAATATATCTAACAATTTGTTTTTGTCTAACTTTACCAAATATATTCTTTGCGATTTTTTTTTTTTTATTTATTTCATTGACGTCAAGTCAACCAACTTTGGTTACAGGTAACAGTTGCACTACAGCTTCTTATAACTGTTGAGCACCGTATTGAGAATTCCTTAAAAAAAAAAAAATTGTATCTTTGTATCTGCACACACTTACCAAACACTTGAACCATGACAAGCGTAACTGAAATTCTATGCGTGCTGTTGAAATTAAACAAGTTTTTTATAGATTTTTTTTTTTTTTTTGGATTTTGTACACCTCACGCATTTTGAATTTGGTTGTTAAACTTATCGAATGTATCAGAAAAATAAAGCAGTCATTGAAGCAGTTTAATAACTGCTTTATGAGCGACAGGTTTATGCAAGTAATCTAAGCTGTGACTTTATAGATATTTAAATTTGTAACTTTCAGATTAAAAAAAAAAAAATTGTTTCCTATTGTACTTGAAAAGTTTTAGGAAACAACAAAAATTTAAAGCATTTATTTTGATGCGTTACGCAGCATGAAATTGTATGAAGATTAAAAGATACATATGTATCTCATCTCGTTTAATATAAAAAGATACCGATACGTCTGCCTATCTGACAAATGAAAGCAACGCGCTGCAAGTGGTATTTAAAAATTTTTATTATTAAAAACAAAATTATTGTTTTGTATATAAATTCCATAAAAAAAAGAAAACTATAAAAAAAATAAATTATAACTAATTCATATATTGTTCTATTTTCACTGTTAACTTGTATGCAAATATCTTAGCCATATTTAAATTAACATAAACTGTTAGCTGACATAGTTAAGCTATGAAGTTGAAAGAATATTTATAAGATACATTTTATGTGTATACAAGAAATGTTAATTAGTAAAACAACAAACAACACAAAGCATAACAAAATGAAACTAAAAGTGAAAGATTTAATAAATATTATGCATAAAAAAAAATATATAATCAAATGAAACACCCTGTCAAGTGTAACGTTTCTATAGACTATAATTAAAGTTCAACATCATCGTATGAAGCCGTGACATTAACTATTAACTCACAGCCCACATGCAACTCAAAAAACGAGTACATACTACAAGTCAAATAGTCTGAGTAGAGTTTGTAACTTGTTTAAAGTCAATTTTGCCGCTGTATCGCGTGCTACTTATTTTGCTACATTTCTTTTCGATTTTTATGAATGAAACCGAAACATTTACGTGTTGTGGTATAAATATTTTGTATATTTTTTTTTTTTTTTTTTTTTTTTGGTAGACAATGCATCTAAAAGCTGTCAATTTGTCGCACAATTATCAATGAAATTACACTCTTTTGATGTAATTTGACTGACATGAGAGGTGTTGTTATATTTATTCAAAATTTTAATTTTGTAATATTTTATAATATGTATTTTAAAAATTGTATTTTTAGAAAGTAAACTATTTGACTTTACATGCTGTAAGCGTTTAAATTGCGCTAACGTCTGTTAACTAACAGTGTATGTACAGTACTCTGTCAATGAACTGTCAATGATTGAATGTAACTAACTGAAAGTTAATTTATCCTATAGATAAAGTAGCTGGTAAATAATTGTATGCATTTAAATGAAATTTTATTTTAAACTGAACCTGAAAGAATATTTTTAATATAAAAAAAAAAAAAAAAAACGTTCCTCACTCAGAGACATCTTTTGAGTTGAACAGATAAAAAAGACACCTTTTCAAAATCATAAAGCCCAGTGTCCTCTTAAAAATTAGGAACACTGTAAATTTTTCTTTCTTTGCCCACTCTCATCGGGCGTAATAAGAGTACAAAGGATGATTATGTTGGTAAAATTTAGGTGAAAGTTGCGCTAATGAGATAAAAACATGCGTACTAACTCTCATTTAAATTAACAGAGTTCTTTTGATCTTAAAAAATACCAAAAATATTTTAAATACTGTAGACAACTAATTTAGGTACTTTCAAAATTAGAATTTAAATCCGTAAATCTACTTTCAAGTGGATTAAAATACAAAAAAAATAGCCAGAATAGGTAAACTACAATTGTCCTAAAAAATGTTACAATCCAATTGCATTGCTAATCATCAGCTACAAAATAAGAACTTGTGCTAGTAATTTTTTAGACTTTCACCTGACTAGAGTTCAAAAACTCAAAACCGCAGAGCATCATTAAACTAGACACAAGTAACAAGTGAAGGCAACATTTGAAGAAGAAGCGAAAAATAAATGTTTCGCGTTAACAGCTTTCAGGCACTGCACAATTCAGCAGCAACAGTAAATTAAGTTAACAGACAAGCTATATGTTTTTTTTTTTTTAGACAAATACAACGTTTTGAACTCGAAACATTGTGCTATCTGTTGTCTATGTCAAATATTGCTAGGGGCGTTAATTTTTTCACAGTTGGTTTTTATCTTTTTTTTTTTTTTTTTTTGGTGAGGTGCTATACACAAACTCTTGTCTTGTCGCTTCGATTCAATTCGCTGTAGGCGTATACCGATTGACTTTATGCCAAACGCTACTGTTAGACAAATTGAAAAGGCCAATATAGCAGCATGAAAAATCGTTTGTCTTACAGAACAAACGCTTAAGATTTTCTCATTAAAGTTGTTGTTGCTGTGGTTTGTGTGTATCTCGAAACTGTGTATTTGCATTTGCAATTTCTTCTTCTAAGAAATATTTACCTTAACAGAAAGAATGTTATTGTTGTTGTTTTTTTTTTTTATTTGTTTGTAGAACTCAATTTGCTACAATTTGATTTTACTACTTACTGGTAGTTTACTAGTATACAAAGTATTTACTACAGCTATGCATAATTTATGCAATAATTGAAGTAGGTTAAAGTCATAAAGCATTGGTTGAAGGCTGTCGTCTTTATGTTTAGTATTAGCTACTATGTACGGCAACGATGCGCAACTAACTAGTACCATTTTAAATATTTTTACAAACTGTTGTCAAAAAGGTCAAATATTTTACATGCTAAAGTAGGTAATGATTGCTTATTGGTTTTATGTTGGTTGGTTGGTTAGAGAAAGCTTTGGCCTAAGGTTAAATGAGCTTTAAGGTTAAATTGTGTAGTTCATGAAAAAAAAAACAAGTATCTTTGAGAAATGAATAGGTATGTAGTAATTTATTAAGCTTGAATTATTTTTTATTGGAAAATTAATTTTTAGAAAGAGCTAAAATAAAAGAAATGAAAAAAAACTTGTACACCGCGAGAAAAAATTCAAACACATTCGCAGTCAAATAAAAGGTAATTTGAGTTTTTCTAAAATCAAGCACAGTATTCTCAAATCAAGAACATATTTAATATAAGCACATTTAAGTAGGGTTTTGAGAACGTGTGCTTACTACAAGCACAAAATTGTCTCAATTTGAGTACAAATTGTGCTTGTATCAAGAATTATTTGTGTTTGTATTAAGAACGCTTTGTTCTTGTAACGGGAAAGATTAGATCTAGTATCAAGAACTATTTGTTCTTGTAACAGGAACGATTGATTCTAGCATTAAGAACGATTTGTCAAGAACGATATGTTCATGAATCAAGAACGATTTCTTCTTGCATCAAGAACGATGTGTTCTTGTAACAGGAACGATTTGTTTTTGTATCAAGATCGATCTGTCAAGAACGACATGTTCATGTATCAAGAACGATTTACTTTTGTATCAAGAACGATTGGTTTTTGCATTCAGAACTATTTGTTTTTGTATCAAGAACGATTTGTTCTTGTAACAGGAACGATTTGTCCTTGTATCAAGATCGATCTGTCAAGAACGACATGTTCATGTATCATGAACGATTTACTTTTGTATTAAGAACGATTGGTTTTTGTATTAAGAACTATTTGTTTTTGTATCAAGAACGATTTTTCTTGCCTCAAGAATGATTTGTTCTTGTATCAGGAACGATTTGTCCAAGTATCAAGAACGATTTGTCAAGAACGATATGTTCATGTATCAAGAACGATTTGTTTTTGTATTAAGAACGATTTGTTTTTGTATGAAGAACAACTTTTTCTTGTTTCAAGAACAACTTTTTCTTGTTTCAAGAACGATTTGTTCTTGTATCAAGTCCGATTTGTTTTTGTGTCAAGAACGATATAAGTATTTAAATCTTGTATCAAGAAAGATATGTTCTTGTGTCAAGAACGATAACAGTATTTAAATGATTTGTTCTTGTATCAAGAAAGATATGTTCTTGTACCAAGAACGATTTATTATTATCAAAAACATTTTCTACTTATTTTAAGAACGAACTGTACTTACATTAAGTTTTAGTCGTTTGTCGAATCGTTTCTGTGCGAACATTCGTTATTATATCAAAGCAGATTCATTCTTATATCAAGAAAATGTTTTATATCAAGCACATTCGTTTCTATATCGAGAACATTCATTCTTATATGAAGAAACAATTAGTAATAAATGGACGCTTAATAGGGGCGGATGAAAATTAGAAATAAATGAAACAATTTTGTAAGAGTGCAGATCACATTTTTCACAACTTTGCACTCTCATCTTGCAATTTAAGCTATTGAAACTTAAATTAAGCACGATTGTTCTCAATACAAGCACATCGTGTTTGACTCTAGAACCATAAGAAATATTCGTGCATGATTTCGTATGTTCTTAGATCAAGAACTTTGGTTATTAAATTCGCAACAACGTTTTTCTCTCTGTGTAGATATAAGCCAAATCGCAATAGACATGTCCAACCGTCCGAAGTCAACTATCTCAAAGATTATAAAAAAAAGCTCAAAAAAATTAATAAAAATTAACCCTTAAGATAATAAATACTTGAGACAAACATTTAAAATGCATGCCACACACCAAACAGAAAAGACCAAACTAAAAAAAAAAAAAAAAATTAAATATAATTTAACGCAACACAGTAAATTCATTTCATGGTCTCAGTTACAAATTTATGTCAAAACGCACTAAACAAGCAAAAAATAAATGACAAGCAACAAATAATGACAACTAAAGAGAAAAAAATATATAAAAAAACCAACCAAAATAGACACAATTTTTAACTAATAACAGCAACTAATACAACATCTTTGACAAGTAACACAACAGCGACAAAAGCCAATTGTCTATTTACGGCATAAATACAAAAAAAAAAAAAAAAAAAAAAAAACATTGTCCAACATTATTGTCTGCGCGATTCACAGAAATTGCTTTAAGTCGCAGCAACAGTAAACACGGCGTCTTTGTTTATGAACAAAAGTGCAATCATTTGATTTTTAAAAGCAGCTTTAAATTTATATTTCTTTTTTTTTTTGCGTTACTCATACGCCCTGTCAGTTGGACAGACAGACAACATGACAAACAATGGAACTCCCAGAAATTTGAAAGCAAATTATTTACGAAAAAATAAAAGAGTGAACTACTGCAAAATTAACTTATTAAATATAACAATGTCAAATGAATGAACAAGAAAAAAATAATAGAGTCAACTGAAGGCGTACTTATTCAAAAAGATAAAAAGATTTTAAATAAAAAAATATTTGTTGCACACTTTGGCATAGTTTGGAGGTCAAAAATATTATTATTTTTTTAAAAAAAATTAAGTTTAACTTTATTCGTTTCAAATTTCATTATTAGGTTTTAGAGAGCTGCTTTGGTGAACTCAAAGAATACTCATAAACAGCTCTAGCCGATGAATCTACTAACCGAACCGAGCCTTCATACAGCTCATATGTTTAAACACTTATATGCTCATAGCTTAGCTTAAATCGTATCATACCGAGTATCCGATTAACTTAAGCGAGTATCCGATTAATTTAACCGAGTATACGATTATTTGATTAACCGAATAATTGATTTTAATCAGACTCAACATACTCGTATCGATTTGTATCTAAATTAAACGAGTTAAGACAAACTAATTATTTTCCTTAAAGTTCACTTGGGTAACTCGAATCGATTTAATTTCGAGTTTCCGATTAAACGAATAATAATTTTGCGGGGATCTTTTAGGTTTTTAAAACTGTTATTGTATATAAATTTATTTTATTGCATTTGAATTGGCTGCCGATTTTTGTTAAGTCTGAAATCAAAGACAACTTAACTACCATGAGAAAAATCTTGTTTTAAATCTTTTGTAAACCATTTGAATTAAATAATAAAAATTTTGTTATATTATAGCGAATGCCGTTTAGTTAAAAATATTTTATATAAAAGACGGCCTAGATCTTGTCAATTGCTCAAAGTTTGCTGCTCTCCAGTTGATCATTTGTTGTCATTATACAACGACTTAAAATAGCCACAGTGCACAGGGGTAAAGCTCATCATTTCAATGTTTTGTAACTAACTGAAAGTTAATTTATCTTATAGATAAAAGTTTAACCGACAGTTTTATCTATAAGATAAATTAACTGAGTGTTTAACAGATACTTTTATCTATAAGAAGATGGAGCAGCTGGATATTCGAGACAGATCGGTTTTCATTTTCTCAGATAGCCAAGCTGCCATCAAAGCGCTAGATGCTCACATTACCAAATCTAAGTTAGTAAGGGAATGTAAAAACCAAATAAATCTTG
Source organism: Leucophenga varia (assembly GCA_018903435.1). Taxonomy (NCBI): domain Eukaryota; kingdom Metazoa; phylum Arthropoda; class Insecta; order Diptera; family Drosophilidae; genus Leucophenga; species Leucophenga varia. The sequence goes on from JAEIFJ010002901.1 coordinate 293,956, forward strand.
TTGGTCGCCACAATACACTTTGCCTCTCATGGGTCCTAGGGCATAGTGATATCCCCGGAAGCGAGTAAGCTGACGCGCTAGTTAGACGAGGTTCATCGAGTGTCGCCCACATTACGAATCACTTTACCTCTTTAAGCAACTATAAATGGCAAAATATGAACAGCTGCAGGAAAGCTATGCTTATTTGGCCTTCGATCGACCCAAAACGTATCAGAACACTACTGTCAAACCCCCGCAAAGACCTTGCGAGACTGACAGCCGCCATCACTGGGTCCATCGGGGAGAACGAGGCTAGACTGGGTATCCCTCATAACAGTACCTGTAGAAGTTGTAAGGAAGAGGACAACCCGGAAACCTTAGAACATTTTCTCTGTGTATGTTCTGCACTCAGATCGAGTAGACTGTGACATTTTGGAAATTGGCATTTAGAATCGTTGAGCGATCTAACACTCTTTTTGTCCCTTCAAACTTAGATCCTTCCTCAACTGTACTGGTTGGCTCTGATACCACAAAGCCTACCACTTTCAAGGGGTTTCCCACCGAGACTCTTTAGTGGTAACAAAATGGCAATTATTTGCTAAATGTGTGGGGATTCGTGTAGTTTCCCCTCAGCCACCTCTATCTAAAATATCTAAATATCTATCTATAAGATAAATTAACTGCTGTGTTTGTTTATATTCTATAGACATAGGGTTACATTATTTGAAAGAGGTTATCTTAACCCAGTAAAGGTTAACATTGAATGACACTATTCATATTATGAATGATATGTGTTCCCATTGTATCGCCTAAACAAGGTTAAGTCCAAACAGCTGGTTTATTTTCGAAGCAATAAAAACTCCTAAAACAACTCTGAATTACTCTTCCCTCAGCCAATTTTATTTCACTTCAAAGAGAAATCAATCATCCAAAAGTGTTCTTCCAGAAGAAATGTCTGACTTATAGAAGTGACCATTAGGAGAGTATTTACAGCATACAAATTTAACGCTTCATAAACTACAGTAGATGGTTGAATTGGTGGATTGTTGATCAAGAATATATTAACATGACTCCGGAACTTTCTAGTACAAAAACACCAAACTTTATTTTTTAAATTAAATAAAATATTTATAATTTAACTTTAAATATCAGTTTTGTCTCCTCTCAAATTTTTTTTTTTGCACTTTAATAGACTACAACAAAGTAGGTAATCATCTATAAATATCAATCAGCTACAAGTGCAATAATTGAGATATGAAAATTAATAAATGTATTTCACTTTACTGCAATGCAAATAACTAAAAAAAAATACAATATAAATTGACTACACAAAAGTACTTACGTCGAACGTAAGACTTAACGCTACGTATCTAACTTGTCTTTGAGTAGATACTTTATGAACTCTTCTATATGTGCTTACGTCAATTATTATAACCGCAACAACATTTTATGCAACGTTGATTTTCTAAACCAAGCGGCAAGGAACAAACATCGAAATTGTTGTCTTTTGTTTAAATACAAAAGAAGGAAGGAAACAGCAACAAAATAATGGTAGATGATTATATATATAATGTAAAATATAATATATATATATTTTTTTTGTACAGTGCTACATTCCCTATATAAAGTACAAAAAAAAAAAAAAAAATTACCAAGTTGTACTTACATGTAGTCAGGCAGGCAGAACCAGAACTTTCCCGCAGTAAGCTGCTGCCTACGACTGTCGAAATCACTCAAGTTTGACTTTTAAGGTACTTGACTTTGCTACAACTCTTAGAGTACCTACTGGACTCTCGCATTAGCATTTAGCGGGAGCAATGCCATTGAGAAATGCCACGGGCACAACTAATTTATGACCTTTCGCAAATCATAAATAATTATGGTCTTTCTACGAGTACAAGTGGGTACAAAACTTGAGTACTTTTGCGTTATGTCCACTTTTTTGTTGTTTAGTTTAAAGATCGTCACGCTACGTTGCACAGCGGAACTTGCGTTTAAAAATCATTAACAAGATATGTGAGAATTTATTGTGGTAAAAGAACTATTGAAGTAGAAGCAGCACCCATTCAACAGGTTGCATAATTTAAAAGAAAGGAAGTACTCGGAAGAGCTATTAGCTAGTAGAAAATATTTGCAGCACATTTAAAAAAGGAAATGCAATGCGTGTGAAAAGTGAACTAAGCTAAGAATTAAATGAAGTTAAAATAAAAAGAATATATCATGGATTAATGTATCTATAATGCAAATATAATTTAATGCACACACTTCATAATCGTCGTCGTCGTTGTCGTTGTCGGCGGCTATGCCTTTGAAGTGTATCTGGTGTGATTAGAAAAGTGCGAGAATTGACCACCTAGCGCTGTAAAGTTGCACTGAGAGAATTTTTTTCATTCTAAGATTGCATTTTTCCTAATCGTTAGTTTCTCAAAATTAGTTATTTTCATTTACAATAATTGTATAAAAAGATACAATTTCCTTTCCTTTCTTTCAGTGTATTATCAATATCCAAAGCATCATAGTCTCTACGCCACGCGTTTTCTTTTGCGGAAGCTTGAGCATTTTTTCTGAACTTTTTATTCGTTACACGTCGACTTCATCATCATCGATGTTGTTGTCTGCACAGTTTTTCCTGTCATTGGCTTTTCCCTGCAGACAAGCAAAGAATTTTCCACACTTAAGCTGCGCTCATTTAGATGAGTCGTCTGCTAGCCTGCTGCTGCTGCTGCTGCTATTGTACAATGTCTATGAGTATCTATCACTGCTAAGACTGACGACAGCTACATTAAGAATTCATTGACCGGTTCAAGTCATTGGCCTGGGCGATGCCGAACATAGAAATAGACAGGCATATGAGTGACCAGCATTGCTATAACTTAGCAGCTAAGTTAGCAGCTTAGTTTAGGTTTGCACTATTGCCGCTTTAGCTTACAGCATGTGCCTCTCTCTTTTATTATCACTTCGAACTGTTTACAATGCTTTTTGAAGAATTTTCTTTTAGCAGACAGACAGACAGACAGTCGAACTAACTAGCAAACTATCGAATCGAATAACAATAGAAAAATATTTCCCTAACCTTTCACTAATACTTTGTATTTTATTTTTTTCTGTTTTATTCGCAGAACTTTAATTGAATAAAGTTGGCAGCTTAGACTTCTTTTACATTATTTTATTTTTTTTTCATTCTTTCTTCTTCTATTTCTTTTTTAATTTTTCTTTGTTTTTTTTTTACTCATTAGAAAGTTATGTCTATTTGTCTAAACCGTTATAATAATTGATCTAGTGTTGTTTTGTTTTGTATCTTTTAGTTTGTTTTTTGTTTGTAGCTTATGCCACTTTGTAGATACTTTTTTTTACAAAGCCTCTTCAAATTATTTTTCAATCGGTTTCGTCTCGTTTTGTTATTTGTAAATTTTTTATAAATTAGCCTAAAATGTGCTTATATTAACCTTGTTACCGTATTTTTTTCTCTCGTTAAATTCGTCATTGCTTTAATTGTAAACAAATTGGTATTATTATGTTGACTAAATTAATTTTTCAGTTTTATGACCTTCGTTGAATTGTGTGAACATTTTTTATTTATTTTTTTTTACATATTAAGTTGGAGGCAATGTTGTATGTAAAGTTTTAAAAAGATTTCATCTAAAAAAAATGAGTGTGGGTATTTAAAAAAAAAACTTAATGGAAATTTCTTAAAACATTTATGCATATTTATTTGAAAATTTTATGAATATTTCGCCGAAAAACTGAATGCAGATTTTTGTAGATTTCATAGAAAAACTTCTTGAAGAATTCTTTAAAAAACTTCAAGGTGATTTCTTCGAAAAAGTTCATGGAGATTTCTTCAAAAAACTTATGGAAAATTTCTTTTAAAATATTTTGGTGATTTTTTAGAAAACTTAATGGATACTTCTTCGAATATTTCACGGAGATTTCTTCAAAACTTCATGGTGATATCTTCAAAAACTTTATTTCAAATAAATAGAAATCTTCAAGGATATTTATAAAAAATAAGTTAATAAAGATTTATTTAAAAATTTCATGGAGATTTCTTCGAAAATCTTCTTGAAGATTTTTTCAAAAACTTTTTGAAGATTTCATCAAAAACTTTATGGAGATTTCTTCACTTCAAGGAGAATTTCTAAAAAAAACTTATTAGAGATTTTTTTGAAGAAGTTTTTTGAGATGTCTTAGAAAACTTCATGGAGGTTTACCGAAAAACTTCTTGAGATTTATTCAATAAACTTATTGGAGTTTTTTTTATACCCGCCACACATAGTGTGATCAGCTCGACGAGACGAATCGATTTAGCCATGTCCGTCTGTCTGTCTGTCAGTCTGTCCGTCTGTCTGTCTGTTGCAATGCGTTTTTTCGGAAAGCTTTAAAGATATTGACCTGAAACTTTAAACTTAAGCTTTTTGTACTTATAGGCAGTTTGAATGTCAGAACCAAGGTGCCACGCCCATTTGTAGATATAGCTCCCATACAAACTAACCATTTTTTTCTAATTTTTTCTATGAAAATAGTTATTATTTATGAATGTATTTACTACAAATCGGGTAAAAACACTTCTAATACAATATCCATCCATCTAATGTCAGAAGAAAGATGCCACGCCCATTTTTAGATATATCCTTCATACAAACTTACCTTTTTTTTTCGATTTTTTGTATTAAAATTGTTATTATTTGTAAATGTATTTACTACAAATTGCGTAAAAGCACTTCTAATGACATCCAATTTCAAAAGAAAGGTGCCTCCGCCCATTTTTTTGATATGGCCCCCATACAAACCAAGCGCTCATTTTTCAGTTTTTGTATGAAAATAGTACTTATTTATGGATATATTCACTCCAATCTGTGTAAAATCACTTCTACTGTTATCCTATAAATATACTACCGATATGACAAGGATCGGGCCACTATAACATATAGACCCCATACAAACTCACCTTCCATTTTTTTTTTTTTTTTTAAGAAAATGATTAAAGTTTCGTGTGGCGGGTATTTGAGCTTCGGTGCTACCGAAGATTTTATCGAAAAACTTAATGTAGATTTATTCGAAAACTTATTGGAGATTTCATAGGAAACTTCATGGAGATTTCTTCAAAAATTTTTTTATAAGATTTCTTTGAAAAATTCTTTAAGATTTCTTCGAAGATTTCATAAAGATTACTTCGAAAAAAATAATGGAGGTTTCTTCGAAAATCTTCATGGAGAATTCTTTGATAAACTTTTTGAATATTTCTTCGAAAACAAAATGTATATTTCGAAAAACTTGATGGAGATTTCTTCGAAAACTTCTTGAAGATTACTTAGAAAACGTTTCTTCTTAGAAAACTTTACAAAAGATTTCCTATAGATAAATTTCACGATTAAATTTTGTCTTAGTAAACTTTACATCTACTTCAAGTACTCCAATCTCAAAGAGTAATGATACATAAGCTTTTATAGATCATTTTACATAAATTCTAAAAAGAAATAAAAAAATGTGGTTATTGTTAGAATAATAACATTATAACGCAAGACAACAATAGTGACTAAACTCAAAACTCTCAATTCAATCTGTCTGAAGTCGTTCCGTTTGGTTAAATAAACATGATTTTAACTTGTCATCGTCATTATTTTTGAATTCACATTGACAATAGAAATAGAAGAATGACTGACTAACTGACAGCTCAACTATTCTATAGAAACGTAGTAGAATCTCGATGAGTTAGTTGTTAGAAATGCCTTAAAGGCATACTTCTATTCTTCTTCTAGTTTCGAATTCGAAACCATTAATTACATTAACACCAGACAAAGAACTTTGCTAGATAACTTTAGCTTTAGCTTTACTTTAGTACGCAAAATTTACATTTCCTGCTTTTTTTCTACTCTATACGTAAATCATAGAACGCAAGTATTCACTTACTAATTGTTAGTTTGTTGCTTGTAATATTTCTAGTCGAGCGATTTTCTATTCATTCGACAAAAAAGAAGCAAGTTAGTCAGTTTAGAAAACAAAAAAAAAAAAAAAAATACATATACGAGTCATTTTGTGGGCGTTTTCAAGTCGATTGTTGCACATGCGTTCAGTTTTTCTTTTCAGCAGATTTATACTTTTTAATGTAATTATGCAGTAATATTTAAATTAGTTCATCAGCAAATATGGCATTATTACTGATATTATTATTGTCGTTTTAGTGTTGAATTTAATAGCGCGATAATAATTTCTCATTAGCTTAATTGGTAATTTATGTTCTTATTTCATTTCAATTTTTCTATTTTATTTTTTTCTTTTCTTTGCAGGTGAGTTAAATGTGATTTTTAATGTGTAACTAAAGACAATTTATTGGTAAGTTTTCGATTTTATGATGAGATTAGCGAATTTGATATAGAAACGAATTGATTTGTTAATTGGATTAACTTATGCGATTCAAGTTTTTTCAAGAAGTTTGATTTTAAATTTCTTAGTTAATGTCGAGAAAATTTCTTAGAAAAATTCATAGATATTTATTAGTTATCTTAGTGGAGATTTTGTAAAGAACTTCGTGGAGATTTCTTAAAAAAGCTCGTGGAGATTTCTAAGAAAACTTTTTAAAGATTTCTTAAAAAACTGTGTGGAGATTTCTTAGAAAACTGTGTGGAGATTTTTAGAAAACTGTGTGGAGATTTCTTAAAAAACTGTGTGGAGATATCTTAGAGAACTTTGTGGAGATTTCTTAAAAAACTGTTTGAAGATTTCTTAGAAAACTTTTTTGAAGAATTCTTAGAAAACTGTGTGGAGATTTCCTAGAAAACGGTGTGGAGATTTCTTAGAAAACTGTGTGGAGATTTCGTAGAAAACTGTGTGGAGATTTCTTAGAGAACTGTGTGGGGATTTTTAGAAAACTATTTGAAGATTTTTTAGAAAACTTGGTGGAGAATTCTTAGAAAACTGTGTGGAGATTTCTTAGAAAACTGTGTGGAGACTTCTTAGAAAACTGTGTGGAGATATCTTAGAGAACTTTGTGGAGATTTCTTAAAAAACTGTTTGAAGATTTCTTAGAAAACTTTTTGAAGAATTCTTAGAAAACTGTGTGGAGATTTCCTAGAAAACGGTGTGGAGATTTCTTAGAAAACTGTGTGGAGATTTCGTAGAAAACTGTGTGGAGATTTCTTAGAGAACTGTGTGGGGATTTTTAGAAAACTATTTGAAGATTTTTAGAAAACTTGGTGGAGATTTCTTAGCTAACTGTGTGAAGATTTCTTAGAAAACTTTGTGAAGACTTTCTAGAAAACTTTGTGAAGATTTCCTAGAAAACTTTGTGAAGATTTCCTAGAAAACTTTGTGACGGTTTTTTAGAAAACTTTGTGTTGATTTCTTTGAAAACATTTTGGATATTTCTTTGAAAACATTTTGGAGATTTCTTTGAAAACTTTCTGAAAATTTCTTAGCGATACTTTGTGGAGATTTCCTAGTAAAACTTTGTACAGATTTCTTAGTAAAGTTCGTCATTATTTCTTCTTGGTAAGCTTTTGCCACAAAATTTGAAGAATAAAATACAAATCAAAAAGAAAACTAGTTGAAATATCTAGCAGAAAATTGACGCATCAATTTAAACTTTGAAACCAATAATGATAATAAAACACTTTCTACTAATTGAAGCTCACTGAACAAATCAAAATTGAAAGCCTTAAGCAAAAAGTTATCTAAATTATGATCATCATCAAGCAATCGGCGCAATTTTAGTTGCACAAAAAATTATTACAATTAAAGGAAAACTTTGAAAAAAAAATGTTTTTTTTTTTTATTTCAAAGCTAAAAAATAATACCAAAAAAAGTGTTTGAATTATTGTATAAGATGAAATAATCATAGTTTCTATAAATACGCCCACAAAAAAAAATGAAAAAGTTTTGCCACCAGCGACAATTTAAAGAAAAATCACTTTTAGCAGCCCACTCATCATTGCATTGCAAGACAATGCGACAAATCTTTTAAAGAAAATCTGATTCAGTGATAAAATCTCTATCAACATCAAAGTGCTTTGTGATTTCTTCTGCATTTGCTGCTGCTGTCAAGAAAGTCATCAAGCGTGACGTAAACTGTCAAAAAGAAAGACAAGCAGCTTAACACCTGTGACAGCTTTGGGAATATTTTTGGTAACAATGGAAACATAGAAAAATTAGCATAATAAAAAAAGTAGTTACACATTTTTTACAAACTTTTTGTAGTTTTTTTTTTTTTTTTGTAAGAAATTTAAATGTTTATAAATACCTGAAAATTCTTTTAGCAAATGTCAAAAAAAGCCTCGTGGATATTAATTAGAAAACTTTCTGGAGATTTCTTAGAAATCTTTCTGGAGATTTCTTAGAAATCTTTCTGGAGGTTTCTTAAAAAGCTTAATGGAGATTTCTTAGAAAACTGTTTGAAGATTTCTTAGAAAACTTCATGGAGATTTCTTAGAAAACTTCATGGAGATTTCTTAGAAAACTTCATGGAGATTTCTTAGAAAACTTCATGGAGATTTCTCAGAAAACTTCATGGAGATTTCTTAGAAAACTTCATGGAGATTTCTTAGAAAACTTCATGGAGATTTCTTAGAAAACTTCATGGACATTTCTTAGAAAACTTCATGGACATTTCTTAGAAAACTTCATGGAGATTTCTTAGAAAACTTCATGGAGATTTCTTAGAAAACTTCATGGAGATTTCTTAGAAAACTTCATGGAGATTTCTTAGAAAACTTCATGGAGATTTCCTAGAAAACTTCATGGAGATTTCCTAGAAAACTTCATGGAGATTTCCTAGAAAACTTCATGGAGATTTCCTAGAAAACTTCATTGAGATTTCCTAGAAAACTTCATGTAGATTTCTTAGAAAACTTTGTGGAGACTTCATAGAAAACTTTGTGAAAATTTCCTAGAAAACTTTGTGCAGATTTTCTATAAAACAATGTGAAGATGAACTAACTTTTTTTCATTTTCCACAAATTTCGCCGATATAAAAATGCCATTTTCACAATTACCACATCTTCATTTGCAAAAAAAAAAAAGACTGCCTAATTCTTTGTTAACAAACCTCGACATCTTTTTCATTATACTATCTTGCTAAATTCTGCTAATTGTTTTAGTCAAAGCTTTGTACCTGTGGGAAAACTGCAAAAGAAAAATAGAAGAAATGTCATGAGTTTTATCTTATCTTTTGAACAACATCAGAGAAATAATGCTCATTTATCATACAGCTGTAACTCTCACCGACTTGGGGTTGAGTTGAAATAAATGTTTTTTTTCTTTTTCTCTTAATATAAATATCTAAGTCATATTGTATTTAGTTAGTAGTGTATAGGCTTATTATACAACTGACTGTTTTGACTTCCGTTGTTGCGAAGTTTTGTCAGTGTGTCAAGTTGTTGAGCTTGGGAAAATTGCAAATATGTATTTCATTTTAATGATTTCTATATGCAAATAGATTTGATTAACTTGTGAAATGTATGTGATTTACATTTTGATTATATCATTTATTCTGTTGCAAAATTTTTTAAGTTTTATGAGAGTTTTTTTTTTATTTTTTGGAATAATTTAGCTGAAAAAAATGGCGCCAAGTTGCTGGTAAACTACATTAAAGATATGTTTTTTTTTTTCTTTTTAAATTGAGCTTTATTCATTTAAACTCAAAACCAAATTTTAGAAGCAATTATTAATGCTTGGCAAATTGCCATTGCAGAATTTCCAGGTAGACCAGGCAGACCAACCTTGTTGCTTCTGTACCTTTTGTGCGCAACGCACTGAATTGGTAATATTATCCGTAAGCAAAGCATTGCAGCTCAATTTGCATTCATTGTAGGAGAAACGTCCGTTAGCAGGCTGACACCAGTAATAGTTATTAATTTGGAAGATACCATAATCATTCGAACCATTTGAATTGGTTGGACCAACAACGCCAGTACGATAGGAGCTCTCATGTTCAGCAATACAAGTCCAGCGTGCAAGTTGATCCTTGGGTACACCCAATGAGTGCATTTCTCTGGCCAGAGAGCAACGATTCATGGTGCGTCCAAAGGCTGGAGCAGCCAGTGCAATAAAAGCGACAATTAAAGCAGCAAAGACTTTCATAGTTCTACTGATAAAACTGATAATATTTGATACGAAATTGGCATGCTTTTATACTAAATTTCTATTCCAGAATTGAATTGCTCAAGTGTTTTTTTAATGTAGTATCTCTCTCTATTTGATAATAAACAGTTGGTTGTGATCTTTTTGAGTACCTATCGAAAACAGTATAAAAATTCTAATGATATTACACACGCGTATTATGCAAGTTTATATTAAACAAACGTAAATATAGAAGTGTATACACAAACTCTTGTAATGGTGCAATAAAGTAAAATTGCACCACAGGCATTGTGAACGCATTTATTGAACATTGAGCATTGTGCAACTCTATACAAACAGCTGTTCGAGACTTTGGTTTGTTTATTTCATTCGAAAAGATACGACCACTACTAAGTTGAATACTAAACACCTCCATTTTTCAAAATACTCTCAGCTAAAATGTTTCATATTTTAAAGTTAAATTTTTGCTAAAACCAAAAATATACAATTTATAAAATTTTTAACTAAAAAGTGTGCTTCAGTTTACAAGTTAGAATTCAAATTAAGTCAATCATTCACTTTAATATTCTCATCATTTACACGCTTTACGCTGACATCTATGATCTTTCTTGCCTATTTGTCAAAATGTCAGCAAAACAGCAACACTTGATTTCATTCAATTTCAATCGACGACCTGTACACCTTCAACAGACAACATGCTGCGTTTTTCACTACAGGTGGGCATATGATTATGCACCATTTTCATAAATTGTTATTTTATAAACATTTTAATGAGTTTCTACGATTTGATGTATTCGTTTTTAATGTAAATAATATTTGCACTTGAATAATTGAAAGGCAGCTAAGAGAGACAAATTAATTATAAGATAATTTGAAGACTTTTATAGGATTTTGATTCTGTTGAACATATTTCGTTTTTGAGTAACTTTCGTAATAGTTCTAGATATTTTAGCTATGCAAAAATATTTCAGGGCTGTAAAGCCGATTATTTTTAATTCCGAACCAGTTCTTCTAAAAGAAAATTCTATGCGTAATTACTCAATTATACTATAAACTAAAATTGTTATCTTATCAATGAAGTCTCGAAACACATTCCATTGCTGCCTTTTAGGCGTACCGTAAACGAAATTAAAATGCCAAGTGCCTTATTAGCAAAAATGTTGCAAGTTATTAAAACTTTTTTAGCTAAATCCATAAAGTCTAATTCCCCTGGTGTTGTGTGGTATAACATTTCTCATTTATTTATTTTTTTTTTTTTAAATCAACTTTTTTTATTGCAAAAATAATAATAAAATTAAATAAATTTCACGAAATTGTTTTTCTTTATGTTTTCAACTAGTTTCATGTCAGTTTTTATTTTTCAATTTATTTTTTTTTTAGTTGTCATTCAAAAGATTACCATAAAAAGTTTATGGACATTTTGTTAACAACAACTGTGCTGCTTCAAAGTATCTTGTATCTAGCAACATTTCAATTTGTCTCATTTGTATTGCGTTGCTTGGTTTTGGCTCGGTTTGGTTCAGATACATAATTAAGTTAGAAATACAACACATTTTAATTAGTTATGAAACTAATTAGAAGTTGTTATGCAATTAATATAGATAAAAATAAACGTATTTGTTGCAAATTAAGTAACATGTAATAGATACAAATGTATCTAAATGTAACTTACTATCTTTTATTAAGTTAAACGTGTTGCTATTTAAAATAATAATAGTGCCCAAGTGGCAACAAAAAACTAACACAGCTAAATAAATATTAGCAAATTCAACAGAAGTTAGTCTATTTGAAGTACATACATATTGTAATCAAGTAAACATTGCGTTTTCCCTAAAGCTAGAGAGCATCATATAAATATTGCAACATTTGCATGCCAAATTCAGTTCACTTTAAAATTTTATACAATAATGAAACTACTTGGTATCTTCGTTAGTTTAACTTTGGCTGCAACTGCATTTGCAGGACGTACACTGGATCGTTGCTCATTGGCACGTGAAATGTCCAACTTGGGTGTGCCACGTGATCAACTGGCGCGTTGGGCCTGTATTGCCGAACATGAGAGCAGTTTTCGTACCTGGGTTGTTGGACCAGCAAATGCCGATGGTTCCAATGATTATGGCATTTTTCAAGTTAATAATCTTTACTGGTGTCAACCACCAAACGGTCAATTCTCCTATAATGGTTGTGGTCTAGTTGTAATGCATTATTGAGTGATGATCTTACGAATCGGTACGTTGTGCACAAAAAGTTTTGGGCGAGCAAGGCTGGTCGGCATGGGGCTGTGTGGCCGAGATGTTCTGGATGGTTGCCAAACATTGATGAGTGTTTCTAAAAAAAAACAACAAAAAACAAACAAAAAAAAAACACGTGCTTGACCCCATTTAAGCAATACATTCTTTTTGTCAGTTGTTCTATAAAAGTTCGGGAATATCGATTTAATTAAAATAAAATATAATAGATACAAATGTATCTTTATGAAATTAACTATCTTTTATTCACTTAAACGTAGCTACTTTAAATAAAAAGCGCAGCAAAGGGTTAACTTCGGTAGCACCGAAGCTGAAATACCAGCCACACGAAACCTTTTAACCATTTTTTTAAAAAAAAAAAATATAAAAATGGAAGGTGAGTTTGTATGGGGTCTATATGTTATAGTGGCCCGATTCTTGTCATATCGGTAGCATATTCCTAGGACAAAAGTAGAAGTGATTTTAGCCAGATTGGAGTGAATATATCCATAAATAAGAACTATTGTCATACAAAATATGAAAAATGGGCGCTAGGTTTGTAATGGGGGCTTTATAAAAAATCGGTGTGGCATCTTCCTTGTACAAAAGTAGAAGTGATTTTAGCCCGATTGGAGTGAATATATCCATAATAAGAACTCCTTGTCACCCAAAATATGAAAAATGGGCGCTTGGTTTGTACGGGGCTTTTTAAAAGAATGGGTGGCTCTTTCTTTTGATTTTGGATGCCATAAGAAGTTTTTTACACAATTTGTAGTAAATACACTCAAAAATAATACCTTTTTCCTACACAAAAATCGAATAAAGGCTGGCTCTTTTTATATGGGTCCTTTTCCTTTAAATGGGCGTGGCCCTTGATTCTGACATACATACTGTCTAGGGCCCCAAAAAGCCTTTTAAGTTTAAAATTTCAGGTCAATCTCTTTAAAACTTTCCGAGTTAAACGCATTGCAGCAGACGGACAGACAGACAGACGAGACATGGATAAATCGATACGTCTCGTCGAGCTGATCAATAATATACTTTATGTGATCTCCGATGCCTGCTTTAATGCGTTACAAACTTTCCGAACAATGATAATACCCTTCACACTATGTGTGACGGGTATAAAAAACAATAACGAAAAAAATCAGGAAAATAATAATAAGAGGCACAGCTGAATAAATAAATATTTCATTTTAAATTCAAGCGAAATTAGTCTATTCTGGAGTAGATACATAATATAATCGGATAAATAATTAAACAGTGCGTTTTGTGCCTAAAGCTATAAATATTGCAATACTTATATGCCAAATGCAGTTGACTTTGTAATTTTTGTCAAATATGAAATTGCTCATCATTTTCGTCAGTTTAACTTTTGGCTGCAACAGCATTTAAGCTGCACGCACGCTGAATCGTTGCCAATTGGCACGTGAAATGGCCGGATGGGTGTGCCACGTGATCAACTGGCACGTTGGGCTTGTATTGCTGAAAATGAGAGCAGCTTTCGTACCTGGGTAATTGGACCACCAAATACAGACGGTTCCAGTGATTATGGCATCTTTCAAATAAATAATCGCTTCTGGTGCCAGGCTCCTGGACGTTTCTCGAGTAACGGATGTCGTATTAATTGTGATCAATTATTAGTGGATGATATTTCGAATTTGCACGTTGTGCACGACAAGTTTTGGCAGCACAAGGTTGACAGCATGGTCTGTATTTCGGCCGAGATGTTCTGGTAACTTGCCAAGCATTGATAATTGTTTCTAAAAAAAAAAAAAAAAGGAAAAACCACTGCCCATCACTGTACTGAAATTAAAAAAATATATCATTATAAAGTGCAAAATTAAAACAATTTTTATTTTATCATTTAAAAATTTAAATTAATTTCAAATGCTTTGTGACAGCTTAAAAACCACTCAGTGTCTGTTCAGTCAATATATATATTGTCGGTGTCATTAAACGCTAAAAAGCACTACACTAAGTTTGTTATTTTCTTTAAAACTTGTTATTGTTGTTGTTGCTGTTATTACAAATCGTCGCATAAGTTGTCTAAAATTGGTCTTAAAAAGTGAAATTTCATATTATGGCCTTCAGACATAACGCAGCGAACTAGCAGCGAAATAATCATTATGACAGTTTATGCGAGTTATACCAAAGCAGAAAAAATAGTTAAATAAAATATAACTAAATAAACGCCAATAGAAATGATTCAAAAAATAAATTGAAAAAAATAAAAACTATTAAATGTTATTGCAACATGTTTTCTATGAGATGAAGTTGCAAATTGAATTGTATCGCGTGCAAAATAATTTTCTTATACAGTCCACATCACATCAACAACGACGACCAACGGATCGACGTCTGTTGTCTATCGATCATGTTAAGATTAGTTTCATTAAACACATTGGTTTGGATCGATGTGGTGGCATGTAATATAAGCATTCGACAGTAAACCCCAACCAACCGACCAACCAAAACCAAAACCAAGTATAACAAGTTGTCCTTCATAGAGACACAATTTATATGGTGGCATATAGAGAAAGGGACCCCCTGCCCTAACATTAAAACATAGATTCCCCGCCTAACATGAAAATACTTTTTAATCTGATGAAGGTGCTTTTGCACTGTTTTACACCGTTACTAACTTAGCGAAGTTCCTGCGTTACACTGTGAAACTGTGAAAATTTTTTATTGGAAAGTTATCACAAAATTTGTGACACTTTTTTTATTTGTTATGTTTGAATCAAAAACCATTGAAGCGATAACAAAATATATACCAAGGATGCAGTGGATGCTGTAAAACCCTAATGTTGCCTAACAAACCAAAATGACTGGTTCGCTGGATACTAAAGATGCGAGTTGAGCAGTGATGGCGCGTCCAAGTTTTCAGAAAATTAA
>JAEIFJ010002903.1:0-35000 GCA_018903435.1 Leucophenga varia
GCCGTTATCAGTCTGTCTGATACCGCATTCCACGACATCAATGACCGTCTGGCGTCTGGTGATAGTGAAATCCTACACCGCTCAGCGACCTTATGATCCCCTACCTAGTAGAGGAATACAGTGCTACCCGACGAGGAGCGGGCCACTACTACTTTCCCAAGCCATCGTGCTTCGCTCACTCCTAAAATGTCGAGCTTACATCAATAGCATTCATTTTCGAGTTGTAGGAATCTAGAGCGATTGAGTATCTTGCTCGAGATCTTCGAGAAGAGTCCTAACATTCCAGAAACCAATCATTGTCCGGTGCAATATCCAAAGTTCGTTGCCGAGTATCCAGTCCGTATCCGAGGCTCTAATGACGATTCGTTGGGCCAATATTAATGTTTCATCAGGTGTTGGTCCCTCGGCCCGCTCACCTCTTCCTTTCGGTTTTGAGTAGGCCCCTCAAAACTTGCCTCAAGTGTCCCCCCCCCGTTTTTTGTTCGGGGTAGGAACCTTCTTGCAGCCAATAGCAATATTTTCCTTCACGCAGCACCCTTTGAAGAAGAATGTTTGACTGTAAACTTTCTAATGTTACCGGCTACCATATTGCTTTCTTAATGGAGTTCTTGGTTTAAAATAATGCTACGTTTTCACGCAATAAAACCAGGGTGAGATTACAACCAGATTTACCCATAACCCAAAATACCGCATCAGGCCTTACTGAGTCCAGTTTGTTAAACTAGCCCAAGTCACCAGTTATACCAGCACGAAGCCACGATCCACGATCAGCGACTCGCTGGAACCGAGTCGCTCTCAGACGTACTGCACATTACCAGCACAACTTAAGGCGATTGTTTTGTGGAGGCAGCAAGTACAAACCAAGCTACGAACCCCAAGAAGAAAGAGGCCGTGGTTCCTACTGTGCACTCATTGGGATCTGAACCGCGGCTGGCTGTTATTCACCCGATGGACCCCATCTACTCATCGCGTACGCTTGCTCGTTTCTGGGAGTATCACTATGCCCTGGGACCCATGAAAGGGAAAGTGTGGTGTGGCGACCAAAAAGATTTAGTTGGTTTTTACATTCCCTAATTAACTTACTATTTGGAAATGTGAGCATCCAGCGCTTCAATGGCAGCTTGGCGCTCTGGGAAAATGAAAATCGATTTTTCACGAATCAGCTGCACCAATAGCTTGCACGCCACTATTTCAGCATGGTCTTCTGCCAGGAACAAACTGTAGAGATCCGGCAGGCGAAGAACTCTTCCACTGCCAAGTTCTTCGAGTGAACTCCAGACCTCACATCGCAATCCACCTTAGACCCGTCGGTGTAGAGCGACGGACCAGATTATCTTTCCCGCAGCTCCACCATCTAGTATTGCCGTGATGGAATTGTGGTTTTAAAGGATTCTCTTAAATCCGAAGCTTCGGTCAGAAAGTCAGTACTTAAATTTGTCGGGATTTCGGATAAACCAGCGCTTTTAGTCGAAGTGCCCTGATCAAAGCCATCTGATTGATAAAAAAGTCAATGGGTAACAGACTAAGCAAATATTTAAGGCTTTGGAGGGACATTTTCAAATTGCCATCGTGGCCCCAATACATTCAATGAACCCTAGATAGCTATAGGATGTTGTAGTTGATTAGAAGAGCCGGCCACTAGGCCAAAGCTTCGGTAAAGGACTCCATCTACGACCGAATAGTTTGGAACCCGAGTAGAAAGCAATCGTTGCCTTCTTCACTCTTTCTTGGATGTGTTCTTTCCAGTTTAGTTTGGGATTTTGAAATTTTGGAATTTTATAACTATTAGTGTCCAATCAATTGAGAAGACTGACCTAACAACCCGCTTGGCCTTGACGGTCCTGATGCGATGTACTGGTGGTTCTGAACACTGCAACACGGAAATGGACGTCCATAAGGATATCAAGGGATTCAGTCAATGTTTCTGTGGTAGTTCCATCAGATCTTTTCAAAAGAGAGAAGTTACCAAGTCGCTTGCCAACAGCTTACTTAACCTGGCTGATTCACCAATATTTTGTATAGACTCGCAACACGTGTACAAGGACTCTTTCTTGGCCACGCGAACGGCTTTTTTGTACCTACGCAAATTATCTTTGTAATGTTGCCACTGTATAGTGGAGTAGTACTCATTAAAAAATTCTCCAAGATTCCTTCCAAGATTGTTTGATTACTGTTTCACCATGGAGGAACCGATTTTCTAACATGGCGGACGGCACAACAGGCCTCAAAGGCTCTGTTTAGTGTTTTTTTTCAAATATTAGAGAGCTTTTCTCTATTTCTTTGACTGATGCAAAGTTGAAATCGGAATATTCGCTAATGTAGCCTAGGTGATTCTGCATAATTTGCTCCAGTCAACCCTCTTGCAATTCCTGTACAAATTGTACATTTTCCGTTGAGATGTTGAGATCGAACAGGATGAACCTATGGTCGGAAAGGGACAGCTTGTTCGACACTCTTCATCGATCAACTCTAAGGGTCTTCTGCTTTAGCAAAAGCGTGTCGTCTAAAACTTCTTCCCAACCTACGAAACTATCCATACTGGGAAAGGAGAAGGTTGGGGTATTACCTATATTGCAGATCTGTAGTGAATTTTGTATAATGAAGTCGAATAAGCCCTCACCTCGATCGTTTATTTCGCTGTTGCCCCATCCGAGGAAAAGTTCACAACCATTGCGCTGAGCCTGGTTAGCCAACGCCTGCTCCTCTACGGGTGGTGCTGGTATTTCGTGTGTTATATAAGCCGACGCAATGAGACAGGCATTACCCCTTCCATCTATCCGTCTCGCATCTCCAACCGGACTACTAGCATCGGGACTGAAAAATTAATTTAAGTGGCATTTAGCGAGAATGCAAGCACGAGGTTTACTTTCTTGACCGTAGTACAGCCTGTACCCAGCTTTGTTGAGGCCTTTGACCTCATTATCTCCAATCCAGGGCTCCTGGATGTGGCAGAGGTCGATGTTCTCCTCGCCAAGGAGGACCCGTAGGTTATCCCAGACAGAGCAAGAGTGCCTAAGATAAATCTGCGCGACTCTCATCGTCCAGCTCCACCAAGGTGTCATCAAGCACCAGGACATCCAGCAACCTGTCTGCTTCCTGCATATCACGGACGTCGTCTGGAGGGGCTTGAACGAAGACCTTATTTCTGGTCTTGCGGATGCCATATTGAAGCATGCATCCCTGTATCTCTATTGCTGCCACGCTCCCCTCATCGATCAGCAGTATTAACGTCTTGGTCATCTTCTGGGCCTCCTCGGCCTTAATGGGTACCCAGTTTTTTATTGGGTCATCGAGGTTATGGAGTCGAAATCCCCTGAGAATCCTTGCGTGATACGTCTGCCCCTTAGTTAGCGAACGCCTCCAGTAAGAATACTTTGGAAGCCTAATCTACACATTTGACCTCCCTGTGGCCTCTGATCACGTCAGAGCACTCAAATTTGGGATTCAATCTAACCTCCTCCACCCTATCCAACACCAGGTCGATAAGGCGAGCCTCGATATCGTCCAATTTATCCATCATCAATTTTTCGGAGTTTGCACCGTTCATCGGCGATGGCCACGTACATGGTGTCCCTTGCAACCACACTGTACTTTTTTGGAAGCCGTTTAAGGCTGCTGGACCTTTTTTAAGGGTTCCCTCTCGCATCTTGGCTTTCTTAGCAGAATTAGAGGGCTCCTCCGCGGACCTGTCGCGTTTTAGGGAGGTCTTCGCTGCTGCGCTGGTTGTTGGGCGTTCCGACTGAAGCTCTGTTGTAGCGACGAATTCGTCTACTACATTTTGAAACTTCGCCTAGTCGGCAACGTCCCTGGCGTCGACTACACCCTCCTGTTCATTTTTTAGCAATCTTTGCCAGTATGAAAAGGGCCCCTTAGCTTGAGGGGAAGAAGATAAAATAGTGGAGAAGGGAGAAAGAAATTTAAAGAGTAGAAAATGGGAAAGAAGGTGTGGTGTAAGCTTAAGAAGACACCACCCAATAACATCTTGTCGGTCCAAAATCGGCGTGGTGGTCCGGTTCCCACAGCTATGGGTCTCAAAAAAACCACTTCTTACAATTCTGTGAGCCAGATGTTCCAATAACTTAAATTTATAAATATAGTATAATTTAATATATGAAATGTGTGCTCAAAAACCCAGAAAACAAAATCGAAGAAAATAAAATCCCAGAAAATCGTTAGTCCCAGGAAATTCCAAGCCATGGGTTAAATTAGTTGAAGAGACGCCACATGTAACTACTTTCATCCGCTTGGTTGTGTGCGGATGAAAGTAAAAACACTTAAAAGTAAGAGTAAAGTCAAGTCAATGTAAGTGCAACAGAGATATAAGCACATGTGAGTGACATGAATTTTGAATTAACTTATTCGCTTCTAGAATCGCGATTGGTGTAGATACTCCGTCATCCTGACTTTTGCTAGTTAATCGCGTTCTGTGTACACGCACTGATCTACTTGCGCTTAATGTTAGGGTAAAACAAGTATATTTGTCGGAAAGTTTGTAACGCATAAAAGGAGGAACCGAAGATCCTTTAAACTACTACTGTGTCCAAAAAGTAGTCGGAATTAAATTCGATTTATATTACGCTTATAAATATTTCAACCAATATTCGTTTCCTTTACTGAGTTATAGATATCTAAATGACTAGCAGGTACCCGCGGCTTTGCTCGCGTTTTTTTTTTGCTTTTATTTGGTGGCTAAATATAAATTGTTCAAAAATTTCGATTCAAATTTTGGAAATTCCCTTAACACGACTTACCATCATTCAAATGTGCCCTGTTTCAAGTCTCTTCGTCTATTCAATCCAAATGTATGATTTTTTTAAGGCTCCCACTAGGCCCGCGGTTCAAAATTATCTAAAATCCTGTCTAAGTGCTCACCTGTAATAAAAAAAAAATTGGTCAAAAAATCTATATTGGGTCCACATGTGGGTCCCAGATCCAAATTCCGGAAATCCCTTGAACACCTTGAACGAAAAAGATGTTTTTGACCATCTTTCAAATGAGCTCCGAAGATATGGCTTTTCTGGTTTCAAGGCCCCCATTAGGCCCCGGGTCAAAATTTTCCAAAAATCCCGTCTTGCTGCTCACCTGGATAGTGATGTGTCCTGAAAAATTGAAATACATCATTTTATTCTATCAACCAAATTTACATGATGTTGGCTGCGTTTGAAAGGTGAGACCTGTACCTTTCTAATGTTATCAACGTTCAATAGATGGCGTTACGTATTCCATGATTTAAACAAAGAGTCCTTTTATTTATTGAACATACTGTGTATGTGCCAACCTCCATTATATTCTTTTATCTACATTTTATCTCTTTAAGGTAGGACAGCAAAACGAACATCTTCAATTTCATGAGGCAGCCCTAATCTAGCTTTGCTTATTTTGAGCGTTATTTCAAAGCGATGTCTGATGTCTAAATTTTCAGAAGCTTGAGAAAGACATTTAATGAGATGAAGTACCTTAGCACCTCGTCCAAAAAGAAAAAGGAAGAGGTCTCCTAAGCCAAAGCCATGTATTACCATTCCATTACTAGTAGTCCCTGGTAGTTCAATTTCAGTTTTTGACACACCGATTATGTCTACACCTACGGATAATTTCTAACCAATCTTTGAAGGGTTGCTATCGAATACCATCCTATTTATGGTATTCTATACCTTCTACACAATCACTTCCGGTGATACTCCTGTATCGAAATCAATTGGACAGTACGTTGTAGCTCATCGTAAGACTGTACTTTGCACTCGTTTAACTGCAGCCACTAACGAGGATGATATTTGGAGTTTTTTTAACTCTAAACTGGTTAAGTTTCAATTTTATATAGGCACAAATTGATTTTGTTTATATATTTGTTAATAACAAATAAAATAAATTTTTTAATTAAGCCTATTCCATGACAAATTTTAAAGGGACAGTAAATGAACAACTTCAAGGTATTTTAGATTAATTTCAAGTGTTATCTCAAAAACTGGAAGCATTTAAACACCTACAAAATTTGTTTTTCATTTTTCAAGGTTAATAAAAAAAGAATGAAACTTGGTTTCAAATCTCTCAAGTTTTTGTTAGAGATTTGACAGAGTTTTAGTAAAATTCGCCATTAAAAAATATGTTTTAACTAAATTAACTGCCCCATTATAATCCAAAATTACATTGGTATAATTGTTTAATTAACATTTTACCAAATCTCTAGTAAATTAAATGCAAATAAAATTTTTAAGCAAAACCAAGCGAACAAAGAGAATGCCAACTTGCTGGAAATGGACTTATATTTTTTTTTTTTTTTAAAGATTATTTTTTGTCAAATAAGTGATTGTATTTTAAAATTTAATGCGAAACAACCCCGAATAAAATGTCCATTTATGAAAAGTATTTAGCAGAGTTGTCATGCAACTCGATTTAATTGGCGGGGAAATTATTTTAAATTTTCTTTGGTTTAATTTAAAAATTACGATCACAAATTCGAGATTAATTTATTTCTCGTTTAATATAAATTAATCTTGTAGGTAGGTGTTTTATTTTTACGTGTAGTCTTGGGGCTGACAGCCTAGGCAAGGGTGCAGCGGGGATGGCACAACCTGCTTGATGTTTAATTGTTTAAATCGGTGCACAGTAGAGTAACTGGTGAAGCTGGTTTAAACAAGCGAAAGGGGAATCAAACACTGGAGAGTGTTGATTGCGGCCGCAATAGTCTAATGCTAATTGCGTGAGTGTGCATATATTTTTATGTAAAGCATTGAGGGCTACTACATAATGCGAGGGCATATGAGCCGAGTTTCAAATATAAAATTTGGGTGCCGCCCAACTATAGTAGCGTTTAGACAGCGGGGTAAAATAAGATCTACAAAGTGCCTGATCAAAGATTACACACTGCTGAGCTATTATCTGAATTTATCAAAAGGCGCAGGATGCCCAAATAAAACACAGATATTTTCGCCTACCAAAATATAATATTTATTGATACATGTGCTCGAGTTGGTGGTTGCAGTAAAAAGAAAGATGGATAGCAGTAAGAAAAGGAGAAACGGTTAACAATCAGAAAAAGAGTAATTCAATTGACAGTTTGATTTGATACGATACATTTCCAGTGACTTAAATATCTTGAAAAAAATTACTTAAAAACAGTTAACGCAGGTTGCGTTGTTGGTGTTGGAATCTGGTGCTATTTATGACCATGTTTCGGTCCGCTGTAAAGACGATTACCCTTTCTCCATTATTATTGGTGGTTTCATGTAGGCTAAAATTTCCGATAGTTGGGCGAAGGATTTCTTCTCTCCCAATTTGGGCGTTGAAATCACCTATGACAATTTGGATGTCATGCTTGGGGCAGCGTTCGTAAAGTTATTCTAAGCGCTTATAGGAATTCATTTTTCTTCACATCGTCTTTATCTCATTTTTCTTCACATCGTCTTTATCCAATGTCGGGCTGCGTACTGCGTACTATTAAGCTAATGTTAAAGAACTTAGCTTTGATGCGTATCGTGGCAAGGCGCTCGTCTACCGCTGTAAATTTGAAAACGAGACCACGTAGTTTCCTACAAACCACGAAGCCACATCCTAATATGCGTTGACTCTCATGGCCACTATAGTAGATGTAGCAGGTTGTTTTTTCTAAGTTTCCATTTCCAATCCATCGCATTTTCTGGATGGCTGTAATATCAGCCTTAATTTGTCAAGAGTGTTAATCAGTTGTTTAGTTGCACCATCCCTATTAAGAGATCGAATATTCCAGGTACATATTTTTTAAATCGTGTTTTTAAATCCGGGGTTTGTTATAATGCGTAGCAGTTTTAATTGAAGTTGGGGCCTCCAGAATCTGTGTCTGCAACCTGGAGAACTTCTGTTTTTTCTAGCCGTCTTATCCATGGTTCGTGTGTTCTTATGGTTTTAAGTTGCTTTCCAGTTGAAGGGACCAATAACCTTGCGCAACCAACCTGTATAGACGCCTCTCATGTTAAGCTGAGCCTGCTGTGGTAGTATTCTTGACAGCACGCACACCACACGGACAAATATGTGAATCAATAAAATCAAATGTAAATAGAGTGTCTGTGGATACAATCACAGCGTAATAATAAAACAAGCCAATAAGAATGGCAATACATACATATCTGAAGTAGAGTTGTTGACTAAAATCTTCAATCCTCATATATTTCTGTCGGATTAACACCAACCATGGCCGAAAAATATTCGACTAAAGCAACACTAAATGCAATCATTAACAATGCAAACAATGAAAAGGTAAAACTCATAATGCAGTCTGGCCAGTTCAATAACATAAACGAAACAGTAGTAAAATTTGTAAGCTGCTTATAAATGGTCAACAAAATACTTTGTCCGAGGAAATGGATGTCGTAACCATAATAACGATCAATGACGAAATTACATATTAAAAATCCTAACAGAGAGAATTTTGTATTCAAACTATCGCGGTAGATATACAATCAGTTACCGAAAAATAATAATAGCCGAAATGGAAATAATTATAATAATAACAATAGTAATAATAGAGGTAATGGTTATCATTACGTTCGTGTAACTAAAGAACAAAGGGATTCGGAAAACCAGAATCCTATTCTACATCCCAGTCAAAGACCTCAATAATTTACAATTTAGGAATCAATCTCAGTGATTACATAATCATTTTAAACCATGCCACAAATGAACAATTAAATTTTTCAATAGATGAAACCGCAGATATTTAATAAATAAAATCAAGTCACAAGCTTCCAATGTAACAGGTAGAAAAAATACATTTAAATGGAATAGGGAAAGATACAGTAGAAACACTAGAAGAAGCAATAGTAGTTTTACAGAAAGACAACGTGTTAATCGATCATCAATTTCATGTTGTTGTTGATAGTTTTCTGTTGTCCACCCACGGAAAAATTGGGTTAGATTTCGTAAAAATATTTTATGCACTTTAAATTACAATAATGGAAACGACATTTTGACATTACATATATCCATTGAACTATAAGCCAATAGTGATTCCTTTATTAGATACAAAATACGATTAAAAATGTTTACTCCCAGCCAGAGCAGAAGTAGTAAGACAAATTTAGATTAATAGCGAAGAAAAATAAATTTGTATACCAAATCAAGAAATACAAGCAGGAATATTCATAGCTAACACAATAGTTTCAAATACAATTGGAAGAATTATAAATACCTATTGTAGTGACGCAATAGCATCAGGTAATAAAAATATAAAAACAAAGAGTTTCAATGATTAAATATTGATCACTTATAAAAATGCTGACAGTAGATAAATGAAAGAATGAACAGACTGAGCAAGAATTTTCAAGCTAATGGATAATCAGAACTTGAAAAATTATGCAACCAATAAACCAATAATTTGGGTTTAAAAACAGACACAATAACTTTCAACAATTTTTATAAAGAAAAATTCGTCTCAAGGATGATAATACAGTATATATAGTAAATTTGTGCACACTATTCAACTAAATTAACAAGATTAAGCGAGAAAATGTAAATTGAAATGGACAGATAAATGCGAAGAAGCTTTTCATTATCTTCATAAAGCTCTAATGAGCCCAAACTTATTACAGTATTCCGATTTTCAAAAAGAATTTCGCATAACAACAGATGCAAGTAAACTTGCATGTTCTGCCGTACTCAGTCAAGAGTATGAAGACAAACAGTTACCGAGAGCCTATGCATCAAAAAAATTTACTAAACGAGAAAGCAACAAATCAACAATAGAACAAGAATTGGCAGGCATTCACTGGGCTATGAAACATTTTACACCATACATATATGGGAAATATTTTTGGTTAGAAGTGATTATAGACCACTTTTATATTTGTTTTCAATGAAAAATCTATACTCTAAACTAACAAAAAAGATTCGAAAGACTAGATTTGGAAGAACTCGATTTTATCGAAGAATATATTAATCATAGTGCAGACGTGCTATCTAGGATAGAGTTTAATGATATAAATAACATTCATGAAGAGGTGCATAAGATTGTAAACGTTGTCACTGGAGGACAAGCAAAAAGTGATTTAGAGGAAAAATCAAAAAAAAAAAAAAACAAGGAAAAACGTTAACTTCGGTGGAACCGAAGCTGAAATACCCCGTTACACAACACTTTTAATAGTTTAAATGTTCACTAGGCGCTTAGATTAAATTTCTCGATGAATTTGATTAAATTTGTATGGAGGCTTTTTTGTAATATTAGCCCGATTTTTACCATATCGATGGAGATGACATTAAAATTCATTTTACCAAATTTTAATTGAATTCATTCAGGAAAAATAAATAATTTCATACAATAAAATGGAAATTAGAAAATGGGTGGCTAAAATTTTAATATGGGGTCTATACCTAAAATTTTTTTTTAATATCTTTGAAACAAAGCGAATGAATCGCATAGCAAGAAACAGACGGACAGAAGGACAGATGGACAGACAGACGGACATGGCAAGATCGATTCGTCGCATCGAGCTGTTCAAGAAACTATATACTCGAATCGATGCCTCCTTCAATGCGTTACAAACTTTTGGACAAACTGAGTATACCCGTTTACACTATGTGTAACGGATATAAAAATGCTTATGAAAAATTACAAACAAAGCTTGATATAAACAATGATAAACAATACAAACCCGTAATATATGAAGCGCTATATAAATTTGAAGTTAAACGGTATACCGAGTTTATTTTCAATCCTCCGGTGAAGTCGAGTATGCTCGACTGCAAGATACCCTATTACCCAATCTATATGTACCTTAAGTTATGTTCTATTTTACTACCATAACTCATTGAATTTGATTTTCATAGAAAAACTTAAAAAAATCGGGTAAATCTTTGAATGGGGTTATACCTAAAATTATGTTGGGCCTACATTTATACTAAATTTAAATTTTCTAGCATAAAAACATTGACGTTTTTATTTCAAAACCAATTTTTAATTTCTATGGTTCCAAATTTTTTTGCCTGGTTTTGGTTAATTTATATTTTATAATAAATTATTGGGACTATCATAGACATAATTTATACTAAATTTAAATTTTCTAGAATGAAAAAACAATGACGTTTTTATGTAAAAACCCAAAATTTTGGGGTAAATTTGTAGGGCTATACCTAAAATTTTGTTGGTCCTACCCATATTGGGATATTTTATTGGGAATATCATAGACATAATTTATACTAAATTTATACTAAATTCCTAGAACAAAAAACAATAACGTTTTTAAGCAAAACCCCAAAATTTTGGGGTAGATTTGTATGGGGGGTACTCCTTAAAATGGGTCTAGAGAAAAACCCTTTGTAAGTGCACACTTGACGGCCTAGGAGAGTCTAAGTTTCAATTTTGAAAGCTCTACCTCTTATAGTCTCCGAAATAATCGTTTTCATACGGCAGACAGCATGACAGAGACGGACAGACGGACAGATGGACGGACAGACAGACATAGCTAGTTCGACTCCCCTTCCAATGCTGATCAAGAATATATATACTTTATAGGGTATCTTGGCTCCTTCTGTCTGTAACATACATTCGCACAAACTTAATATACCCTTTTACCCTTTGGGTACAGGGTATAAAAATGGAAAGAAGAATTGTAGTCATATAGATACGAAAATTGACTTTGGACGATTATACTCTAGACTCAATGAAAAAGCCGACATAATTGGAATCCTACAATTACATCTGTGCTTAGGAGACAAATATGCTTTGTGTATCGATACATTTAAAGAATTGAGTAATTATTTAATTGTATTAGCATTAACGCCAAAAACTGAAAATATATAATCGAGAAACAATCAACGACATAATAAATAAATTATATAATCCTATTTGGGGAGGCCCCAGGAATCAATAGGATGTAAACAAAATAAGATAAAAATTTTAATGGAAAAACATGAGTAAAGATGTCCAGAAAATACATCAAACAATGTGAACATTGTAATAGGAACAAAGTAATAAGACACAACACTGAACCTATGGCAATAACAGATACACTAAGTAAAGCTTTTGATATTGTACAAATTGACACAATATGTCCATTTCCAAGAAAAAAGATAATGAGCTGACAGTTACCATATTGTGTAATTTAGCTACCTAATAACAATACCAGTAACAAGCAAACATGCTAAAGATATAGCCGAAGCAATTTTTTAAGAATTTTATACTTATTTATGGTTCGAGGAGAAATTTTATAAAAAAATTATTTTCCATACATTTTTTAAACCACCTTAATATCTATATACAGCTGCGGTGAAAAAAAAATAACCCCACAAAAATTTTCAATAAAACAAAAGCTTTTTTAAGAAAACTATAAAAGATATGGTGATGTTTTATACATGATTTTATAGGTGGAAATGTCTATTTTAATATCCGCCCCATATTATCAATTTATATCTATATATAACGATTTCGTGAAATATTATGTCTTTAAACCCAATTTTACAGCCGGTAAAAAAAAATAGTACCATAACGACACTTTCACTGAAAAAAGCCACTTAAACTTAGAAATCTGATTCAAACAGTGTTTAGCCTTTTTAAAAAACAAAATAAAATAATAAACAAAACAAAATGCGTATATATTTTATCAAATATAGGGTTTAAATTAGAAATAGTTAATACGACTTCAAATTCATACAACTTGTATGAAAAGTGGAAAAATTCGTTTAATAAGGCCATATGGCTCAAAAACTGAAAGAGATAGCAAGTTGCGTTCTTCGAGACAAGTTAATGGCTATTAGATACCTTCATTTTCCCGAAGAGAGCAACTTTCTATCCATCGTAGTTTTCAAATGAGAGGTAGGGTAACGAAATTTTGATTTGATTTTTGGTAAATGGATCATTTATCAGGTTCGAGGAGATCGGCCGTAGCTCAAAAACGAAAAGAGATAGAACATTACTTTCTTCAGAGGAAATAATAAAGAATGTTTTGGCTAAAATTTTTGTGAAGAAAGTAATGTTCTATCTCTGTTCGTTTTGAGCTACAGCCGATCTCCTCGAACCTGATAAATGATTTGATTTATTTTGAAAATTTGTTTGGTGCTATTTTTTTCACTGCAACTGTATATCTATATATATATCTATATATATATATTATTCGGCCATCAAATTTTTCGCGCAAAAGAGCCATTGTTTCGTTAGCTGTGTGGCAAGTGGCACCGTCCTGTTGAAACCACATATCGTTCACATCCATATCTTCCAATTCAGGTCACAAAAGTTTGGTATCTTCTCACGATAACGAACACATCCACAGTAATTGCCTGGCCAGCCTCATTTTCGAAGAAGTACGGCCCTATGATGCCGCCAGCCCATAAACCGCACCAAACAGTCACTCTTTGTGGATGCATTGGTTTTTCGACAATCACTCTTGGATTCTCATTCGCCCAAATGCGGCAATTCTGCTTATTGACGAATCCACTGAGATGATTTCCTTCGAAAATTGATCATCCACTGTTTCCATTTCTTGCCACCATTCTGACCATTGACGACGCTTGAAATGGTCAAGAGGCTTTAGTTCTTGAGTCAATTGAACCTTGTAAGCGTGTAAATGCAAGTCTTTATGCATAATATTCATCAACAACGAGCGTGAGAGGTGCACTGGTGTTTTCACATCTCCTACAGACCCGGTTTGATCAAATTTTTGCACGATTTTTTCCGATTGTACGCACATTTGGACGATTAAATTGACCGAAAAAATCACGAAGTGCACGATATGCATTTTGATTTGAACGCCCATTTTCATAATAGGCCTGAATAACTTGCTTTTTAATCTGCGTTGGTTCAAATTGAGTTAGTCTGAAGTTGAGAAATGTCAAAAGAAATGCAGGAAAAAACTTGACGTTAAGGTGTGGTTCACATTCAACATTGGCCCTTGAAATTTAACCACCCTTTACATAGAGTGATTGAAGAGGAAGGTTTATAGATACATTGAAAAGGTCTACAGAAAACTCGGCTGTGGTGTATGTCTATCTATTATGGATATCCCACAATAACACTTTTTTGTGAAGTAGCAGTGTTGTGAAGTAGCAGTGTTGATTATCTTTTGTTTCTAAATGGTAAGAATTAAGATATTTTTTATTGCGGCACTACTAATAATATAGCAATTTGTGCATATGTAATCATACATATAGAACTGAGTAAATTTTGTACAGAAATTATAAAGTCATATCTGGAAGACGTCGTCGTTCGAACATAGGTCGCAGTACAGTGAATGCCAAAAAAGTACGTTCAGCAAGAGATGAAGAATCGTCAACGTGAGGCTCGCCTCAGTCAGGCTCGGGATAGATAAAGAGCTGAGAGAAAATCTTCAGTAGAGCGTGAGGTTCGCCGCAGCCAATAAAAGGATAGATATCGAATACAGAGAGCCAAAGAATCATCACTACAACATTCTGCTAAATATTAATTGTTTTGTAAAATTAAAATAAATAGGTAAAAATGTAAAAAGTAAATAAGTGGAAATGTAGTATATGATATTCCAAAGATAGCAGGAAATCTTCATGGTATAGGAAAAGGGAATTATTTTACTTCATATTTAACGCGTGCGGGTCACGGGCAGTAATGAAAAATCAAAACTACTGGATCGATTTTAATAATTTTTTCAGTGAGTGACGTACTATAGGCTACATATTTTAAACCTGTGCGAAGCCGGAGCGGCCCGCTATGTTTTTATATACAACGTTTACAGTTTTTCTGTGGTGTATTTAGTATCAACATTGGACTAGTGCGAGGACGGGGCAGGTCACTAGTTTATATATATATATATATATATATATATACTATACTCGTATATCAAGCCGAATCTTCATTGTTATATTGATTGATAAATAGTTAAAATATAACATAAATGCTGAATACGAAGAGCTATCAAATCATGTGTAATGGGTATTTAAGCTTCGGTTCTATCGAAGATAAAGATTTTTCTTGTTTTGTTTAAGTTTTATCTAAACCATTTTTTTTTATTAAGGAAATGTATGCAACTTGTTTCTAACCGCAAAAATTGTCTTAAAACGTACACCAAACTACCAGCTGGTTGGCGGCTAACTTATGAGTACTGGAGGCCGCCACAATCACCAACATTGCATTTTAGTTGCAGGAAGTATATTAAACAAAATGAAAAAATACAACACCAGTGGTTAATACAGGAACAGTGACAACATCAAAACGATCTGAATAAATAAAAAAAAGAAGCAAAAACTATTCTGCCTTTGCAAAAATTAAATATCGCGTGTTGATAATTTCCGCTTGGCTTCTCGTGGCCAACCGTTGTGGCGAATTATTATGATGATTACGCGACTGACAGTGCTTCAGAGCGTCAGGTCAGCGCAACTTCCTTGGCTATCCGTTTTCTTGGTGCAAGTCTGTCAGTTTGTTGGTCTGCATACCAGCCTGCTTGTCAGTCGCGTCGATTGAGTACCAAGCGAATGTTGCATGTGTAATATCATGACATTCAGACCGTGGATCAAATTACCCTTACAGTGAACCTCTGGGCATATCGGTGGTATCCAACCGCTGTCAATGTTGTAACGCCTCCAGACTCCATGTGATCAAAAGGAATAACAGCAGCGTCAAAGACGACGGCATTGTTGACGATAAATTGATTGGCTCAATACGTTGAATGAGCCATACATGCACTTGGCAATAGCAACATGATATGACAGGAAGAGGTCAAAATTCTTAAGTTTAACAAATAAGAAACCAATATCGCGAAGTTTATGTTATTGTACGAGTATTATGCGTATCGTAGTTTTATTTCATTTCAATTTTTATAAAAACGAAATATATATTTGATGAACACAGGCGCCGTCGTGACGCAGTTTTTGGTTTAACTCAAGAAACGCACATCCGCCAATCTGACTGATTGACAATATGATCGATCGACAGCCACGTCACTGGCGGGCAGGACAATTATCATTATTGTTCAGTGTGGTGTGCTTGGCATATGTGCAAATCGCGTGCAACTAAATTCTCTGCAGTGACTGACGCATACGTCCTCGCAAAATGCCAAAGCAGAAATGTTGTCAAGATAACTGAAGAAAAGCACAGAGTTAAACAGCAAGTGTAGTGTGGATCATACAAATGTGCTTTGGCAGTCCAATTTCAACATTTTTAGTATACAATAATTAACAAGACAATATTGCAAACCAAAAAACTTTTCTTCGGCAAAACAAAGGTTTATAGCTCTTAGAACTCAATCTTAAAAAAATAATAACAAGGAAAAACTATAACTATGATTATGATATTGATTATGATGAGACTCGTTAAACAAAATTTGAAACAACTTACATTGCCAAATAGGTAATGGTTGTATGAACACCACGAGGCTCAAGTTTAGACATTAACATGAACACAACATTTGATAAAACAAAAAAGACTACTTATTTCCGGCTTATTTTATTTTTTGGAATTTTTTTCTGCTTATCAACATAATATAATATTTTATATATTCTTAATAAGTTAAAGTCGATGTTGCCAAGTCCGTGCGTCTGTTCGTCCAGCGTATGATATAATAAATTAAACATAGTCGCCAAGCTAAACCTTGAAGCTAAAAGATACTTATGTATATCAAGTTTCGGGAACCTCTCAAACACGTGAACATTTTTTAACCGTCATTTGAAAAAAGAAACTTTTGAATATAACAAAGGGGCCCCGCTGGGATCCAGGTCGAAATTATAGAGACCCCATGAAAACGTCAAAAATAATTTTAAGTCATTTTTGAAATGCGCCTAATATCAAGTCTCTAGGTCTACTCATTCCAAAGATATCTCTTTTTCGGTTTTAACGTCCTCATTAAGCCCTAGTCAAAATTTTTTAAAATCGCATCCAAGCGATCAACTTTATCGTAGAGTAAATCTACAGCCAAATAAAAATTTAAAAATTAATAAAATTTTTATTTTGGATCCCCCTGGGTCTCTGGGAGCCAGATCCAAATTTCAGAAGCCCCTTGAAAGGTCTTCCAAAATTTCGTTTTAGTGATAACCTTAATTGTAGTTTAAGTCTACAGCAAAAAAAAAAATTAAAAAGTTAATAAAATTCTGGTTTTGATCTGATATAAAATATAACACGAAAAAACGATGTATCTGCAATAGTTACCTGATCCTTATCAATTCTATACTGTTCACATAGACCATCATTACAAAAGGTTTCACCATATTTGAAGCAATTAGCTTAATAAGTAACCTTTTTTATATAAAAACTCGAATACAAGCGACCCGATCCTTACTAAATGACCCGATGACCCGATCCTTACTAAATCTCTTCCGTGGACATATGTTGACATTAGAAGTCTTATTATTCAATTTGTTGTAAATACATTCCTAAATAATAAATAAAACTCGAAAAGATTTGTATGGGAGCTACGCTTAATTTAATTTAACACTTTTAATTTAACACTTTATCTGCATAAGACTGCGAACAGCTTTAGTTTCGAATTTCAGATCTGTATTCTTGAAACTAAGCGAACGAAACGCATAACTACAGACAAATAGACGGGCACGGCTAGATCAACTCGTCTTGCGTGCTGATCAACAATATATATACTTTATAGGGTCTTTGATGTCTTCTTTAATGCCTTACAAGCCTACTGACAAATTAATAATACTCTCCATACTATGTGTGACGCAAATTAATGTTCTACAATCGCTGGAAAAGAAGGCGGCGTTCAATCTTTTAATGTTTATTTAAGCAATTTATGCGCTAGCCACAAGCTTAATCTTGTCAATGGCGAAAACGTAGTTCCAGAAATAAGAAATAATATTTGGACCATAAACGATATGGTAAACTATTTCCGTGAATTAAAAACTCGAAGGCAATACCTTATCTCCAGTGCGAATCCTTAACACAAAATAGTTCTCGTTCCAGTTGCTTTCTGCGGTAACATGGCCAGTTTTTTGAGTTGCTCTAATGACAATCGTAAGATACTCGTCGATATAAGAACCTACAGCAAACATATTGCAAAGAAAATGTACTGATTTTATTGTGGTTGATGAGCATATTGACAATATTTTGCATGTGATCAAATAACGTTTAGATAAACCAGAAGAAAACACAGCTTATCTAGGAGAGAAATTGTCTTTGTTATGTTTGACTGAAAGGCAAAAGAATAGAAGTAGTACTCCAGTAGCGAAAGAGAATACTGGCGATAATCTATAAGTATGGTATACAGAATCTAGATTCTTTCTCGACCTCTTTTCAAATGAAAATGCTTCAGGTTTTGTGCTATTTTATATGATAAAGTGCTCTAGTGAAGAGGCACATAAAAATTTAAAGAATTTCCCGCCGATGTGTAGTGTGGTATAAAGTATTTGAAGACCATTGAACTTTTTGGCCTACTTAAGTAAGCAAACGAATCTCTTACAACAATTAAGTGCGTTGCCATGCACAACAGCGATTTTTAATATTTGGTAATGAAACCCGTGACTGACTGAAAAAAATTTATTAATTTGCAGATAATCTAAGAAATTTTCTGGTGTTCAAATAAAATAATGTAAAATTTAAAAAACTCTTTTGATTAACATGTAAAGAATTTAGAGCTGTTCCGATCTATTCTTTTGCATATAAACACATACTTATACAAAAATCCGATTTTTTCTAAGTCAAACGGTTTTGGAGTTATTATTGTCCACATTTCTTAGTTAAAATAAAAAAATGCTTGTTTTCAAATGCTTTTATCTTTGGTTCTGATCATCATGATTAAAACGAAAGACAACAGCGTAATTTTATGCTATATTAACCATATGAACAATATTTTGTCGAATGACTATTGGTTTGAAAACTTTTAACAAATTATTTGATTAGGATTTATCGATTTTAAGCATTTTTTACCCATATTTGAGCCCATAAAGCTTGAATCTTACTCTGCAACCATATCGAAAAGTAAAAACAAGATAGAACGCTAAAGTCGAGTTTGCTCGATTGCAAGATACCCTGTACGCAATCTTTATGAAACTTAAGTTAAGTCGTATCTTACTACCATACCCCATTGTAATATGTTGGTCGTACCCATATTGAGATATTTTTTTTGGGACTATCATAGAAATATTTTATACAATATTTGGACTTCCTAGAATATAAAACAATGATGTTTTTGTGCAAAAACACAAAATTTTGGGGTAGATTTGTATGGGGGCTAAATCAAAATTTTGTTGAACATACCCAAATTAGTCTATTCTGTTAGGACTATCATAGGCATAAATTTATACCAAACTAAGATTTTTAAGAATAAGAAACAAATAAGTTTTTAGGCTAAAACCAAAAATTTTGGGGTAGATTTGTATGGGAGGTACCCCTTAAAAAGGGGCTAGGGAAAAACCGCTTGTAAGTGCATTCTTGACGGCTTAGGAGAGACTTAGTTTCTATTATGGTGGCCTTATCTCCGAGATAATCGTTTTCATACGGCAGACAGCAGGACAGACAGACGGACGGACAGACATAGCTAGTTCAATTTCCCTTCCAATGCTGACCAAGAATATATATACTTTATAGCGTCTATATAGCCTCCTTCTGTCTGTTATATACATTCGCACAAACTTAATACACCTAGTTCAGTTTTTACGCGAATTTTTTACGGGTACTTGAATTTACGCGACTCCAAAAAAATATTGCATTCTGATTGTACGCGATTTGATTTGATTTAATGCGGTCCAAAACTTTAAGTATTTTTATTCGAAAATCGTATGTTTTTATCGGATTTGGAGGATTTTAAATTTAATGCATAGTTGGCAACACTGTAATTTGTGTGGTACGAAAAACCGTGTAGTACGAAAAATTTACTGCAATAATTACAGGGGATTTCCCTTGTTAGTTTCCAAAAGTTCTGATGAAAACAAACCGCAAGAGTGCTATGGACTCATTACCCGTTCACTGGGTGGCTAACAAAAAGGCTTGGGTAACAACTGAGATTTTTACTGAATGGTTTCTTAAATATTTTGTACCGGAAGTTCGGCGCTATGTGAGCGACATAGGCCTTGAATTTAAAGTTTTATTAGTTATAGACCAGGTCACCAGTTCATCCACTTTAAGATCGTCCAAATGTCCAGTTTTGTTTTCTGCCTCCAAATACAACATTGTTAATACAGCCACTGGATCAAGGAATTATTGCAACTTTTAAGATCTACTATGTAAATCAAACATTCAGGTACATTTTAGGTAAATTGATGAAAGATGCAAGTTTAAACGTCTCAGACGCGTGGAAGAAATTTTTTATTAATGCTGTATCAAACATGGTGGATTAACGGTATCAGAATTAAAAGAATCAACGTTAAACGCATGTTGAAGAGCAGTTTGGCCAGAATGCGTTAATAAGAACAGCCAAGTGCCTTCTAATACTGTTGAGTATTCCAACATCATAGCCTTACCTCATGATGTAGGCCGAGAAAGCTTTGATGATATATTGCCTGAAAATATCGACGAATTATTGTTAGATAAGGCGCTTAGCGATGATGAAATCATAGGTTTTGCGCTTAAGACACACTATACCAAATAAATTAGTGAAACTGACGAAAAGGTTCCCGCCCTCACTGTATCCCTAGTTAAAGAAGGACTCTAAATGGCAGCTAATGAGGAAAGAGCCGCGAAATTTCAACGTGATGTGAAATTATTAATAGGTAGTTATAGTGAATTACATAACAGTCTTATCAAAGCTGAAAGTCAACGATTAATCACTGGAATTTGTGACTAAAATCACTGAACCATCACAACCTATTGAGCATTAAATTGAAAATATTTCTAGCGATGAAAGTGATGTTAATTTCTTTCGTAAACGAATGCTTTTATCAGGTAGTGATACAGATGAAAATTTAATTTTTAATGATATGTTTTTAAGTTTTAAGATTTGTTTCTGTAATTGAACTAGTTTTTCTATTTCTTTTGGTTATTTTTTTTTTTAAATAAATATGAATTTAAATTATATGTACTTTATTCATCTTCTTTTAGCTGTTACTTAATGTTTGAACCACTCTTTTTTAAATAATTTTTGGGTTTTGGCGAAACGTATCTATCGCGTGAAAACGGAATTAGGTGTATACCCTTTTAACCTTTGGGTACGCGTATAACAAGCCGAAGCTTTAATTCCAGCCATACGAATCTTGAAAAAGTTTATTTATGGTAAAATTTGGAGAAGGTATGGTTCAGATACAACCAAAGTTTTAAGCTAACGACAGTTATAATAAACATTTTCTTAAAAAAAAATATACAAATTGGGAGGTGAGTTTGTATGGGGGCTGTATGCTATAGTGGGCTAATGGAGTGAAAACATTCATAGCCAACTACTATTTTGATATATATAAACTGCACTACAACCGATTGTCGGCCTTCGTAACATAATTTTTGGTTCTCTGACCAGAACTCTACTCCGCATTTGCTTACCGAGTCCAAAATAGCAACGATTAGCCAGAGTGATTCTTCGTTTAAATTCCTGACTTATGTTGTTGTCGTTGTTGTTGTCATAAAATGTGGTGGATATACAGTATATATATTTTTAGGCCTGTGTTTTCAATTCAATATAGTTTATTGAAAATTGTTAATTTTTATACCCGTTATACTATACATAGTGTAAACGTGTATATTCAGTTTGTAACGCATTAAAGGAGGCATCGGAGACCCCATAAAGTATATATATTCTTGATCAGCTCGATGAATCGAATCGATCTAGCCATATCCGTCTGTCTGTCCGTCTGTCCGTCTGCTGCTATGCGATTCATTCGCTTAGTTTTAAAGCTATTGAACTAAAATTTTAAACTTAAGCTTTTCTGGGCAACGACTAGGTTAAGTTCGAGAATGAGAGTGCCACGCCCATTTTTAGGTATAGACCCATGTTGATTCATTAAGCATTTATTTTAATATTTTTTTTAAGTAAATTTTTTATAGTTATATTTTTGAATAATCTTTGAAATTTATGATTGAATTGTGTCATGAAATAGTACGAATTGTTAAATGTTACAAAACAAAAAATTGAATTTATAAATAATTAAGGAATCACCATTTTATGAATTGTTATCAGCTGAATTTAAATATAAGTGTAAACGTAAAGCTTTAACCGCATCAAATGTGAAATTAGAAAAGAAGCAATAATAATAAATGGTCCACTACTTATCGTCAATTCGAAGCACAAAGATCGTTTTTTCTTATCTCGCTCACCAACTCTCACTGCAGCTAATCTCTTACTCTTTGCTTTCCGCGCCCAACTATTTTATCGTGTTTGTTGTTTTTATAAACATAAATTTTTAAAAGTGTTTATTTTATTTTACAAAATTACATTTGGCGCCCAACGTGGGGCATCGGAAAGTTTTCGTTTTTTATTTGTGAATAATTATTAAAATTGTTTTTCTGCAAGAGTTGATTAGCTGCTTGTGTTTGAAGTGAACTTTTGGATAATTGTGAACTGGTGGATCAATTTTAAACTGGTGGATCATTTGTGGACTGGTGAATTATTGTGGACTACTCTCTTCAGCCGTACCAATGGTAAATTCGAAGCGCACCTGGAGAAGGGAAGTGAACGATTCATCTGCTAACCAGGTAAAAGTGTCAATTGCAAAATTTTAATACATTTGTGCACACATACATACTGTACATGCATACGATTTTACATAAATTTTTCAAACATACATATGTGTGCAAAGTTTTGTAATTATTGTCACTTATTGTAAATTAATATTGAATTATTAAAATTGATCGAAATACGTACATTTGAAATACATTTGAAGCAGTAAAAATAAAATTACAAAAACTTGGCTATAAATTTGATTAAAAATTGTTCAAGTGATTAAAGTGTTCTATATATATAATAGGGGTTAACGATCTCCCGCCAATAAAATTGCCGTTAGCATCTTCATAACTGAACTCATATATATTTATAATGGTTTCTCGCTTTGTTTCTTTATTCGTTTGTTCGCAAAACGGAATTTATATATAACTGCAATTGATTTTTCGCGTCATCAATTTAAACTCAAATTTTTACTCAATTTTTTACAAACATCGTAAACGTTTTTACTCAAACTAAGATTTTACTATTACAAAGTAAATATGTCTAAAGAAAAAGACACTGTCGACATAAAAGCTGATACGGATGGTTGCTCTAGTAAAAAATTAACCTTTCTTTTTTTAAAAAGAAAGAAGTGTTGAGGATATTAATCCAATAAAAAAGCATTTATCGAAAAGTCAATTTTTTACCCATTAAAAATAAAAAACGGGTATAAAAAATAAAGAATTTTTTTAAAAAAGAAAAAAAATTAAAAACTCAAACGAACTTAATCCTGAAAATGATAATAGAGAGGAATTAGAAGAAACTTGCATTACTACAAAGGCGCTATATTTATCAATTCTTGAAAGAACAAACAATTCTAATGGAATGAATTCACACAATTCAAATTTACCAAAAATGAAGCTGCCAAAATTTAGTGGAAAGCACTCAGAATTTAAACATTTTATGAGTTTATTTGAAAGTTTAGTTGAAAATGACACTTCTTTATCTAATATTGAAAAATTTAATCATTTAATCTCATGCCTTTCGGATGAAGCTTTAGGAACCATAAAGGCATTTCAAGTTTCTGACAGCAATTATAGTAAAGCGTTAGCTAGTCTGAAACGCGTTTATGATAATAAATGCCTAATATTTTTTGACACCCTTGCTCAATTATTTGAACTACCTACAATGACCAAACCTTCTGCTCCTGCACTGAGATCATTAATTGACACAGTGTCAGCAGTCTATGATTCGTTGTTGTCACTAGGAAACGAAAAGATATTGCGAACGGCATTATTATACATTTAGTTATGTCAAAGGTAGACTATGGCACAAAATCGCGTTATGAAGAGCAGCTAGATTATGAGTCGTTGCCTAAATGGTCTGATTGCATTTCAAATCTAAATAGGCGCTATCAGCATTTGTCAGCAGAAGAAGTCTCTAAATCAAGGTTGAAAACCAAACCAGACTTTTCAAATAAAAGAGGAAATAAATCTTCATTTTCGTGTGCAAAATCAGACACAACCAACGAACCAAAGTGTATATTTTGTAATGCAAATCATAATATTGTAAACTGTCAATCATTTATTGCTGCAAATGTTTTAGAAAGGTTCAATTTTATTAAAAGTAATCAGATGTGCATTAATTGTTTGAAAAAAGGCCACGTTGTGTCAAAATGCAAATCTTCTAAGTGTAGGGTATGTTCCCGATCCCATCACACTTTGCTTCATCGATACGAAATATCAAATCATACTCAACCTTTGAGCTCTCATCAAAATTTACAAATGGAAAGTGCTGCTCCATCACACATATCATCGCATCAGGCTAATGTCAACCATGTTGCTAGCGAAGATGAGCATGTAATTCTAGCAACTGCTGTAGTAAAAATAAAGGACCGTTTTGGACAATTTCATCTTGCAAGAGCACTTTTGGACTCGGGCTCTCAAGTCAACTTTATGACGGAAGAACTAGCACAAAAACTAAGATTGTCGAGAATGACAAAATCTTTGAACGTAATGTCTGTAGGTAAATCGAACGTCATGTTAAAGCACGAAGTTACTACTCTTGTACATTCTCGTATCAACTCATATACCTTCAACGCAGATTTTTGGATCTTACAAAATATTTCAACGCATCAACCAGATTCATCCATTTCTGTAAATCATTGGACAATCCCAGCTAATATTCAATTGGCTGATCCATATTTTTATAAATCGCAAAGAATTGATATACTCTTAGGAGCAGGTACATTTTTTGATTTGATGTGTGTAGGCCAAATTAAAATTTCTTCAGCAGTTCCAATATTTCAAAAAACTGTTTTAGGATGGATAGTTTCAGGTCGATACAAGAATAGGTCAAGTTTAAACACTTCTAGTTTTGTCGTTGCTCAAGAGCCTGATGACTGCAATTTGAATGCGCTTGTAGAAAGATTTTGGGAGTTGGAACAAATTCCAGACAAGCATCCTTTAACAAAATACACTTCCGAGCAACTTGCATGTGAAAAGGATTTTGTTGAAAAAACCAAAAGGCTACCATCTGGTCGCTTTGAGGTCAGCCTTCCATTTAAAACGAGCCCACAAGTACTTGGATTTTCATATGAAACGGCCAAACGAAGATTTTTGTCTCTTGAGCGAAGAATGTCTAGAAACCATGAATTATATTTAATGTATACAAATTTTATGAAGGAGTACATTGAACTAGGTCACATGTCTGCTACTTGCAATAATATTCCACCAGGACCGCATTATTTCATACCCCATCAGTGTGTCCTGAGACCTGATAGCAGTTCCACCAAACTCAGAGTTGTTTTCGATGCATCATGCAATACTTCAAATTCACAATCACTTAATGATTTATTAATGGTGGGACCAACTATTCAGAGGGAATTATTTTTATCGTTAATACGATTTCGATTAAATAAATATGCCGTCACAGCCGATATTACTAAAATGTATCGTCAAGTGCTAGTTGCTGAAAAAAGATCGTAATTTTCAGCTTATTTTGTGGCGAGAAAAGCCATCACAGGGTCTTAAGATTTTTCGCTTGAATACTGCCACGTACGGAACAGCATCTGCTTCTTATCTTGCCATTAAATGTTTGCATGAATTGGGTGCTAGCTATAAAGAGACTCTTTCTATTGGATCAGAGGTCATATGCAATGATTTTTATGTCGATGACATGCTAACCGGAGCAGATGATTTAAAAACATTAAAAATAATTTGTTGCTGGTGGCTTTGAGCTAGCAAAATGGAACTCTAACCACCCAAATTATTTGAAACAAATGAAACCGAAAAATTACTTCAATTCGATGATGCCGATTCTACAAAAACTCTGGGTATGCGATGGGCGTCAAAGACAGATACACTTCGCTATCATCTAGATAGCAGTTTTACTGGTCTTATCCCGACAAAACGAAATATTTTATCTGTCACTGCACGCTTGTTTGATCCGCTTGGACTACTTAGTCCTATTGGTATAAAAGCCAAAATTATATTGCAAGAGTTGTGGCGGAATCAATTTGATTGGGATGAAACAATTCCAATGAAATTGCACTCAAATTGGGAAAGGTTCAAACAAGATTTGCTGCAACTCAATAGTATTTCGATACCTCGATACACTTATGCAAGTGGTTGTCCAAATGTTCATATCCATGGTTTTGCTGATGCGTCTAGTAACGCATATGGTTGTTGCTTGTATGTTCGAGCTAGTTCGACTGAGCAACCTGACCAAGTTCGCTGTCAATTGCTTACAGCAAAAGCAAGAGTTGCCCCACTTAAAACAAAATCAATTCCCAGACTTGAGTTATGCGCTGCATTTTTATTGACCCAATTATGGTGTCGTGTGAAAGATGTTTTAAAGAAATGTAGAATCGAGAGTGTAAATTTCTGGACGGATTCAGAAATTACACTACATTGGATAAAAACTCCGCCCTCAACGCTTAACACATTCGTAGCAAACAGAGTGGCAGCTATTCAAGAAAATTCAGAAGGTTTACAATGGCGACATGTACCGTCTCATTTCAATCCAGCTGATATTGTGTCACGCGGTTGTAATGTAGATGAATTAAAAAATTCAATTTGGTTCAATGGTCCGAAATTTTTGCTACAAGATGCCTCGAACTGGCCAATAAATTCGCATTTCCAACTGTCAACGGAACTTAAAGATTCTGAAACAAAAAAGACTGTAAGGTCATTATTCGTTTCAAAATCAAATTATTTGTTCGATATAATTTCTAAATATTCCTCGTGCAATAAGGTTATTCGCATTTTCGCATACATATACCGATTTTTAGATTTTAAAAAGAAACAAAATCGGTCCATTGTAATCACTGCCAAGGAACTTCAGTTTGCTTTTTTGAAAATTGTTGA
Source organism: Leucophenga varia (assembly GCA_018903435.1). Lineage (NCBI taxonomy): Eukaryota > Metazoa > Arthropoda > Insecta > Diptera > Drosophilidae > Leucophenga > Leucophenga varia. The sequence goes on from JAEIFJ010002903.1 coordinate 26,804, forward strand.
AATTGTTCAAAAGGTAGAATTTGCTGAGGAGTATGTTACACTTGCAAAAGGCCAGATCTTGCAGCCAGGATTTCAAAAACTTACCCCTTTTATACAACATTTGTCAGAAAACGGTCGGAATTTTTCATTAATTCGAGTAGGTGGCAGACTATTAAATGCACCTATACCATATGATGCTAAGTTTCCATTGTTGATGCCCAAAAATTGTCACTTTGTTACACTTTACTTGCGAAACTTACACAAAAATAATTGCCATGCAGGGGTAAAAACTATGATTTCTCTCTTAAGACAGCAAATTTGGATTTTAAATGCTCGTCATGCGTGTTCTCAAATTGTACGTAATTGTATTCACTGCTTCCGATATAAACCCAAAATGCAAGAACAGATTATGGGAAATCTCCCAGCAAATCGTTTGACCGCTATGCGCCCTTTTTTAATTTGAGTTGACTTTTGTGGTCCTATAAATGTTTCATTGCGTATTCGTGGACGCCCTCCGATAAAGATGTATATAGCCATTTTTGTATGCTTTGCTTCAAAAGCAGTTCATTTGGAACTCGCTGCTGATCTTTCTGCTAATTGTTTTATATTGATTCTTAATAGTTTCATCGGGAGACGCGGAGTACCTCAGCGGATATACTCGGACAACGCCACAAATTTCGTCGGAGCCAACAGCCAACTAAAGGAGTTGCAAAGAACATTCGAGGACCAAAAGTTGAATCTGCAATCGTTCGCAGCAGACAAGGGAATAGAATGGAGTTTCATCCCCCCTCGAGCACCGCATTTCGGAGGCCTGTGGGAAGCGGCCGTCAAATCGGCGAAGTATCATCTAGTGCGAATAATAGGAAACGCATCACTAAACGAAAGTGAAATCAGAAGCCATTTGGTAGAAGTCGAGGCCATACTGAACTCGCGACCATTGACACCTCTCAGCGCAGATCCAAACGACGGCGAGGCCCTAACGCCGGGTCATTTATTAAAAAGGACAACCCCTTCGTTCGCTGCCGCAAGGATTAGAGCCGGACGCACCAGACAAAAATTTGAGCTATATGCGACGGTGGCAGCTACTATCTATGCTCAGACAACGGTTCTGGCAGGCTTGGTGCAGGGACTACGTCCACAATCTGCAGCAGCGAACGAAATGGCAACAAACCCAGCCCAACATCGAGATAGGGTCAATGGTCATAGTGCACGAAGATACCACACCACCGCAGTGCTGGATAACAGGAAGAGTTATCGACGTGATTCCTGGAAAGGATGGAAAAGTTCGCGTTGCAACAATTAAAACAGCTAAGGGAATATTTAAACGGCCAATTCAAAAGCTTGCCAAATTGCCAGTATTTTGAAGATCCTGCTAGTGGCCCTTCAACGTCGGCGGAATGTTGATTCATTTAGCATTTATTTTAATATTTTTTTAAAGTAAATTTTTTATAGTTATATTTTTGAATAATCTTTGAAATTTATGATTGAATTGTGTAATGAAATAGTACGAATTGTTAAATGTTACAAAACAAAAATTGAATTTATAAATAATTAAGGAATCACCCATCGTTTATAAATTGTTATACACGCTGAATTTAAATATAAGTGTAAACGGTTAAAAAGCTTTAACCGCATCAAATGTGAAATTAGAAAAGAAGCAATAATAATAAATGGTCCACTACTTATCGTCAATTCGAAGCACAAAGATCGTTTTTTCTTATCTCGCTCACCAACTCTCACTGCAGCTAATCTCTTACTCTTTGCTTTCCGCGCCCAACTATTTTATCGTGTTTGTTGTTTTTATAAACATAAATTTTTAAAAGTGTTTATTTTATTTTACAAAATTACAACCCATACAAACTTACCGATTTCTTTCGTTTTTTTTAAAAAAAATAAACGATTTCTTTCGATTTTTTTTACAAAAAAAATTGTTTAAAAATTTATTGGATGGGACTAAGTGTAGGTTACAGTTAAATAAAATTTTTTTGGTATACTAGAATTTTCTCTTGCACTACAACCTACTCTTAGTCCCATCCAATAAATGTTTAAAAACAAATTTTTGTCGCAACTTGTAATTATTTATTAATGTATTCGCTCCCAATTGGGTAAAAACATTTCTTTTGTCATCCAGGGTCAAAACCAAGATGCCACGCCCATTTTTAGGTATAGCCCCATACAAACTTTCCGCCCATTTTCAAATTTTTGTATGAAAATAGTTATTATTTAGTTAGGTAAAAAACTTTCCATGTCCTTTAATGTCAAAACCAAGGTGCCACGCCTATTTTTTTTCGTGTGGCTTCCATACAAACGTACCGCCCATTTTCAGATATTTTCGAGAAAATTATTGGTACATATATCTGCATTTCTAACTTAAAATTTGAAAACCATGTTGTGTGTAAACTTGGCTGACCACTGATGATTACACATAAACTCGTTAAAGATTCGTGTGACGTGTATTTAAGCTTCGGTTCTACCGAAGTTAACGTTTTTCCTTGTTTTTGTATATGTTTGTTGTAGTGTAAGTTGAAGCTTTACTTGAAGCGTAAGTGGGAGTCTCTTGGACATCTCTACTTCGAGAAAAGTAAGGGTAAGTATGGCTCATCTCGAAAATAAGACATGAATTGTTTTGGGCACCCGAATCGTGTTTGCGCACAAAAATATTTTGAAAAATTTAGAAATTCGCGCTTCGATTTGAACCAATTTTAAACTGAAGATTTGGCGTGGTATAAGAGCATTTGTACCATATTTGAAGCTATTCGCTTCATAAATACATTTTTTCTTATAAAAACTTGACAAAATGTTGTACTTTTGTATGGGAGCTATATCTAAAAGTGGGCGTGGCACATTGATTTTAACATAGAAAGTACACAGGACCTAGAAAAGCTTAAGTTTCAAATGTAAGCCCAATATCTTTAAAACTGAGCGAATAAATCGAGCAGCAACAAACGAGGAGACGGAGACAGACGGACATGGCCAAATCGACTCGTCTCATCGAGCTGATCAAGAATATATATACTTTATGGGGTCTCCAATGCCTCCTTTAATGCGTTACAAACTTTCCGACAAACTGAATATACCTGTTTACACTTTGTGTACACTATGTGTATAAAAAATACCCGTTACTCGAATTTTTCAATGTGCAATCATCAATGTGTAATCATCAATGGCTTAGAAAGAACTTCGAGATGTGATGGATGGCAACCATTCCTCTGATACAACTCAAGTTTATATATCAGGAAGTGAGAGGTAAGTTAGTATAGGGCTATATGTGATTGTGGCCCGATACGTATCATATCGGATTAGTATGATATTAGATGTTCTTTACCCAGTTTGAAGCGAATTCATTCATAAATTATACGAATTTCCATACAAAAATTCGAAATTTTTTTGAAAGTTTGTATTTGGTTTATACTTAAAAATGGGCGTGGTGCATTTGATTTGTTAAAGGATGACAAACAAATTTTTTTAGCCAACTTGGAGTGAATTCATTCATTAATAGTACCTATTTTCAAACAAAATATGTAAAATGGGCGGTAAGTTTGAATGGGGGCTATACCTAAAAATGGGCGTGTTATCTAAACTTTGACATAAGAAGTACTTTTATCCAATTTGTAGTGAATATACATGCATAAATAATACCTATTTTCATACAAAAATTTTAAAATGGGCGATAAATTTTATGGCGGCTACACCTAAGAGTGGCCATGGCAACCTAATTTAACCATACAAACACCCTAAGAGCGAGAAAAGCTTAAGTTTCCAATTTTTGCTCAATATCTTTAAAACTGAGCGAGTGAATCTTCTCGCAATAGACAGACAGACAGACGGGCATAGCTAGATCGACTCGTCTCATCGAGCTGATCAAAAATATATATACTTAATTTGTTCTCCGATGCATCCTTTAGTGCGTTACAAACTTTCCGACAAACTTCACACTATGTGTGGCGGGCGTAATAACAAGATAGAACGCTGAAGTCTAGTTTGCTCGACTGCAAAATGGCCCATACTTTTTATACCTGTTACACATAGTGTAAACGGGTACATTCAGTTTGTCGGAAAATTTGTAACTCATTAATGGGGACGTCGTAGACCATATAAAGTATATAATATATTTTTGATCATACATATACAAATTTACTGCCCATTTTCTTATTTTTGTATGACAAAATGTACTATTTATGCATGTATTCACTTTAAATTGGCTAAAAATAAGTCTTATGTCATCCAGTGTCAAACCAAGGTGGCACTCCCATTTTTAGGTATAGTTCCCATACAAACTTAACGCCTTTTTCGAATTTTTGTATGAAAAAAGGTATTATTTAAGAATATATTCAATTCAAATTTTGTAAAAACCCATCTAATACCATCCTATATACATACCACCGATATGGTACGGATCAGGCCCCTATAACATATAACAGTTTTTTTAAAATAATAAATCCAGATTTTGGAAGTGTCCCCCAATTTCCAAAAAGGCAGTGTGGTTTTACTATCTTATTCTTTATTATTATTATTATTTTTTTGCAATAAAATTGAAACCGAAAAATTTAACTTTACATTATCTCGGAAATCAGTCAGGTAGGATCTCAATTTTTGTTGTTTTGGAAGCGTTAAATATATACGAATCATAAACCAAGCTGGGCTTTTGTCGACATTTTCATCAAACCTGTGACCGCTTGAAGCTCAGGGTGTGTAAAACATGCTGATAATTTTATTAATGCAGATGATTATTAGCATAGCTCCTAGCTGTCAGATTTGAGCTAATTGCATTGTTGATGTTTAGCTAACTTTCTTAATTTCATTTCTTTCAATTGTATAAATTTGCAAATTTAGTACAAATGGAAAATGTTTTAAAAATACTTTTGACATTTTTCTGGGATATTGGAATATTAGACCTGAAGCACAGTGAGGGCCGAAATAGATTTTTTAAGGTATATTTTTCTTAAAAATTTTTATTTTTTATACTTTAGGTTAATTTTAGTTGAGTACTAAGACGCGATTTTTGAAAATTTTGGAAAAAACATATCTTTGGAATGAGTAGACGTGGACTCTTGATACTAGACGAATTTTTAAAATTGGTAAAAAATATTTTTGACATGTTCAAGGGTAATTTCGACATTTGAATCTTTGACTCATTGGGTGACCCAAAATATATTTGTATACCTGTCACTCATATATTAAGTTTGTCGGAAAGTTTTTATATTCTTGGTCAGATCGACGAGATGAGTCGATATAGCTATGTCCGTCTGTCTGTCTGACCGTCTGCCTGCTTGCTGATGCGCGATTTATTGACTCAGTTTTAAAGATAATGGACTGAAATTTTAAGCAAAGGCTTTTCTATGTCCTGTATACTATGTACGTTAATATCAATGTGTAACGCCGACTTTTAGAAAAAACGATATACGAAAAAAATTTATTTATAGAACGGTTAGCTTCAAATATGGTACATATATCTCATAAATCAAGAAAAATCTTCAGTTTAAAATTGGTTGAAATGGGACCGTGAATTTCTTCATTTAAAAAAAAAATGATTAATTCGTTTGGTATTTCAGATAAAATTAAATACAAATGCTTAAAACGAAGATCTAACTACGTCAAATGATGTGTTACATGTATCTAAGCTTCGGTTCAACCGAATATCTAGTTTTTATTTAAATTTCATAATATATATGATATCATCTCAAGATGAGGGGGTAGCGAAGCACACCGGGTTCATCTTGTAGTATTTATACTATAATGTAGCATATGCAAAAAAACTTCAACTACTTGTATTTAATATGTATATCCAAAATGAGACAGCGACAAATATTGCATTGTCAGCTGTTGTTTAGCTGTTGTTTAGCTGTTGTTTAGCTGTTGTTGTGATGCATAACAAATAATAAAAATCGATTAAAAACGCGTTGAAGGAAAATTTTAACAATTGGGGAAACATAATACATATGAAAGGGTTAATCAAGAAAAAATTTCCTAACATCATATGTTGCTCTTTTGAGATGAGTGACAAAAAAATTTCTTTTAAAAATATGCTATCTTACTAATACACAGAGGTAAGATTGGTAATGTCAAATTATTATGTATACTGTTCTAAAAGGGGCAAAGTTTTTCTTTCTAAAACATGTCAAACAAGAAAGAACGTTGAAGTCGAGTATAATTGACTGCAAGATACCCTGTAACCAATCTCTATGTACCTTTAGTTAAGTCCTATCATTGTAATATACCTTACTGTATTGGATTTTCAAACAAAATCTTGAAAAATAGGGTAAATTTGTATGGGGGCTATACCTAACATTTTTTTTGGTCCTACCCATATTGGGATATCTTAGTGGGACTACAATAGGCATAATTTATAATAAGTTTAGTCTTCCTAAAATTAGAAACAATGACGTTTTCATGCAAAAACCCAAAAATTTTGGGGTAGATTTGTATGGGGGTACTCCTTAAAATAGGGTTATAGAGAAACCGTTTGTAAGTGCACACTTGACGGCCTCGGAGAGTCTAATTTTCAATTTTGAAAGCTCTAGTCTCCGAGATAATCGTATTCATACGCAGGACAGCTTAACGGACGGACGGACATAGCTAGTTCGACTCCCCTTTCAATGCTGATCAAGAATATATATACTTCATATGGTCTGTCTAGCCTCTTTTTGTGTGTTACATACATTCGCACAAACTTAATATACCCTTTTACCCATGGGTACAGGGTATAAGAATAACAATCAGTTCGTAATTTACTGAGTTATAGCTCTCTAAGTGAAGAAAGTAGGAAAATCAGTTTTTGCCCCTAGACCTAGATTTTGGGCATCCCCCGACAATTCTAAAAATAAAGTCTTTTTCTATTCGACCAGATGTATAACCTCTACTATAAGATTTCAGAGCTATCTCAATCAAGAACAAAATAATTAAGTTAAGGTTTTGTGTAAATACTTTTGACTACCGGTTCGATATTCCGTTGTCTTTGCCAATTAGACTTCGATCGCTTCAGGATAGATCAAGGTTTACAACAACACAAATTATTGTCTTACAACAACAGCAACAACAAGAAAAGGCTCTTTTTGTTGATTATGCAAAAATAAAGTTCGTTGTGTAAATACTTTTGACTACCTCTGTATGTACTAAAACGATAGCCAACACCTACTAAATCAATTTCAATCGCATCGTTTGACTTGTAGTTGAAAAATGCTCGGAGTGCGAGTTGTAATGGTCCATGGACAAGCTTATAGGCGATGAGTGGTTAGAGGTAGAGTGACTTAAAATAGAAAAATCAGATACAAACATACAACCAATCTCCTTTTACAGGAATGCTTAAAATCATGCGTACTGACAATGATAATGTCCAAAAAGGGAAAAAAATTCATCTTATTTAAAAAAATGATATAATGTTATGCATATATTTCATGCCATGGAAACTGGTAAGCGACCAAAGTCATACAGATTGGTCAGCCTAGTTTTAGGTCGACGCAGTTTGTTTGTTTGTTTGATGTCCTGCGTCAAGCATTACATAAGCCTCATTAAACTCTTAAATTTCCTGTTGTAGAGCATATCCATATTTGTGCCTTCGTATATTATTAATGTACACATGTGGTTGTGTGTAGTGGTGCTATGTATGTTTACCTATTGCCCTCTTCACTGCTTTTTTTTATTGTTTTTTTTTAATTACAAAATTAAAACAAGGAAAAACGTTAACATTTATTAAACCGAGGTTTTAATACCCATCACGGTTTTAAGCATATAATATACATATACGTTTGTTGCCATATATAATACATTAGGTTATAAATGCATGATTATCGATGGGAAAAAGCGTTTTAAAAGGGGTAGTAAGTAGAAAAATGTTTGAGTTTAAAAACTCATCATTCAAAAAAGGGTGTTAATATAATATTTTTTTTTTCTTTTTTTTATTTTAATTAAAAAAAAAAATAAAACACACTTAGAATTCGAAATTCGATGAATCTTTTATTTCAAATTAAAATTTGGTTTATGCCATTATGTGTGAAATACAACATCATTCAAATGTCCACCTAGGGCTTCCCCGCACACCTTGATCCGGAACAGGTAATTTTCGATGACTTTTCGGCACATATGGGGCGGTATCTCGGCCATAACTTCACAAATGTTGTCTTTCAAATGTTGAAGAGTTTGCGGAGAGTCGGCATAGACACGGTCTTTCGCATAACCCCACAAAAAAGTCTAGCGGGTTCAAATCGCATGATCTGGACGG